>JAUMJK010000164.1:172500-502680 GCA_033558105.1 Coccyzus lansbergi
TGCTTGTTTTTCTAATTTGCATCATTGATTTTGCAGGGGAAAGAGTTTTAAAAACAATCTTTATTACATAGATTTTCAAGGGGAAATCGCAGGGTAACATCTCATAAGATTTATGATGCGCTGCATGTTTATTTTATTTACATTTTTTTTATTATTATTATTTCTTTGCCGTCGAAGAGGGGTTGAAAAGATAAAATTAGGTTTGCGCTTGTAAACGAGGCGGCAGCAAGATAAAAAGAAACGTTTTTCTAATAAAGCTCGAGCAGGACACGGAGCGCAAAAAACACAAGGTCGGAAAACAGTTACCAGCTTTTGAGTCAATAAGATAAAAGGTATAACGAGTTAAGCAATAAACACCTAAAATGTTGAATATCTTTTGAAATTCCTCTTCCAAATTCAAATTTCAAATTCAAACAATACGTAGGCTAGAAATAGCACCACAAGCCTGTAAACCTTATATTCTGCACAGATAAAGATATCCTGCTAAGTTAATGTTAATACATAGAATTACTGATTATAGAATCATAGAATCACCAGGTTGGAAGAGACCCACCGGCTCATCAAGCCCAACCGTTTATTGGAAATCCGTGATATTTATTTGGTAAAAGGAAGTTTAACGTTCTCGGAGGCTGGTGGGAAACATTTAAAACGAGAACTCGGTGATTGCTGTTGATGGTATTTTTTTTTTTTTTTTTCCCTAAAACGGGCTTTAATTTTAAGTCCGTGTTGGTGGAGAAGAAGCTCCACATGAGGTGGCAATGAGTACACAGCCCCGAAAGGTAAATGTGTCCTGGGCTGCGTCCAGAGAAGAGGGACCAGCAGGGAGGGAGGGTCATTTATTTATTTATATATCTATTTATTTATCTATTTATTCATTTATACATGTGAATAATAAAACGGGAATTCCAAATGAATTCATAGGTGGCAGAGAGGACAAGCACAACCCCAGCAGGCCTGGCCAGACCAAACAAGAGGAGGACACTAAGAGACTAAACCAGTGCATGTGTGTCCCATAAAAAAATAATAAAAAAAAAAAAAAAAAAATAATGTCACGTTCTATTATAACCAATTTATAAATATGAAATATGCATGTTCAGTTCGCACTTAAAAGTTTAATTTCATCTAGAACACATTACTCGTACTCTTCTTGGTACACCCTAGCTACCCTATGAATGATTAAAGAGAAGTTACAGGACTTTTATTCCTTTTTTTTTTTTTTTTTTTTTTTCCAGAGGACCATCTCCCCAGTTTCTGAGGCTGCTTACCGCTGGATTCTGAGCAATGACTGGCTACTTTAGCAATTAAAATCCAGGGCAAAGACACAGCAGCTTCGTTTGGCTGAAAGACTCCGCCATTCATCATCTCAGCTGCCATAAAATAGCACTAGATGGAATCTTTGATTTTAGCTTTGGAAGAACATAAATCAAAATCTAAAGCACGGCTGTCAAGGAGGATCACCAGAATTATCCAGTTGAGAGAGGGCCGGAGCGCAGGGCCCTCCCGTTCATTGTTCAAACCCAGCTCACCTTCCGACGCATGGAGAAAAGGGCCTCCACGAGCACTTGCTCCCGTACAAGTAGTTTATCCTAGGTGACCCAGAAAAACACTCTCAAATACGAGGTTCGTAGCTTTAGTTACAGTTAATTGGATGCCTGATACGTCTGAATACAAAATGAATGGTCAAGAGCAAGATTCGGAGCTGAAAGACAAGAGGTCAAGAGCAAGATTTGTACATTTGGGTGGAAAACTGGTTGGCTGGAGGGCCCAGAGAGGGGTGGGAAATGGTGCTAAATCCAGCTGGAGGCCAGTGACAAGTGGTGTCCCCAGGGCTCAGTGCTGGGTCCAGCCCTGGTCAATGTCTTCATCAATGACCTGGATGAAGGCATTGAGGGTAACCTTAGCAAGTCTGACCATGACACAAAGCTGGGTGGAAGTGTGGATCTGCTGGAGGGTTGAGACACTCGAAAGTGATCTGAACAGGGTGGATCCATGGGCTGAGTCTAATGGGATGAGGTTTAACACGGCCAAATGTCGGGTCCTGCACTTGGGGCACAACAACCCTGAGCAGAGCTACAGACTGGGAGAAGTCTGGCTGGAAAATTGCCAGGAGGAGAGGGACCTGGGGGTGCTGGTTGATAGCGAGTGAACATGAGGCAGCAGTGTGCCCAGGTGGCCAAGAAGGCCAATGACATCTTGGCTTGGATCAGAAATGGTGTGACCAGCAGGGCCAGGGAGGTGATTCTCCCTCTGGACTCAGCACTGGTGAGACTGCTCCTTGAATCCTGTGTTCTGTTGTGGGCCCCTCAGCACAAGAAGGATGTTGAGGCTCTGGAGCGAGTCCAGAGAAAAGCACTGGTGAAGGGGTTGGAGAACAGGCCCTATGAGGAACGTCTGAGAGAGCTGGGGGTGTTTATCCTGGAGAAGAGGAGGCTGAGAAGAGACCTCATTGCTCTCTACAACTCCCTGAAAGGAGGTTGTGTAGAGGAGGGAGCTGGGCTCTTCTCCCAAGGGACAGGGGACAGGATGAGAGGGAACGGCCTCAAGCTCCACCACATGATTCTATGATTCTGTATCTCACTCACCTACACGTGAGTCAACTCACTTGTTTTCATATCTATTCCTTACACACAGGGAATAAAGGTACTTAAGATAAAAATACAGACATAACATACCTGCTGTACCTTATCAAAAGCCTCCTCCCTTCCTTTTTTTTTTTTTTTTTTTTACTATTTTCATATGAAAGGAAATAAAATTCACCAGTAGGTCTCAGAGAACTGGTCCAAGCCCCTATGCTAGGAATAAGGGAGCTGCAGAAAGTGCAGGTCAGAACAGAAAGAGCTCCAGAAGACACCTCAGAAATCAGGAATGCGCCGCGGAACACCCAAGGGACGGCAAGAAGAGCTTATATTTATCAACTTCAAATCTACTGTCGCTGTTCAATTAAAGGTCCAAATTAGTATTGATATTTCCTACAGTACAAAGAGCTTTGAGTGGAAAGCCGACCGAAATAAATGCCTTCCCAATCCGCAGGAGCGAGAGGAGTTGGAAGTTACGGAGAAAGATTATTCCAACACCAGAGGTTTTATCCGGCAACTGGAAGCACAATCACAATTCAAGAGCATTTTAAATGATTACAGGGCAAAGATGTGGCCCTTACACCTCGGACTCCCCAGGATTTTATTTGAGGGGGTAGAACATTACTTACCCTAAAGACCATCTCCCAAGACGCTTCCGACTACTTAATTTACAGTAAAGAGTTTTAATTGTTACACGATTAGCACCCGTTTTGCTAAACCCTGTTTAGCTTTGAACGTATACACGGAATCTTGGACTTAATTCATGTATTTACATATTTCTGCGCTTCTAATGCTGCTAACATAGAGCTCATTGCTAAATTAGTGATGAAAATGAGCCTCACGTCCATCTGCTTTGCTCATCTTCCTTCGTTTCCAAGATATAATTAACACAGAGCAACATGCAAAGAGAAATCTGATAAAAAGTCTAATAACTGCGCAAAGATCAAAATAGACTTTCTCTGCTGTCTGCGATGAAATTTAAAAGTTTGACAGCCCATGGTTAACCACACAATTACCACATTCGGAGAGACCTCACGGGGCTGAGGCTAAGGGCAAGGAAGGAGTTTTCTTCCTTGTAGAACATTTTGTCTCACAGCAAACTGAATCAAATGGAAGCAAAGCGGAAGTGCAGCAGGAAATAGGCTGGAGATTAGGAGGAAGTTTTTCACGGAAAGGGTCATTGGGCATTGGAAGAGGCTGCCCAGGGAGGTGGTTGATTCCCCTTCCCTGGAGGTGTTTAAGGGACGGGTGGATGAGGTCTTGAGGGACTTCATTTAGTGTTTGAAAGGGATGGTTGGACTAGAAGATCCGATGGGTCCCTTCCAACCTGGTTGTTCTATGACTCTATGATTCTATGAATTGGAAGCAGTGCGAAAAGCCACAGCTCGATGGGTTTCATGAAGAACAGGACTCTTCAGTGGACCATCCTCAATCCAGAACTATGGATACCAGGGAAAAATGGCACTCGGGCACTATGAGGAATCAGTCATCTAGCTAGGATGACCCAATGACAATTCATTTCATATTTATTGCTTAAACAAGAAATTCAGAAGGATCTCATTAAAGAAACTGACTGTCTCACAGACTCACAGAATGGTTTTGGTTGGAAAAGACCTTTAAGATCATTGAGTACAACTATCGATCCAGCCCTGCCAAGTCCACCACTAGACCAAGTCACCAAGTATGATATCTAATGAGGAGACCTCAGGCGGAGAGGAGACCTCATTACTCTCTATAACTACCTGAGAGGAGGTTGTGGAGAGGAGGGAGCTGGGCTCTTCTCCCAAGGGACAGGGGACAGGACGAGAGGGAATGGCCTCAAGCTCCACCAGGGGAGATTTAGGCTAGAGATTAGGAGGAAGTTTTTCACGGAAAGGGTCATTGGGCATTGGAATAGGCTACCCAGGGAGGTGGTTGATTCACCTCCCCTAGAGGTGTTTAAGGGACAGGTGGACAAGGTGCTGAGGGACATGGGTTAGTGTTTGATAGGAATGGTTGGACTCGATGATCCGATGGGTCTTTTCCAACCTGGTTGTTCTATGATTCTATGATTCTAATTATCTTTTAAACACATCCAGGGACCGTGACTCAACCACCTCCTCAGGCAGCCTCTCCCAATGCTTGACAAAACAAAGCCGCTATCAGGTAAAATTCCCACATGAAAATCCCAAGAAAGAAGTGGGAGTTCTCCACAATACACACCAAAACTGCAGCAGTTACGCTGGAGACTACGTTTGCTTTCAGAAGAAAACGTGTTTGCTCCATTTTCTCAGCAAAAATTTACAAAGATATCTTGTTCGTTACTTCAGCCTTAAATTCTCATTATTTTTTTTTCTTATTTTGAAATAACTGGGACTATCTCACCAACCAGACCAACTTTATAAAAGAGGAATCGCAACAAAGCCCTTAACGTGCGGCGAGCTCTAACCCCAAGCAGATGGGCTGCCATTACGAAAAGGCAGGTCCTTAGAATCTATCATCATTATAAAAAGCTCGGACATCGTTAAAGCTGGGCTGCTGTGTGCCCAGCTGGATTAATTAATACCCGCTACTCGTTGACCTTTCACTGCGAATGTGGACAACCCTTCCCCTCAAGACAGATGATGCTCTCACTTGCCTTACATCCATGATGCATACAAAGCCTTCGGAGGTAAAGGGGGGAAAAAAATGGTGACAACTCCACCTCGTGCGATGTTTCCTTCTACATTAAAGCAAATTTCATTGTGCTCCAAAAGCGCAAAATTCGGCACAGGCCAGATCATCAGTCACATCTAGTCATTCGATCACACACGGGATTCTCCACAGACGTCCACAAGTCATCAAAATTCACTGGGAAACGCTGACTCCTCCTTTTAGCGCTAATTAGAATCATAGAACAACCAGGTTGGAAGAGACCCATCGGATCATCGAGTCCAACCATTCCTATCAAACACTAAACCATGTCCCTCGGGACCTCATCTACCTGTGCCTTAAACCCCTCCAGGGAAGGTGAATCAACCACCTCCCAGGGCAGCCTGTTCCAATGCCCAAATTATAACCAGTGTCTTACACAACATGCGACTGCTCACCCACACTTGGTGTTTGGGAAGCGCTGGACAGTTTACTGCATTTGTTGGGTTAGAAAACGAGTAATCTGCATTGAACTTTATACCACGTGGAACTGTATCAGTGTTGCTCTGCAGTAAACTGACGGCATCATCTCACAGCACACACTGGAGGGTGAAAAAGGAACCTATCCAAGTCAAACCGTGAGGGACACATGAATTGGAATGAGACCAGGACACCAGGACTGATTTCCACTCTCCTATAATAAGTACACAAGAACTTTAATGACCACAAATGGTCAAAATCTCAGTGTCGTGTCTTATCAGACTGAACACCGACAGCTCCGGCCAAGCTGTACTTTCACACCACACTTCTGACCTCAGCACTGACTCCCAAGGCCGAGTGTTGCCCACCAAAAAAAGGAAAGGAAAAGCTTTGTTTGCTTTTGTTACCTTTCCTAAACACTGATTATTTATCTCTTCTGACCCTGAACCAGAAATAACAGGCTAGACAGATACGCTATAAAAGCACAGAATCACCAGGTTGGAAGAGACCCACCAGATCATCGAGTCCAAAGGTGTTCAACCAGCAAAGAACTTGAGCACATGCTTAATTTTAAGTATCACAATAGCTACATCATCAAACTCAAGGCAAAAAATACTGGCTATTGTAGAAAGTCTATAAATGCTACTCACCTTATTTATACTTCTCAAGCTTCTACTCTTTCACAGCTCAAGGATTTTCTGATGCAGAGTTGGAGGTTTTTCCCAGAAAGGGTCATTGGGCAGTGGCAGAGGTTGGACTTGATGATCTGGTGGGTCTCTTCCAACCTGGTGATTCTACGATTCTTTAATAGTTTTGGAAGGATTCTCTTTCCATGATCTTGTTTGGTTTGCTTTTGAATCTACTTCAACTTTCAGCATCGTTAACGGCCTCTGAAATGGAGTTCCACAACTTCATATTCCAATGTGAAAATTCTGGTAAGAGTCAAAGTTGCTTTTACCTAGAGAAAAAAAAAGAAAAAAACATTAAAATAAGACCATCCCCTCCCCAGAAAAATACAAAAAATCTCAAGCAGTGGCCAATTAAGAACTCAAAAGAGGAAAGAAATTCTGAAATTGACTGAAAACTGTGACCAAGAAGCTGAATCTCCATTTCGCTTTTCTAGGTTCTTCTAGGCAGGCAAAACCACCACAAGAAATGGAAATTAAACAAAATAAATCCCAAACCCTGACACTTAGCCCACAGCTTCTGAAGTCTCTATCAGGAAGGCAGTTCCAGCTGCTGAACTAGAGCATCATCTACATCTACTACAGCTAAGATCTCAAATATTCTTCAAATCACCTGGGAAAGAAATTATGTTGTGAGAAAATATAGAGAAAATATAGAGAAAATAATATGCATACAAAAGAGCTTATTCTATCAAAGTCACCTGTAAAATCGTTATAACCGGAAAGGGTTTCTGAGAAGGAAGGAATGAAGATTTGCTTCCTCACAATTAGGACTGGATTTTAAGCAGCGAAGAGAAAATACCTGCGAGATAAATAGAAAAAGACAACATTGAGAATCCAGCAATTCAAAAAAAACCCAAAAATAATTGGCAACTTGGCTTCCCCTAATCTAAATCGTGAAATCATAAATAACACAGCGCCCTGGTGATTAATAAAAAGTAATTAATTGATGAATTAGACTTGTCCACAAACACTTGGTTGTCAACAGCCCCACGTAAAGACCAATTAACTCTGGGTAGAGACAAAAAAAGGCAGCGTTTCTTTTAAAGACTTATGTAGATAATCATCATGAGGCTGTGGCTGGATGCAAGATATGAAGAAGATGAGGTAGATGAGGTGCTGAGAGACGTGGGTTAGCGTTTGATAGGAATGGTTGGACTCGATGATCCGATGGGTCTCTTCCAATCTGGTTGTTCTATGATTCTATGAAGAAGAATAAAGGAAGAATACCAGATACTCCATGTGTGTGTATCTGTGTGTGTAGATATATGTATATTACAGAATATCAAGACACAGACATAAAATCCAAACCCAAAAGGCTGACAAGCTTCAGGACAGATGGTTGGCTCCTACATTTTTGCCAGGATGTGGCTTCCTGTCTTCCCTTCTGACTACATTTGTCACATTCTGATTATGTATCGATATCAAACTGTTACGTCCAATCACATAACCAAAACCACGCTACTAACAAGCAAAAGTCACATTAAAATAATGACAAACTATTCCTGTTAGAAAACTTTTCGCATCTCTACCTTTTGACCTTCCCTGGAGGTGTTTAAGGCACAGGTAGACGAGGTCCTGAGGGACATGGGTTAGTGTTTGCTGAGAATGACTGGACTTGATGATCCAGTGGGTCTCTTCCAACCTGGTGATTCTGTGATTCTATGATCCCACGTGTGTTTTCTGAAATGTAAAAGCAAATCAGAGAAGTACAGTAGGAAAATATATTTCTCAATCGGCATAATGTATGTGCTACTCAGTCTTATTTTGAAAAGAGCCAATATACGATACAAATAAAAATAGATTGAAAGCAAAAAATAGTGTCAAATCATCCCAAAGACAAAATGCAAACACACACCCCTCATGCAGTTAAATAATAAATCAGTAATCAGTAAATTAAAAATAAAGTAAATAAAGTAAAAGTAAATAAATGAGTAATAAATCAGAAATTACACAATATATGGAAAATAGAATCATGACTTTGCCTGCCACTAATTCCACTAACAACTTCTCCATCTATTCAGTGCATCAAAGTCTAAAACAGCAACTAAAATTTTCTTTTCTTTGTGTACGTAAGAGCAGCGACTACAGAAACCCTCAAAAAGGACCTGATGCTGGCAATTTACAGTTAAAAAAAAATTATTCCAAGAGAAATATGGACAACAATAAAGCAATTTTTGAAAAGTACCTGAAGAAACAACTGGCAAGCAAATAAAAAGCTTTGGTGCAGAGAAGACCTGGGCAGAATTCATAGAATCATAGAACAACCAGGTTGGAAGAGACCCATCGGATCATCAAGTCCAACCATTCCTATCAAATTGAAAGGTGGCACAGAAAGGACCAGAGGCCTGAGTATCCAGTGTTTATTCTTTCCATGTGAATTTTGTTCTGTATTACATCAGGAAAGGAATCGATGGGAGTTTTCAATCCTGTATTTTCTTGCCGTTCTGAATGCATTCTTCACGTTCGATTGCACCATCTGGTCGGCAATTTGCCTACGTGTCCTTCCGGCTTTCTCGGAAACTAAGTGTGGATGCGCTTGGGAAAGAAATGGGAGATGTTTTTGGTGCTCCTATTGCTTGCAGCTAATGGCACATGGGGATCTTGCCTTGTAAGGAACAGAATCATAGAATCACCAGGTTGGAAGAGACCCATCGGATCACTGAGTCCAACCATTCCCATCAAACACTAATCCATGTCCCTCAGCACCTCGTCTACCTGTGCCTTAAACACCTCCAGGGAAGGGGAATCAACCACCTCCCTGGGCAGCCTATTCCAATGCCCAATGATCCTTTCCATGAAAAACGTTCTCCTAATCTCTAGGCTAAATCTCCCCTGGTGGAGCTTGAGGCCATTCCCTCTCGTCCTGTCCCTTGGGAGAAGAGCCCAGCTCCCTCTTCTCCACAATCTCCCCTCAGAGAGCAATGAGGTCTCCCCTCAGCCTCCTCTTCTCCAGGATAAACACCCCCAGCTCTCTCAGATGCTCCTCATAGGTTCTGTTCTCCAGCCCCTTCACCAGCCACGTTGCTCTTCTCTGGACTCACTCCAGAGCCTCAACATCCTTCTTGTGCTGAGGGGCCCACAACTCAACACAGGATTCAAGGAGCGGCCTCACCAGTGCCGAGTCCAGAGGGAGAATCACCTCCCTGGCCCTGCTGGTGACACCATTTCTGATCCAAGCCAGGATGCCATTGGCCTTCTTGGCCACCTGGGCACACTGCTGGCTCATGGTCAGTAACTGTAAACCAACATCCCCAGGGCCCTCTCCTCCTGGCAGCTTTCTAGACTCCCAGACTCGTCTGGGCAGGAGCACGAACCCAGTGATTCTGGCATCTGGAATTCTGTCGGAAAAAGCCAAATACCTTTCTTTACCACCACAACTGGTGCCGCCTTTCGACAGACAGAGCTGCCCTCTCCTGCAGGGCACACAGAGCAAGAACTGCTCTCCCGATGCAGCACACACGCAGACAACCTGACGACGTTTGCGTCGCTGTGTCACACTTAACCTCCCTGCTTTAAAACCAACGTTGCCTCTATACAACTGTAATTGGAAAAGGCCTTCGACAGCCTCTCAGGAACACAATTATATTATATAATGATACCCAAGAATTAGCAAGACGCTGCATCACCTTGTTTGCCCGGAATAACAGCAAATGATGAATGAGAAAACCTGATCCCAGCTAATGCCTTTCTGACCACCCGAATTCACTAAATGGATGATCCTAATTGCTTCCTAGTGCTCCTGAAATACCATATTCACAAAACTTTTTCTCTGGTAATCTATATGGATAGTTCTATCTTAAAAAAAAAAAAAAAAAAAATCCATCTGTGTATGTTTCAGGCCTTTACTTTAATGAAATTCTACCCTTACCAGAGATATGGCCACACAGAAACCACGGGGGTGACGCTACAGTCGTGGTTTCCCACTTCTGTAAAATGTTTTAAGGAAAAACTGATGACTTCCTAACGTGATCAACCTTGAACTTAATCAACAGCTGAAGCACTAATCTCTCCTTCACCAAACCCGGAGGATTTCGCAACCGTTTGCATAACAGTTTTCACTGAAATATTTTTCAGAATAATTACAAACCCTGTTTAACGCAGGGAATATCTTGAGTGTTTTGCTTTTCTCCATTACATCCGGCATGAGATCATAGAATCATAGGATCACCAGGTTGGAAGAGACCCATCGGATCAACGAGTCCAACCATTCCTATCAAACACTAACCCATGTCCCATGTACTAATTATCTGTAGCTCAGATTTGTATCAAAAGGCACTATGAATACTGCTTCATTCACTGCGTTAAATGACAGAGAAAATAAGTATAGGTAAGTTTCCCAGTTCAGAGTCCAATAAACACCATAAATCGCGGTTCTCACTACTGCTGCAAAGTCACAGAATCATAGAATCATAGAAAAACCGGGTTGGAAGGGACTCATTGGATCATCGTGTCCAACTATAAGCAGCATAACCATAAGAAGCACCAATTTTCATCAAGATGGGTCACATCCATCAATAAATTGCCAAAGTCATTTTGCTCCTCACCCTGTTTTACATTGAAGGTGTAAAGTTTGCTGCCCTCCCACGCCTCACGCATGCCGGAACGAACACGCCTGTTGCTGCCAAGGTTCACAAGCCATTTGGGCACAGGTGCCGGTTCCTCGTCGGCCTCCGGAGCCAATAAATGGAATCTCTGCGACGTGAAATGAGACAATACGTTCTCAAAGTCATTATGTTTTCCCAGAACGTGCTGAGCTCCAAAATAAAAGCATTTCCAGTCCTTATAACACACCCAACTTCATAAGGCTCATGACCGATTTTAATTTTGCTTGCTGCTTATTTACTGTTTGCTCTCTTGCTTTACTGCCCTGGTGAAATGGCTCTTATTGATAAGCTGAATTGAAAGACCAAAAAAAAAAAAAAAGAGAAAAAAGGAATGTAATTCCAGAGATGCTTGGCCCCCAACTAATCCCACCATAGATCCACTGCTGCCAAGGTGGCAGCACATTAAGAGGTTAAAAGAAGGCCTTCCAAATTCATGTATCCTCTTTAATCTTTCCTGTCAATCTTTTAAAGTGGATTTTTGGCAGTGAACGAAACCATCTCGATCCCGTGACAAAATGCCTTTGACAGAAGTAATGACCTTACAAGCAAAATATGATGTCTCTAATGACTGCGGCTGACTCAGAATGAGTGTCACGGAAACCAAGTTCCTCTGAGGAATGAGAAATGCTCTTTTCCCCCCCTGCAAAACAAGTTTATTTTCTCCAACAGCAGGATTATCCCAGACTCTTATTCGTTAGCTTTCCACGATTCTTCGGTCATTTTGGAATAGGATTCCCAGGGGTTACACAGCCCCACTCCCCGTGCGTCGCTCAGGCACTTGGCCTGGGTTCGTTCTCGCTAATGAACCATATTCATAGAATCATAGAAAAACCAGGTTGGAAGAGACCCATCGGATCATTGAGTCCAACAATTCCTATCAAACATTAAACCACATCCCTCAGGACCTCGTCTACCCGTCCCTTAAACACATCCGGGAAAGGTGAATCAACCACCTCCCTGGGCAGCCTATTCCAATGACCAATCGACCCTTTCCATGAAAAACTTCCTCCTAATCTCCAGCCTAAATCTCCCCTGGTGGAGCTTGAGGCCATTCCCTCTCGTCCTGTCCCCTGTCCCTTGGGAGGAGGGCCCAGCTCCCTCCTCTCCACAACCTCCTTTCAGGGAGTTATAGAGAGCAATGAGGTCTCCTCTCAGCCTCCTCTTCTCCAGGATAAACACCCCCAGCTCTCTCAGCCGCTCCTCATCAGGCCTATTCTCCAGCCCCTTCACCAGCCTCGTTGCTCTTCTCTGGACTCGCTCCAGAGCCTCAACATCCTTCTTGTGCTGAGGGGCCCACAACTGAACACAAGATTCAAGGAGCGGCCTTTCAGTTCATTCTACTGCACAATATTGCAAGAAAACCCCTCCCCGACTGGTAAATTACACAGTAAAACAAGTCCAATCAGCTGATAACAATAAAGAATTGTGCAAGATTGTTCGTTTCCTTAACGAGAAATCAATCAATGCAGGAAAACAACCAGATCGATGAAATATCAGACATTCCCCGGCCGCCACTTGCTGCCTCTCATCTGAACTCTGGATCCTTCCATTCCGCAGCGGCAGAAATCATAGAATCATAGAACAACCAGGCTGGAAGAGACCCATCGGATCATCCATGACAAGAGGCAGATTGGAAACGATGGTCACAGCGCATCTTCGCCTCCTCTCCGGAGCAAAACACGCAGATTGGATTCCTAAGGGTAAAAAAGCACAGAGAAAACCCACACTCTGCTGTTTCAAATGTAAATTTGACCAACACACAAGATGCAGTCATTTGGATCAAATTCAAATACACAGAAATTAAAAGAATTTAACTTATCTGAGAAACTTCTTCTTGCCCTAAATTAAGATTAAGGTAATAACTTAGTATTTGAGTACAACAGTGACACTGCTACTAAAACTTATTTTTGCATTTTAATAATTCCTTATTTCTAAGTAATAATACTTCAGTCACCTTTTCAATTGTCTTTAAGACACGGGTGGATGAGGTCTTGAGGGACTTGGTTTAATGTTTGATAGGAATGGTTGGACTAGAAGATCCGATGGGTCCCTTCCAACCTGGTTGTTCTGTGATTCTGTTCTGTCTTTTAATTCTGCAGCTTTAAGTGAAGAGTCTGTCGGATTAGACGACAAAACCAGCAAAGTTTTACAAGGCTAAACACGCTATTTTTGGAACCTTGCAAAACAGTGAAAGGATATTCCTGGAAAAATAAAAAGCGGAGACCTGTGAGGTGAAGGAGGCTTGTGATGCAGGCTGATTGCTCAAAGGGTTAATCCTGCCTCCAATAAGCTTTGGAAAGTTATTCCTCAGTTGCAACTTGATTGTGATATTGGATCATCGATAGTGGCTTTGCAAAAAGTTTAGTAATAAAAAGGTTTGTGTTCAAAAACTTTTGAAATCTATGAAATCTCTGCATGGGGACAAAACCCACATGGCTCCACGGCTAAGAGCAGTCTGAGGCACCGAACGTGATGCTTCTTAACATCACATTTTCAGTTATTACTGTAAAATTGTAATTAGATAGTAAATTACAACGTTAATATTCACTTTGAACAAATAAGTGTTTGTAGTTGTAGAACTGGGCATTATTATGGCAGCACAGGGACCTATTCGCCAAGTAAGACACAGACTTTCTTCATAAAAGTTATTGTATTCTGTAGGTTTTTTTTTTCTTATGAACTTGCACGAAATGCTAGATTTTATGGGCACTATTTGCTGAAGTCATCTTCGCCAGCATCGGGATCTATATCTCCCTTTGGGGAAGAGCCAAAACAAGCATTTTTCTCATCTGGTTCCGCTATCTAAAAAAAAAAAAAAAAATAAGAAGAATTGAAAGAATCATTTCTCCTCGTACAGAAAAAAAAAAAAAAAGATTATGTAAATTGTAGAATCATAGAATAGTTTGGGTTGGAAGAGACCTCAAAGATCATCGGGTTCCACTCCCCTGCAACCTCCAGCTGGATCAGGGGCTACCAGCCCCATCCAACCTGCGCTTGAAATGAAAAGATAAAGTTTAACTAGTTGCACAGGAACTTTGGCTTTTTGTTCTTTACTGGAAAACATAACCAGTTACACCAATAATGTTTATGTGATATAATAAAAAATACTTCAGTATATTAATAACATATTATACGTTATATATGCCTTTTGCACACTGCATATGCCTTATAGACATTGCACAGACATCATTATACAATAATTTAATATTATACTATAACAACCTGAACACGTACGATAATATGGTTGGACTGGATGATCTGATGGGTCTCTTCCAACCTGGCTGTTCTAAGATTCTATGAATATATATTGCACCAGGAACACCAGTGATGTTTAATAATATCAGACCTTTGCTCGGTTTCAATTATTTTCACTGTAATTTTCCTCTTACCTTCCCGCTGTCTAGGAACAGCAGATTCTGCAGTTCTGTAGTTACAATAGAAACATAGAATCACAGAATCACCAGGTTGGAAGAGACCCACCGGATCATCGAGTCCAACCATTCCTATCAAACACTAACCCATGTCCCTCAGCACCTCGTCTACCCGTCCTTTAAACATCTCCAAGGAAGGTGAATCAACCCCCTCCCTGGGCAGCCTCTGACACTGCCCAATGACCCTTCCTGTGCAAATTTTTTTCCTAATGTCCAGCCTGACCCTCCCGTGGTGGAGCTTGAGGCCATTCCCTCTCGTCCTGTCCCTTGTCCCTTGGGAGAAGAGCCCAGCTCCCTCCTCTCCACAACCTCCTTTCAGGTAGTTGCAGCAGAAAGCAATGAGGTCTTCTCTAAGCCTCCTCTTCTCCAGGATAAACACCCCCAGGTCCCTCAGACGCTCCTCTTGTTACCCAGCCCCGTCTCCAGCTTCTGGACTCACTCCAGAGCCTCAACATCCTTCTTGTGGTGAGAGTCCCAGAACTGAACACAGGATTCGAGGAGCAGTCTCACCAGTGCAGTGCACAGAGGTCTCATTCTCACCCTGTGCGAGAAATCAAAGGCTGGATCCCTTTGGAATGCTGGGAACCACCACTTTCCAGCCTCAGAAAGCTTCAACCATACGATAACCACAGCACTTAGAATCATAGACTCATAGAACAACCAGGTTGGAAGAGACCCATCGGATCATCGAGTCCAACCATTCCCATCAAACACTAACCCATGTCCCTCAGAAAACCGGCAGGACTGAAAGCAAACACAGCATTCGGCACCAAAGGGGGATAAAAGAGTTCTAGGAGAGGCTGATTCTAAAGCTGCAGGGATTGATTGACGTTGCTCATAAGTTCCGAGAGTTAGGGTGAGGCCCAGGAGAGATGGATGAGCGAGCGGAGAGGAGGTAAGGCTGCCAAAAGGTGCACGATAAGTCCATTTATCACGTGGCTTTGCAATTTATCTTGCCCATCTCCAGTTTCTCACCCAGCCCCCAGTTGCAATCGCCACGTGAAAAATTAGGGAGGCATGTGATAAATTAAGTTGTGAATTGTGATTTCTAATAAGTTAATCATTTATCTATGCGACTGGAATTTAAATTCCAATCACACCCAGTCCTTCGGGATGCAAAGGACCAGAGGAAAACAGACGAGGACAATCAAAACGAGAAAAAGTAGAGACGGAAAATGTATTCCAGCAACGTAAATGCACTTTCATAATCTAGATTCTTGATCCATTATTTCTATACTAAATAATTTCCGCTGCACAACTGAAGATTCCAGGATTGCAAACAAAACCAGAAAATTTTGTGACTCAAATGAAGTACCTGCAAAACCTAACTTGCCTTTAGGTAGTTCTTATTAACCCATTAATCCCTTTCCTCGGGACTTAGAATCATAGAATCACCAAGTTGGAAAAGTCCCATCGGATCATCAAGTCCAACCATGAATGAAACAACAGCTCAGAGAGCAACACAACCTAAGCCAATGGCTCAACGTGATTTAGCCTCTAAGGAACAATCACACATGACCACACATGGCAGAGGAGTTGACACAGGATGATCTTTGAAGATCTCTTCCAGCCCAAACCACTCGATTCCTGGAGGAAGCACAACCACCTTGAGGAACAAACCACATTATGGTTTGTCATACAGTGGTCCTTGGCTCAGGAATATCAAGTCTAGTGCATTCCAAACCGTCTCAGACATTAATTTTTAATATGTCATTCAAAGAAAACTTTTTTCCCCTTTTTAATTTTTGAACAAAAGCCTGGAATCCTTAAGAACATATTAATATTTTTCTCTCTCCATTCATTTTGTTCTCAAAATAATAACACTGGTACTAATTGCGCTTTAGCAATCCACTATGTAACTAAAACCACTGCATCATCAACTAAAAAATAATTACAAGTTAAGTATTTAACCAGTTTGGATAAAATCCATTATTTTCATTAATGGATCTCATTTTTATTTTATTGGTTTGTTGGGGTTTTTTTACTATCAGATGAAAAGCGCATTTTTTTATTGTTTTTCCTAATGCAATTGGGTTTGATACGCCCAGAACGAATGCAATAGTTATCGTTTTAATTATATTTTTTTTCCATTTTGTTTTTTATATCCTGCTCCTGTTCCTGTTCTTTATTACTTTTAAGGTCGGGATCACATCGTTTACTGTGTGAGAACATGCACTAAACACGCATATGGATAAGCATAAAAACCTTTAGATATCGATATATTAGATATTTGGATATCCTTTATCTTTAGATATAGAAATTGTTGGAAAGAATCATAATATCATAGAATCAGCAGGTTGGAAGAGACCCACCAGATCATCGAGTCCAACCATTCGTATCAAACACTAACCCACATCCCTCAGCACCTCATCCACCCGTCCCTTAAACCTTAAACCGTACCTTAAACATCATTTCATCCTGTCTCATGCTTCTGGCATCTCAATTGCCAAAAGATCTGCACTTTGGAATTGTTCAAACAGCAGCAAGCATCCTGCTGGGCCCCGTTTCTTTTAGACCGAAGCCATTTTCCTTATAGAGAAAGCAGCCTTGAAACTGAGCCTACAATTCACTTGCCACAAAGCGCTACTTGAATTCCTCTTCCGAACCTGCTAGCAGGCAACTCGACCTCCAGAGTCGAGCAGTTCTATCTCATGAACTCGGCTTCCTGCTCATGAAGCTTGATTTTATTTTTCACCACATCCCAACCTACCAAAACATGCATTGTTTGTTTGACAGAAAGAATAAGGCAGTCGCTGCCTGTTCCTGGGCTCCTCAGAAGTTGCGAGCGATGCCATCTGGAGCCGACTCTTAGCTGGAGGTTTGCCAGAGCCTCACTGGGGAAAGAGGTCTCGAGGCATGAAGGAGATGATGCTTTCTGGAGGTTGTATGGCAACCAATAAAATAAGATCTCATGAAGCCACAAAATATCACAATAAATGACAACAAGGTTTAAAAAAAACCCCGAAAAACAAACCCATGTAGTATTTATCTTTTCGTCCACCAAAGGCAAAGGGACTTTTCTGACTGACACCACTTTGGCTAATACCGCGTGCGTCTTGAAAACCTCACCCAAAAGACTTCATTACCGGCTGTTGACAAAAGTTAGAATGGAAACAATATTTTAAAGCTCAAATAAATCCTTCCCGCTACGAACTGGCAATGGAAACGGGTTTCTTAATATGGTTTGGCAAGTAGGAAATCGTTATAAGATTCGAACCCAGAGAAGCAGCTTAAGGAGACAGAGAAGAGGAGGAAGCACACATCAGACTCGTACTAAGGAGACACAGAAGAGGAGGAAGCACACATCAGACTCATGCTAATATGGTGATAGATGCTTGAGAAATTAAAATGCACATGATTTAAGTTGCTATTTATGAATGAAAAGGGTAATCCCCTAATTCTGGAAGCACAGAACAACAGGCATGTTGACTGCCCTTACCTAAAAGGAATGGTTGGACTCGATGATCCGGTGGGTCTCTTCCAACCTGGTGACTCTATGAGAATCCCAGGGCGGCTTTAGGTGCTATTTCTATCCCATTGGAAATCTCTTTTTCATAGAACCGTAGTACGAAAATCTCTTTTTGGACTCCTTGGAAAGTTTAGTTTGCATCACACTACGCCCAGAGAACCAATCCGGCTCTATCTACGTGTCTCCCACAAAAATCTGCAGTTCTGAGGGGTAAATCTCCTCGAGCATCATGGTCTCCACAGCACAAGACAAAATACAAGTATTCTTGTGTTGAAAGTGAAGTGTTGCAGAAGTATCGTATTTCTTTATCACCTTCTGTGTAACCTCTGAGATGTTATGAGAAGGTTTCACCTCTGATAAATCCAAGTGCTCGAGACAGAAATGTCTCCCTCCAGCCAATTGTGGGCAGTTTGCCTGCCTTTATTTTAATTCTCTTATTTTCCTCAGGAAAAAAAAAAAAAAAAAAAAAAAGCTCAATGAGAGTTGGCATCTTTATCCTTACTGTTGTCTACAGAGAAAATAAAGGAAAAATTGCCTCTTTCTCTATAAAAAGTAATGAAGGAGGAGATGCTTTGTTTCCTCTCACAAGCAAAGCACCAACGTTAAACATATTAACATATTAAACACCAACAGCTACGTCTGTGGATTTCTATACAACGAATAAGATGTGCAACAATCCTAGTGAAAGTACTGGTCATGTATAGTTACCTGAATATAGTTACCTGAATCAACCACCTCCTGGGCAGCCTGTTCCAATGACCCTTTCTGTGAAAAATTAATCTTACTTCAGCTTGACATAGAATCATAGAACAACCAGGTTGGAAGAGACCCATCGGATCATCGAGTCCAACCATATGAAAACCGTATTCTTGTAGATGAGCTAAGAGAACATTCCTATTTCTCCATGACCTATAGATAGGGCTGCAAAACCTTATTTTCAGCCTTAATCCTTTTCCCACCCACACATACAGAACACAAACACGCGAACACAAGGAGTTCGTGTAATACAGGTACTCAGCAGACCTCCGGAGCTGATTCAGGATGATGGATCATAACTACTGGAAGAAGCATGGAGCTACGGAGTGCTCCAGCCAGGTACAGCAGCAATTTTTAAATATTTTCATACCGAGAAGATGAGCTGTGCTTTAGGATTATTTTATCTTAAATAAAATCGAATTCATGCAGTCTCGGACTATAACACACACATGGGTTAAGGATAGTTCTGCATGAATGCTTTGGTGTGTCCTAGGTACCTTTTGAAACAATCAGTACCTCAAAAAAGCAAGTTTCACTATCATTCCCCACATAATACACTCCACGTGTCTCAAAACAATTTGTATTTCATTTCATACCTTATATACAATATCAGACTTTTTTTTTAAAGTATAAAAAAATACATTGTTAAAAAGATCTTAATAGTAAATATCATAAATCCAGAGTTTTCACCAAAGGGTAAAATTACTCAAGATCTTTGAATGTATAATGAAAATTAAACACTTCCAAAAGCTACACAAATTCCATACTCTTATGCTACCAAGAGCCGGCCAACCATCTCGGGGTTTCTGTCCTTTATTAATGCCATGATAAGAGCAACAGCAGAATTTACTCTCTCCTGAAGCAGCAAATGGTCCCTCGAATGAATTAGGACATGTTTAGATAGTGTCTCTCATAACGCGACCTCATGCTATTTTCCACCCTGTAGAACATCCGGTTGGAAGCACTTTTCTACCAGGTTTGGTATGTACAATGTACACATGTTGCACCTTCACGTTCTACACGTTTAACAGCAATTCTCATCTTCCAAGACGTCCTCATGGCTGAGTTGTTCATTAAGCAATTTTTAAAGAGTTTTACGGCCCCGCGAACAATAATTTTTTGTGGAAGCAGACTAAATTGTATGCTGTGATAATTACTCCAAACTAATTGTAGGTAAAATTAGCAAAGGGTCAGACCAATTTAGCTTCACGAGAAAAATATACGCTTTGCTTACACCTTAAATGATCTTTAGAAAATTAATCAAGCAAACCCGAATCTCCTTAAATCAACATATATAATTTTCCGTACGTTCGCCGCGAAAGAGGAAGTTTTAATGCTGCTTTGAAAAATGAAAGTTACTCAATGTTTTTCCGATTATCGTTTTCGTTTAAATTACCAATTAACTTTTCCCTCGAGAATCAAACAACGCGAGTCTTTTCTTCTTTACCGGGACATTAAAGCAGTGCTCAAACACAGCAGGTAAGAGAGAAACGTTGATAATACAAGTAGGTTTTTTAAATCTCTTTTACTACCAGCTATAACATCCCCCCAGTAACCGTCTCCGATATTACGATACTCACATAAAATTCCGCTAGATTTCCTGTTTCTATAGTGACGCAAGTTCTCCAGACAATGCAAAGTCCATTGTGGAGCTCTGGAAGAGATGTCTTTGACGCCTAAAGTGTGTCATTCAAGTAGCGTGAAGGAGTTGGAGCTGTTATTTCAGTCAATGGCAGCACAGCCTTATCCACAGGCTCGGCCCAGAGGTTTCTTCGAGTTCACTTCTGAAATACCAGATCACAGAATCATAGAAGCACCAGGTTGGAAGAGATCCATTGGATCATTGAGTCCAACCAATCCAAGCAGCCGGACTATACGCTCGTCAGTCAAATTTCACACTTAATGAACAATATAGAATCACAGAACCACCAGGTTGGAAGAGATCCATCGGATCATCGAGTCCAACCAATCCAAGCAGCCGGACTATACTCTCATCAGTCAAATTTCACACATAATGAACAATACGCTCCCATTCTCCTTGTTTGAAATCATTTCGGGCACTGTCGCTTGTATTAATTTGAAAGTTTCATCATGTATAAATATTTTACGACTTTACAGAATAACACAGTTTGGATATTCAGTGACATAGAATGTCCTACATGCCACTGGTTGCTAAAGGCCTCACAAACTGGCGTTTCAGTGATTTCAGTTGCAAATCACCAATTCTTTTGGTTTCTAATAAAAAGGTTAGTGATTGATAGGAATGGACTTGATGACAGGATTGGACTTGATGAGCTGGTGGGTCTCTTCTAACCTGGTTATTCTATGATTCACTTCTAAAATACCAGATCACAGAATCACAGAACCACTAGGTTGGAAGAGACTCACTGGATCATCAAGTCCAACCAATCCAAGCAGCTAGACTCTCGTCAGTCAAATTTCACACATAATGAACAATATGTTCCCATTCTCCTTGTTTGAGATGGTTTCTGGAACTGTCTCTTACTGATGAGGATTTGTATTAATTTGAAAGTTTCATCATGTATAAATATTTTACGACTTTATAGAACAACACTTTGTATATTCAGTGACATATAGTGTTCTACATACCACTGGTTGCTAAAGGCCTCACAAACTGGCGTTTCAGTGATTTCAGTTGCAAATCACCAATTCTTTTGGTTTCTAACAAAAAGGTTAGTGATTGATAGGAATGGACTTGATGACAGGATTGATAGGATGACAGGACTGGACTTGATGATCCGGTGAGTCTCTTCCAACCTGGTTATTCTGTGATTCTATGATAATGTGGACAACACATTACAGCATTTTTTAAAGAAAAATATATCACAGACAATGAATACATAAACACGGCTGCTGCACCTGAGAAGAGGCCATTTAAAGTTTAAGGAGCAACGATGATGTCACGAAGACACACGGCGTTTATAAAAATCTTTACACATTAGCTTCAGCAAAGTAGATACAAGAAATGCCCTCGGAGATAGAAAATCTAAGAAAAATAGTACTGGCATCTAATTACAGCAGCAGAGTTTGCTGCTTTTATCTGTAATTGGACTGTATAGTCTTTCATTCTAATTTACTTTACATCTAAACTGTGATAATCAAGACAAGCAGAAGAGAATGGCTTGTAACCGGCTATACCACTGACACCAGTTAATGCCTAATTATAACAACTAAATTAAAGAGGGGACGGTAAAGAGGTTGAGTACCGGTTTGAAGCATTTAATCCTGCGGAAAGAAATAGAGATTTTTAAAATCCTAAGTTACAAAAAAAAAAAAAAAAAAAAAAAAATCAATATGATGGCTCATTATATTGGTATTGCTAAACAGATTAATGAAATTAAGCATTTTGTTTTTTAAAGAAAAGGATGGAAAGATGGCTTTTAAGAAAGCACCACAGCAGAGAAGGAAATTCACGGCCCAGACCAATTTATAAGCCAATCTAATCTGGAAAAAAACAGGAGGTGGAATCGACTTCACCCAAATATCTCTGATCTACATAACTGAGGATTTACTGCAGTGTTCGGAAAAGGCGCAGCCACAGTATAAACCAGAGCGGAAATTCCAGGATCCCAGGAAACCTTTTGATGTAAATCTCGCTTTTAATTAAAATCTTTCCGAAAGCTGCAAATACAAATCAATTATCTTAGAAAGACAGGTTAATCAAAAAAAGAATAATGTTTCCTGCCATAACGTAAGTGAAAAAAAAAAAAAAGGAATTTGGGAACGTTCAGCACTGTTGAGCCAGAGGTGGTATAAATTCTAAACATTCTGGTTTAGGAATTACAACATAAATTGGTCAACTACATGTTGAACTGACTGAGTGAGAATTCATCTCCTGGGATTTGAAAAAGGAGCGAGGGGAATAAATATGGTGGTTGTTAGCGTTCTTGCTAAATTGATCCATAACATTCCAATGTTGTTTGATAGGAATGGCTGGACTCGATGATCCGATGGGTCTCTTCCAACCTGGTGATTCTATGATTCAATGGGCGGTGGATAAAAACTAGCTAGTGTTCATGATGTAGCAGGATTTTCAACGGCTGTGATAGAAAGCAGCAGAAAATAAGAAGAAAGAGTAGAGAAAAAGAATGGTTTGGGTTGGAAGAGACCTTAAGGATGAGCTAGATCCAAAAATGTTGCAGAACGTTTTCCAAAAAAATCACAGAATCACCAGGTTGGAAGAGACCCACTGGATCACTGAGTCCAACCATTCCCATCAAACACTAAACCATGTCCCTCAGCATCTCGTCTACCCGTCCCTTAAACACCTCCAGGGAAGGTGAATCAACCACCTCCCTGGGCAGCCTCTGCCAGTGCCCAGTGACCCTTTCTGTGAAGAATTTTTTCCTAATGTCTAGCCTGAACCTCCCCTGGTGGAGCTTGAGGCCATTCCCTCTCGTCCTGTCCCTTGGGAGAAGAGCCCAGCTCCCTCCTCTCCACAACCTCCTCTCAGGTAGTTGCAGAGAGCAATGAGGTCTCCCCTCAGCCTCCTCTTCTCCAGGATAAACACCCCCAGCTCTCTCAGCCTTTCCTCTTGTTCTCCAGCCCCTTCCCCAGCTTCGTCGCTCTTCTCTGGACTCACTTTGCCTCTCTGGATATTTTTTCTTTTCCCAAATAATACCAACCTTTCTGTGGATGAATCCGGATATTTGTCATCAGCACAGTAGACCAATATTTGGATAGTCTGCCACCAACCTGCCTCCTGACAGGCAACGTGGGGCACCAGGCTTGGGAAGTCCTGAAATGCTGCCTCCCAGCACTGAGCAACCTCACCAGGTTCAACGATTGCGGAACTGCATTCAGACATCTGCAGGCAACACAAAAAACGGAGAATAAAACAAATAAATCGCTGCACTTACCACATAAATCCAAACCTCTACTTTTCCAGCAGCATTTCTATCACAACCTCCGTGACCAACGTATGACTCTTAAAAATAATTTATCATCGGATAAGCTTTAGAATTAACAAAGCTCGGGAAATAAGCTGTTGTCAGATAATAACACATTTCAGTTACTCGCTGCAGGTAACCCACGTCTAAACTTAACTGAGCTGCTGCAGGCAGTGAAATACAGGGACTAAAGCAGAAGAAAAGGATTTAATTTGTTGTGTTGAAAAGGATGCACGAGGCAAGTCCAAATTTAAGGAAAAACACACACACACACACACAGTGTCCTACAACGACTAAACCTCTTGATGCCTCACAAGGCACATATACATACATCTAGGGGTATGTATGCAGGTCTCCCAGGTCCAACACTGATCCTTGGTCCTTCTGCGACGTCTGCTTTTATTCACTATAATTTCTCACACAATCTATCATTTATCAAAAATTCACGTGTACATCTCCGGGTACGTATGTAGGTCTCCCAAGCCCAACCCTGATCCTTGGCTCCTTCTGCGACGTCTGCTTTTATTCACTATAATTTCTCACACAATCTATCATTTATCAAAAATTCACGTGTACATCTCTGGGTATGTATGTAGGTCTCCCAAGCCCAACCCTGATCCTTGGCTCCTTCTGCGACGTCTGCTTTTATTGACTACAATCTCTCAAATAATCTCTCATTTATCAAAAATTCACCAGGAAGTTTTGTCTGAAAGCACATCGTCTCTAGAGAAAGATGTGCAATTAATTAAGAGCGCACAGCTAGGTTTTGGTCTGCTCATGCTCCCCCAAAACCCTTCATCCACTCTAAGTACGCTCAGAAGATCAACTGAAGATTTAGCAAACATTCCAACTTTATATCACTCAACGTGACAATATTTTAGGGAAATATAATTTTAGATTTGGGAGTACTACTGGACAACAAACGCTCAGACTTGATGATCCAGTGGGTCTCTTCCAACCTGGTTATTCTATGGTTCCATGAACTTGGTAGCTCTCAGCAAAACCAACCCCAAATACATCCTATCAACTTGAAAAGCTTTTTTAATCAGAGAGCATCGTTCACCGTAGATCTGTGAAGCAGATCAAACTGGGGCTTTGTTGCAGCTTTCTGCAGGAAAAAGAACTTTGTAGAGGTGCAATGTAGAAGTGAGGCAAAGCAGCAGAGGCTGACGCTGAGATGCACTCAAACTTCAACCACAGGCAAGATTAAAAAACCAACCTTGACAGCTGGCAAGGAAAAACTTTGAATTCCAGCGTAAAGGGATCTAAATCCACACGGCTGGGGAGAGCGGCATGTATCACACCAGATATTTCCCTCCAGAAGCAACCTGCCTTTTGTGGACGTCATGTAAAACATGCACAGGTAACACAGACGAATATAAATAGTTGTCCATAAAGGTCATTCATGTATCTTCGAACCAGGACGTTTCAGTGGAGGTAAAAAAAAAAACAAAAAAAAAAAATCAGACTGCGAAGGAGGGAAAAGCCGATTTGAAAAAAAAAAAAATAGATCACACTGTACTTTGCTATATAATTATATCGTAGGTAGAGTAGTCACACAATTCCCTTCAACGCTGCCGATTGCCACAAGCAAAACAACTGGAAAACAACATGATTTTAATATGTTCGACACAACAAGCCAATCCCTCTGCCTGCGGAATTTGCGACAAACATAATCCTCCAAAGGCAGCACACGTGTAAATCCATTTAAAAGCGTTAACAAGGTATAACACGGTCTTAGCCGCATTTCCAGGCTCTGTTATTAAACAGAACCAGGGAATAACAGTAAAAATTAACCTAAAGCTTAACGGCTTATGTAAGAAAGGCTTTAATAAAAAAAAAAAACAAACTGTTTCTGAGGTTATCGAACTGTACAATTAAACCCCTCCCACTAAATACTTTTCAGAGTCATTTCCATCCACAGCTTATTCAGCAAAGCCAAATGCCAACGCGTTTCTTCAATTTCCACTTCTTTGAACCTGTTAATGTCTGAATGAAAAAAAAAGAGATTTATTTGCGTTATTAAGCCACAGAGAACCCTCTTGTCTAAAAAAAAGTAGCTTTGAATAAAAAATTCCTGAGACGCGCGCGAAGCCACCAAATATCCCAAAGATCCGTTTGATTTTATTCTGCGAGTTCTGTTTGATTTACATCAATTAGATCCTTTCACATAAGGTATCATATAACAGGAAGGCTAATAACCCAGAAATAACCTCATTAAGAAAGACAGCATATCGGTCTAAGCAGAATGAACTCGAAGCAGAAAAATTAGTGACCTGGAAAGTAGCAGGAAGAGGTAATAGCAATACAGAGAGGAAAAAAAAATACATTCCCATTAGCTAGTCAAAAGTAGAAATCGCCAGCGATAAAGTAAAAAATACAATAGGAGCACAAGGAGAACATTTTAAAATATTTTTTTTTATCTTTTGGAATTCGGTAACATTAAAAATCGTCCCCCCCCCCAACTCAGATATTGTCTAAAATGATGTTATTGAATGGTTAGTGTTTGATAGGAATGGCTGGACTCAATGATCCGATGGGTCTCTTCCAACCTGGTTGGTCTATGATTCTATGACTTAGGCTTTTCAGATGCTTAAAACGGTCCTTGGCAGAATATTATTAGCAAGTCTAATACATTTATATTAAATTATCGGTCTACGATTCCGGCATCGTCGAGGAATTCATCTATTTTAAGATTAACGGCTAAAAATGGCAACTTAAGTTGGGTTTACGTAGCCAACCCTTGTCTAACGTTAGCCACTTAAGATCTGAAGGCTTGAAAAACCTCCTAAAAGAATTCTCCTTGGCGTGTAGACAACACTTTCACAAAACATTTTAATATATTTGTAAGAAGCGTTTTCAATATGAAGACACTTTTAAATTTTTGTTAAATGTCAGATCATAGAATCACAGAATTTACTGCAGGGACCTGCTGTGAAATTACTAAAACAAAGAAAAGAAACAAAGCTAGAACACAGACACATTATGGTTGGACTAGATGATCCCATGGGTCCCTTCCCACCTGGTTGTTCTATGATTCTATATAATATTGCCAAGTTACTGATCACACAGATAATTCAAGAGGAAAAAAAAAAAAAAGTTCTGCCACTGGAATTAAGATCTGCAAACCTGAAGGAAGAATTTACTTTGGAAACCTCAGTGAAAGAAGTTATCATATGTAACAGTTTTCGGAAATAAATATTCTTTAAATAAAATGCTTCCTAGGAGCAACGCTGCAGGAATAAATATAATTGAGAGTGTTAATTGTAAAAAAACGTATCTGAAATAGTCCTTTTCCTGACTTACCTATTTAATCTAGACTGACGTGAAAGGAAATATGAAATTTTACCATAAACTGGTTAAACACTTGTGGGTTAAGGCAACACATACCGAGTGCAACAGCTCAACTTTGGCTCCCGGAGTACTTTTCACAATCATAGAACAACCAGGTTGGAAGAGACCCATCGGATCATCGAGTCCAACCATTCCTATCAAACACTAACCCATTTCCCTCAGCACCTCACCTACCCGTCCCTTAAACACCTCCAGGGAAGGGGAATCAACCCTCTCCCTGGGCAGCCTATTCCAATGCCCAATGACCCTTCCCATGAAAAACTTCCTCCTAAAGGAACAAGAACTATATTATGTAAAACAAACCTTATCACCAACCTGAGGTGCTTATAGCATCACAGAATCACCAGGTTGGAAGAGACCCACCAGATCATGGAGTCCAACCATAATGTGTCTTCTAATTCTAAAGCAAAATACACCCTTTAAACAGAAGAAATAATTATGTTACTAAATAAAATTTAAAAAAAAAAGGGCTCTGCTGACTGGTGACAGCAGATGATGGAGCACGTTCTGACCACGACCTCTTACGTCTAAAGAAGATTTAGGAATATTTTCCTTACAATTGGTCAATGAGATATTTGGAAGGGAGAGGGAGGGGAAGCAGAAGGGGTGAAATGGCAACGGACGAGTATGTCAGAGACGACAGTCAAACGTTATCAGGACTCAATCCTGGAGAAATATGGACTTCGCAGTAAAGGTTGCTTAAAACCAAAGCCCATTTATCTGAACGCCAAAGACATTTAATCAATTTACATGAAGGATTTCAAAATTAGTCAGACTGTAATGAACTATGAAATACTGATTAATGAATTTTCCCAGTGTTTGATTAGAAACTTAAGACGTTCGCTGGCACATTTTTGCCATCACAGCATTTATAAGCTAATATTTGTTTCTTGAAATTACCAGAGTGTAAACAGGCTCTGGATTAGGGGGTTGAGCATGTTAATTATTAACCGAGGGTTTTTTTTAAAAAAAAAAAAGTCAGACGTGATAATTTTTAACTTAATAAAATCTCTTTTTAAACTGAAAATAAATAACAAAAAGTTACTTTCTTATTCCCGTGTCCTACCTCATCTCTTGTGCCAGACACTCAATATAATCTCTTATTTCTCTCTTGAAGCGCATCAAGCACCTCAAGTAATTTCTGCTATTTAAGAGCCATCTTCTCATTTCCTATCAAGATCAATAAACCTTCAAGTTACTTTTAATACCTAATGTAGAATACGTTTAGAGTCATGCAGATCATAGAGTCATCAGGTTGGAAGAGACCCACTGGATCATCAACTCCAACCATTCCCATCAAACACTAACCCATGTGCCTCAGCACCTCGTCCACCCACACCCTAAACCCCTCCAGGGAAGGTGAATCAACAACCTTCCTGGGCAGCCTGTTCCAATACCCAATGACCCTTTCTGTGAAAAACTTCCTCCTGATATGTAGGTCCTTGACCAGGAATCTTATTGCCTAAATAGTAACAGAGGAAAAGTGGGTCAGTGACATGCACTCTTGCTAGTGGGAATTTTACTACAGATTTCATAGGGAGCCAAGAGCAAATAAGAAGAAACAAAAAAAATGTGGCTCAAGACCAATTAATATTAAGGTAAAAATAAAGTTTCGGTCAAATATCATTAAAATGCTTTTGTATCTTCAGCATCAGGCATACACGTAGTTAGGGAATGGAGATTTAGATACCTATGAGTACATGTATGAAGAAATGGGTTGTTTGACCAGCAGGTCCAGGGAGGTTATTCTCCCTCTGTACTCAGCACTGGTGAGGCTGCTCCTTGAATCCTGTGTTGAGTTGTGGGCCCCTCAGCACAAGAAGGATGTTGAGGCTCTGGAGCGAGTCCAGAGAAGAGCAACGAGGCTGGTGAAGGGGCTGGAGAACAGGCCCTATGAGGAGCGGCTGAGAGAGCTGGGGGTGTTTATCCTGGAGAAGAGGAGGCTGAGAGGAGACCTCATTACTCTCTCCAACTCCCTGAAAGTAGGTTGTGGAGAGGAGGGAGCTGGGCTCTTCTCCCAAGGGACAGGACAAGAGGGAATGGCCTCAAGCTCCGCCAGGGGAGATTTAGGCTAAACATAAGGAAAAAATTCTTCACAGAAAGGGTCATTGGGCATTGGAACAGGCTGCCCACGGAGGGGGTTGATTCCCCTTCCCTGGAGATGTTTAAGGGACGGGTAGATGAGGTCCTGAGGGACATGGTTTAGCGTTTGATAGGAATGGTTGGACTCGATGATCCAGTGGGTCTCTTCCAACCTGGTGATTCTATGATTCTATGTATACAACACAGTCCCTTGTACGAACAGGGAACAGTTGCTTCTACATATTTGTCTTTATTATTGTTATTACCTCTTCTCTGATACCAATTAATGAGCTCTACTGACATCAATTTTTATCTTATACACAGCAAGTCATCATTAAGGAAAAGATCCAGACACTCCTGGCCTTACTGTCATTTCTGGGGCTAATTAGCTGGAATGGTCAGTTGCAAAATGCCTAAATGTGACTTTGAGTAAGTTCTACATATTAGTTCAGCTGCTGTTTTCTAAACCAGAGATATTTCTAGAGAGACATCAATAACTCAACAACTACTCCTTGTTATTATATCACCTTAAAATTTGCTCTTGATACACTTTGCTTTTACACGAAGCACAGGTCACCATCCACCTGGTAAAATAGGTTCTGAACCTTTTCTAATTTAATCCTTTCTTATGATTTTTTAGAATAGTTGTAATCTTGTGAATTAGAGTCTGATAATCTGAGAAAGATGAAACCAAAAAAAAAAAAAAAAACAACCAAAAAACCTTCCTCTCATGACAATATACTAACTAAAAATTATAATTGGCAACAGAGTTAGCGAACCCAGACACAGATCATGTATTTCATGAGGTCATCAACAGGCATAAGAGAGTGTCCTGGCAGGGAATGAGTTCTATAAAGTATTACTACGACAATCTTGTTTGCTGTCACCTCTTCTCGTTGTGGATAAAACGAAGAGATTCCCTTCACCCACAGTGAAAAACGGAGAATCGTTCCGTTTGGGGTTTGTGGTTGCCAGTAGCAACAAATACTGGAATATTGCCGTCTGGCCTCTTGTTTTAAATGAGATTTGAATAATCAATTTAATAATGGAGAGAGCACATACTTAAAGAAATAATCACTTGTCATATCTTAAGAAAACTTTAGTATATAAAAAAAAAAATCCATTGTATGAATTAATGCAGAGCACACAGACATCTCAAGAGATGAGGCAATTGTTGATTTTCCTTACTCTTGCCTCAAAACCTTCAGCGTAGAAGGTTTTAGGTGATCAAATAATACATTTAATAATCAGAACAATATATATATTAATAAATATAATAATAATATATAACAAATAACAAGAGAGATTGGTTTGTTACGTGTACTCAAACCCAGGAGCCACCTAGTAGAGATTAAGCCATATAGAAATATGACATTTTTGAACACACTTCAAAGTCCTACAGTAACCATAGTCGAAGGAATAAAATTAAACGCAGCAGAGAAAAGCAGAGATAGGAAAAAAAATTGTGTTACTATTGCTATTTTGCAAAAGAGAGTTCAGAACATTTAACTTCCCAACTTAAACGCTTCCTTCATTTATAAGAGTGGTAAAGGAAACAAGCGTTGATTCTGTTCTGGAAACACTGGAGAAAGACTCTCAATTCTGAATTGGTATGTTCTAAACTGTCATCACGAGAGAGATAAATACAATCTGATGTGGAACTATGGAAAACTAGGAAGGCACATCCACTATGGAAGAAACTAGATACAAAATGGACCTTAATCCCACAGGTTACCAATGCTGATTTTGACTGGAATTGAAAGGAACTGTTTTCAACTCAACTTATACGAGTGAAGTTCATTCCTGCCATGGGGAAATGATACTCTTGAAAAGTCTCACGTTTGAATTGTGTGTTTAATGCAATGCATGCAAGTCATGCTTTGTAGCATGTTTCTACGTAGCATGATTCTATGAGTCTATGTTGATAGCAGGTTTGAGATAAGCCCTATTTACAATACATGCTCAGGAAGGAATTTTCAGATTTCCAGGTACAGATTTCCAGGTACAAATGCAGAAAGCACTGGTATAGAATCACAGAATCATAGAATCACCAGGTTGGAAGAGACCCACTGGATCATCAAGTCCAATCGTTTCTATCAAACACTAAACCATGTCCCTCAGCACCTCGTCCACCCAACCCTTAAACCCCTCCAGCGAAGGTGACTCAACCACCTCCCTGGGCAGCCTGTTCCAATGCCCAGTGACCCTTTCTATGAAAAACTTCCTCCTAACCTCTAGCCTAAATCTCCCCTGCTGGAGCTTGAGGCCATTCCCTCTCGTCCTGTCCCCTGTCCCTTGGGAGAAGAGCCCAGCTCCCTCCTCTCCACAACCTCCTCTCAGGTAGTTGTAGAGAGCAATGAGGTATGATACACAGTAGGGGATTTGCTCCATTCTCGATAGTCTGTGGCTTATAAAGTAAAACAGACTTTACCTTCCTCGACAGGTGCCAACCATATCATCACCCCCTCACTCCATGTGATTTATTCTTCTTGGCAACTGGTCAGGTGGCATAGAGAGAGCAACAAGAACTGCCCATCAAGTGACCTGATCCGAGACAGGCTCTGGATTCCAGGCAGGGTTCCAGTGACTGGCAGGTATCATTTATAATTGTCATCACTTGCGGGTTTATTATGACTTTTCCCCTCGAATGGTGAGGATGTTTTGATAAAGAAAGGGTCATTGGGCACTGGAACAGGCTGCCCAGGGAGGAGGTTGAGTCACCTTCCCCGGAGGTGCTTAAGGGACGGGTGGACGAGGTGCTGAGGGACATGGGTTAGTGTTTGATAGGAATGGTTGGACTCTATGATCCGGTGGGTCTCTTCCAACCTGGTTGTTCTATGATTCTATGACAATAAATGCTACCAACTTTATCCCAAGTGCATCAATATAATTTGAGCCACTGAATGGTGACATATATTTTTAAATACAACAAAGATACAGAAGAGCCAGATGGTTAGAAGATAATATAAGCTCTAATCGTGAGTTTTTCCAGCTGCACCAGGTAGGCCTGCGAGCTGCAGCTTCCCAGGGAGCGAATCACAGGGGAAACAGGCAGGAGAGAATTGTTTTCAGCCTTTTACTTCAAGGCTTATTGCTGTTTGTAGCAGTTTCTTGTGCCCATTTATCACTGGCACCTATAAAACACTAATCACCATGGAAATGCCTCGCACGCACCCCAAGCCACAACCACACAAAGTCACCGACTCCTTCATCACATCTTTTATCTCAGAGGTAGTATCTGTAGGTGGCCTTTCCACGCAGTTTTCTATTTTAATATATGCTTTCTCAAGGAACTAAAAAGACTTCACAAACCTCTGGATGTGGGAAAGGACAAACTGTTAATTAACTTCCCCCAAAATGTATTTTATCGCGTGAGAGTAAAAGAAGAGCTCATAATGGTCTTTCAGTGATCAAAAGAGAAGGAATTTTCAAGTCGCTGGAGGAAGGAACTTGAGAAAAAAGTCCTTCACTTACTAGGGAGTTTACACACACCACTTAAGTAATTGGAAGTATTGTTAACCTTCTCTTTTTATTTTTTTTCTTTTAAAAAAAGTCACTTTTAATCATTCATTTAATCATAGAACAACCAGGTTGGAAGAGACCCACCGGATCATCGAGTCCAACCATTCCCATCAAAGCATCAGAATAGCAAGAATGAAACTATTTGTTTTTCTTCCCATTTCCTTCTATTTTTTTGGTTGCTAACGTTTTAGAATCAAAACCAGTTCCACACAGACCTGTTCTTTTCGGATTTTTTTTTTTTTTTTCATTTTAGGTCAACAAAGCATAACGTCACATCAGAGAGTAAAGTGGTTCTTGCTGTCTGATAGTCACAGAGTTAGCAAGCCAGATGTTGCTCTCACCTGCACCGACTGGCATCTATTTCTAGCTCACTTAATAAAACCCCAATTGGAGCTGCGGCTCAGAATGTGCTGGGAAAACACAAAAATACAAAGCAGACGTTGAAGGAGAGCTATGGATATATGGATACAGCTGTAAAAAAAACTCTAATTCATAAGCTCCACGCTCATCACGGTGGTTTAAACCATGCGCCATTGGGAATAATTTTTTTGCTCCTCAAAAATATACTCATACAGTTCACCAATAACACCTTCTTACAAATGTTGTGAGGCTCTTTCTCTAAAGGTAACAAACCAGATATTTTTTATCAAAAAAAGTTTTTTTAAACCAGATAGTTTTAGGAAAAAAAAAAAAAACATAGAAAGGGTCACTGGGCAGTTGAACAGGTTGCCCAGGGAGGTGGTTGATTTACCTTCCCTGGAGGTGTTTAAGGGACATGGGTTAGTGTTTGATAGGAAAGGTTGGACTCGATGATCAGGTGGGTCTCTCCCAACCTGGTGATTTTACGATTCTATTAGATAGAACTTAACTGAAATCTTCAGAGAATTAATGGAACGTGAGATAAAATATGAGTATCTCCAAAATCATCAAGTGGATGAAAGCATTTACACGGTAAACTGCAATAAGTATCAAAAGTAAATCACAAAAAGTAAACTTATTGTTAAATTAAACGTTACTTGCAATGTACCTCCTCAAAGAGAAGGACTTGTGAGCTGACCTTACACAGCTGAGTAACATCCAGTGATGAACTGTAGAGTGTTACAAGAGGGATCCTCAAAAATCCTGGGAGTCCTGGGGGACATGGTTTAGCGTTTGATAGGAATGGTTGGATCGATGATCCGGTGGGTCTCTTCCAACCTGGTGATTCTATGATTCTATCTGCCTGTTCGAGGCAGGGATTCTCCACAGAGCAAATACAAAGTGGTAGCAAAATTGAAATTTGGGACAATTAAGTGTGCTCTGAAACCGCTCAAATTTATTTATCACATATCCAAACGGCTAAGTTGAGGAAAACTGTAAATCGTCAGAAGCAAACGACACCATCGTGTAGGTGCAGATTCCCTAGAGCAAAAATGCAAGGATTTAAACACTAGGTGCAAATAAAGGTTGCATTTTCAGAATCCGTCTCTCTTTTGATACCAATCTTGATGTGTTAACTCGGATGACAAACTTGACTAAAAACGTGCCACTCAATCTAGTCATTTCCTCAGCGTGTTTCCTGGTGCCTATTCAAGTGGGATCAGGACATCGTTACAGTGTAAAGGAGCTTGCACGGCAAATCCGAGTGACTCACGATTTTTAAAAAGAAATCTGGAAAACGTCCCATGTAATGCATCTGCTCATCTAGCACAGAACTCTTGAGGCTAAGGATTCCTAAGTGGGAGGGAAATAAGATTATGTACTTGGCATCAATATCAACGACACCACGTTCAGTTTCTTCTGTGAAAAACCAGAGGGAGACTCGACCCTTCCAATTAGAATCATAGAGTCATAGAACAACCAGGCTGGAAGAAACCCATCGGATCATCGAGTCCGACCATTCCTATCAAATTCATTCAAAAATCATTCTCCAAAAAATCAAATCATTCTCCACTTAATTCTGATAAACTACAAAATACGCGGCTTGTTCTAACAGGACAAGATATGTAGAACTCTACGTGATCTGTTGCTGATTCAGAGCACACTGGTTGTGTCTGAAATGTGGGATACGAGTACCAGAACCAAGATTCATGGGAAACAGGCCTGATTAAACTGTACACAAGCAGGAATGCTAATAGTGTGAATGTGATTAGGGAACAGGGACTGAACAGAAGATGAGGACATTCAAAAAAAGGTGTTTGAGGTGTTTCCAGATGTCTTCATTATGGTTTTCTGCAAAAGACCCGTGGGTTTACCTGGACACACCTCGACTGCACAAGTTTCAGCTCTGCTGGAAAACAGGGATGGACCAACAGGGACTTCTGGCAAGTACACTCAACAAATCCTTTCTACGACGCAAAGAGCTAGAAGGAAAACAAGAACCAAAATCGCAGGAAGCATTTTCACTCTCTGCAGTGCAGATGGACAGTGTTTTGGGGCATGGAAACAAAACTTGGTTCTCCTTGGTTAATCACAATGTGATTAATCAAGTGTGGTTTATCACAACATTCTTCTGCATTAGGTAACATGAAACAGAAGAAAATTCACCATTATTAACAGTCCATGCCCTCTCTTCCAGACATGAGGTGGACCAAGGTGCTCTCCGCATCCTGCAGGGTGATGGTTTGTGGCAAAGAGAACAATCTGATGGATTTGTCCACAATTCACTGCTTAAGAACTGCAAATGGTATGAATATGATGCACTGTGGATGGGCGACAAGGTAGAATTTAGCGCCATGGGCTGGATAGAGCAGTACAGAGGGGACAGCAGGGGCAAAGCTTGAAGAAATGATAGACTCATAGAATAACCAGGTTGGAAGAGACCCACCGGATCATCGAGTCCAACCATTCCTATCAAAAAATAACAGGCTGCAAGTCTCCAGACTAAAGAAGGGGCCTATTGGTGCCACGGACCAGATCCAAACCTTGGAGCTGAGACAGAAAGAAGTCTTCTAGGAATCAGAGAAGACTGCATGAAGAATCACAGGTCTGGAAGTCTTCTGTTAAGGTATTTTTCCTAGAAAAAGCAACATCTATTTAGGAACCACTAAGAAACTACTAACAGATTAGCTACATTTCTTTCAATTCCTTCTCCAGTTAAATTACTCTGTCACTAAACACGACGCAGGATGATGAAAGAAGTTCTACTGTTCTGCAGGTACATTTTTTTTTTTTTTAGGGCATTAAAATAATCGGAAGTCTCTGACAAACCAATAACTTTCTTCCTACGCTAATCACTATCCAAAATGATGGAGGATGATTTCCAAGAAAGTGAAAGCATTAAAGCTTAATTTTTAGATGTAGCAGGAGTCGCGAAATACGGCTGTGTTTGAGTATTAAGGGTCAGGTAGTGTATTAATAAATAGTAGAATTAGGAGAAGGTTTAATGTTTCATGTATTTTTACGTGTAGGCTTAGAGAGACAAGACAAAAACCATCAGTGATCGATACATTCCCAGACGCCACAATGAGGAAATGAGAAATGTACTGCGGATGGAATTAGTACCTATTTGTACCCTAAATGCAATATGCAGAATACTTTCATAAGAAAAGTATTCTGACACAGTAATCTGGGCAGGAGAGGGTAATTGACTTAAGACATTCTGATAAAGATCGATCACTGGGGTTTGGAGTTATGACACCAACAGAGATGCAACGACATTAGCACAAAGAGAAGAGACACAAATCCATTATCAAGATACAATCAAATATTCAAAAAAGCCTGGCACGCTCATTACTTATTCATGCTAATACAAGTATATTAAGAAATCTAAACAGGGTTAGCGCTCAATCACTCACAAACCAAATGAGGTTTTGCATTTATCAGCCACCAGTCATCGGGACGGAACGTTAGCTGTACAAAGGTGGTAATTCGGCATAACCGGAGATATTTCTATCAGCCTACACAGGCTGAGAGATGCAGTAGGATTTATTAAACTGAGTAATGCCTCCTCGTACAGCACAGCAATAAAAGCAAGAGCTGTGCAGAAGTCATTTCCCCAGACAATAAGATTTACCTTCATAATCACTTAAAGAAGTTGTATATGCTTTCGACTGCCTCCAACCATCTCCTCGCCCTTAATAAATTATTCGCGGTTTAAGTTTGCAAACACAGAAACGGGCGTTAAAATCTGTCAGACGCAACCCAAAACCTGGGCGAGTTGTCAGGGTCTCTGCCTGGGGGTTGAGCACTTTTTCCTCTTAGGCTGGTTAAAGAGCCACCAAGGTTAATTTAGACTCAAATGGATTTTTATAAGTTTAATAAAACTCCCTCCAAACTGCTCTTGAATATCAAATGGTTTATCCAGCCAACCAAAAGCAAGACCCTCACCCAGTCAGGGATACAGGGCAGATCTTTTAAATCACAGAATCACCAGGTTGGAAGAGACCCATCGGATCAGCGAGTCCAACCATTCCTATCAAACACTAACCCATGTCCTTCAGCACCTCGTCCACCTGCATCTTAAACACCTCCAGGGAAGGGGAATCAACCCCCTCCCTGGGCACCCTGTTCCAATGCCCAATGACCCTTTCCATGAAAAACTTCCTCCTAATCTCTAGCCTAAATGTCCCCTGGTGGAGCTTGAGGCCATTCCCTCTTGTCCTATCCCTTGGGAGAAGAGCCCAGCTCCCTCCTCTCCACAACCTCCTTTCAGGGACTTGGAGAGAGTAATGAGGCCTCCCTCTCAGCCTCCTCTTCTCCAGGATAAACACCCCCAGCTCTCTCAGACACTCCTCATAGGGTCTGTTCTCCAGCCCCTTCACCAGCCTCACTGCTCTTCTCTGGACTCAATCCAGAGCCTCAACATCCTTCTTGTGCTGAGGGGTCCAGAACTCAACACAGGATTCAAGGAGCGGCCTCACCAGTGCCGAGTACAGAGGGAGAAGAACCTCCCTGGCCCTGCTGGTCACACCGTTTCTGATCCAAGCCAGGATGCCATTGGCCTTCTTGGCCACCTGGGCACACTGCTGCCTCATGGTCAGTCGCTGTCGACCAACACCCCCAGGTCCCTCACCTCCTGGCAGCTTTCCAGCCAGACTTCTCCCAGTCTGTAGCTCTCTTCGATGCACATCAGTTATTTTGCTGGAAATTTTTTTAATGTTATTTGCCATGTCTTAAACTTGCCTACTTAGCCAATGAGCAAAAAAAGTCTGGAAATACTCTGGATAAACTGTTCTTTCCAGTGGGAGAGCTGCCACTGAGCTGCTGTTCCCATAATTACATGTTGCGTGATTTACCTGTCGCCACGAGGGTGCGGCACACCTAATGGCGACGTCTACACACGCTTTACGTCTGCACTCGAGTGCGGCATTGCTCCAATTTGATCCTGATGCCATTCCATTTATAAACGGCGACGGATAAATCTAACGCCTCTGAAATCAGATAAAACTTTGATGAATGACTTCCCAGCGAACAGGCTGCAATAGCTACTCCTGACCACGTTTAGCTGCAATCAGCACCATTTTGTTTAATCAAGAGTTCAGACAACTCTACCTTTAAAAACGACGGCACCGCTGAGAGATGAGGAGATATTCTTTCCCTGAAGGATACGTTAAGACAGAAAACTACAAAAACTAAAATCTGCCTGGAACGGTTTTTATAGCCTGAGTGCTCACTGGGAAAGCCACACAATTTGAAAGGTAACTTTTATTCCAAGGTGTTTCCCCGTATCATAGAATCACAGAACAACCAGGTTGGAAGAGACCCATCGGATCTTGTAGACCAACCATTCCTATCAAACACTAAACCAAGTCCCTCAAGACCTCATCCACCCGTGTCTTAAACACCTCCAGGGAAGGGGAATCAACCACCTCCCTGGGCAGCCTATTCCAATGCCCAATGACCCTTTCTGTGAAAAACTCCCTCCTAATCTCCAGCCTAAATCTCCCCTGGTGGAGCTTGAGGTCATTCCCTCTCGTCCTGTCCCTTGGGAGAAGAGCCCAGCTCCCTCCTCTCCACAACCTCCTTTCAGTTGATGATCAGAGTTCCCAGGTAAGTTCCCAGGTAAGTTCAGAAGATAAGCTCCACACTCTGCTCCCTTGCCTTTCGTTTCACCTGTAGTGAACAATAACCAATTACAGAAAAAAAGCAAAATCACTGAGTGCAACTAATTTCATTCTCAAACACAATCTTCTCTTTGTCTCTGGAAATTAAACGGGAAGCAGAATTATCCAGATAAAAGATTTGACTTGATCTAAATAAGCAACTTCCACCTAAGTCGCGAGAAATGACAAATGGAAAACTTTCCCGAACTGCAGGTATACAATTAAATTCTGCCATCGAATGAAATAATTGGGACCAGCACAACGTATGCACCATCACTCCAATCACTTTGTCTCTGCCTGGTGACTATTAATCTTTCTCCGCCTGATTCCCATTTTGTCTTGGAATGAGAACACAACGATGGAGAGATAAACCCGACTAGTACAGTACACAACAGAACACTCTGCTAACTAATTTAACCCTCCGCTGATTGGTCTGCACCGTCCAGGGTCTCCAGAGTACAGTAAATATAAATAGTTAGGATATGAAACGTCTAAATATCTGCTTTAAACAACTATTTCACCTTTTCGTTGATGTTTATTCTCAGAGTAACATTAACTCCATCCTGAAAACGGGACAACCCATCACTCATCACAGATCCAGTGCTTATTTGACACTGGATTTCAATTAGATTTTGAGGGAAGAGTTCAGACAACTACACACCAACAAGACCAAGAGATCCAGTGCTTATTTAACACTGGATTTCAATTAGATTTTGAGGGAAGAGTTCAGACAACTGCACATCAACAAGACCGACCCCAGCAAGCTACGTAAATCAGAATTTCGCAACTGGGCCAACCATGACCTAGTTGCTCCTAAAATTCAGTCTTGCTTTTGTTTAACACTTGTTTAACAAGGAATAGCAAAGAGCAGAGACGAAAGGAAGCAGGAAAATCAACAAGACAGTGGTGGTTCATGACTTTTTTTTTTTGGTAGGAGACTAGAGAGTGAAATATCAAGATTTCTTCCCCACTCCAAAAGATTTCTTGAGCTAAAATTTCGGCCCTGGCTATGCAAATCTGCTTTAATGCAGCGTATGTTGCCCTAGGTATACACGCGAGGAAAAGATCTTGCACGCGAGAAGAAGAAGCCAACAGTGCTGGGAGCATAGAAGGGAGAGGCACGAGCTCCTGTTTGTTCAAGAAACAGACACCTGAAAGTGAAGAGGAGAAGTCATGGACAGGACAAATTTGCCTTCAGCTTTGACTCCATCAGGTTCTCTCTTGTAGCATAATGATTTCATAGAATCATAGAACAACCAGATTGGAAGAGACCCATCAGATCATCGAGTCCAACCATTCCTATCAAACACTAACCCATGTCCCTCAGCACCTCATCCACCTGTGCCTTAAACACCTCCAGGGAAGGGGAATCAACCACCTCCCTGGGCAGCCTGTTCCAATGCCCAGTGACCCTTTCCGTGAAAAACACTTGAAACTTCCAAGAAAACACTTGAATGCTCCAGAAATCTTCCGAATGGGGAGGGAGGAGGGGCAGATGGGGACGAGATGTTCTGAAATCCCATCCATCTGCTCTGTACCAGAGCGTCTCAAACCTCTCTGGTTTGGATTCAGAAGTGTTGACATAGATAGCCCTGAGCCTGCACAGCTTTGCTTTGAATTTGAAAAAAAAAAAAAAATCTATAAATCATAGGGAAACCACCATCTCCACCCAAACAATCTTATCATCCTATCTACTTTCTTCTGTAATCTGCATGCTTCCCCTTTTAAATTTCCCTTTCTCCTATTCATCTCTCCGGGATTCTTCTTATCAGACACATTTCTTTCTTTCTCAAATCTGCTTATAAAAGGACACTTCTCCTTCAAAGGGTTGCTCTGATGAACTCCTTAGCAGCTCTCATTGCAACCAAAAAAAAAAAAAAAACTTCTCTTTCGACTGTTGCATTCCAAAGGAGTAATTCCGCACAGACCTAACGCAACACAGAGCAGGAGAACAAAGACACTAACATTCACATGTTAAGAGAACAAAGACACTAATATTCACATGTTAAGAGCCAAGCAAAGGAAATGGTATTCAAAGGTAATAAAGGGATTAAAAGCGAATCAGATATTTTGAGTATTTTCTTCGGGTTTGTACTTTCTGTACCTAAGAAAGGAGAGAAATTTTGGGCAAACAAGCCTGACTTAATATAGATCAACTGAACATGAAGTCACAGTGTACGATTCCAAAAGGTCTGTTTTGATAAGAACTGGATTCTTCTGGAGAGAAAGGTAAAAGCAGAACAAACTTAACATGACACCTTCTGCCAAGAAGGTATTTCATTTATTTGATTTCATAGTATAAATGGGTGGCTAAGCCTTGGCGGAAAGACAGGGAAAACCATGGTCAGTGGATATCAGGCATGGTCTGTCTAGATATTAAAAGACGTTCAACATGGTGCTAGTGATACACAAGAAATTTGGAAGATAACTAAAAATAAAAAGAGAGATCCCTCCTGCCCAGGGAGGTGGTTGATTCACCTCCCCTGGAGGTGTTTAAGGGACGGGTGGACGAGGTCCTGAGGGACATGGGTTAGTGTTTGATGGGAATGGTTGGATTCGATGATCCGATGGGTCTCTCCCAACCTGGTTGTTCTATGATTACTCCCCTATACATTCTTCAGTCATCCTAATATAAAAATATAAAATCACACACTCAAACCCCACAAACTGGTATCAAAATTCACATAGAGAGTTATCAGGGATTCATTAATTAAAAAGATACACATTCAGGATTTCCTCCTTTCAATTTAATAGAAACTTTTTTCCTCCCACCTTGATTTCTGGATGCACGCAAAAATTTCACCTTACCTAACGTAGCCAGAAATTATTAACTAAAGGCCGGTAAACAGAAAAATAAGACAGTTGCTCCAAGATTTCTCGTGTTTTCTCCTCAGGTTTATTCGCTTCTCAGGTCTGCACATCCCCAGAGGGTCACCGGGAAGAAGCAGCCTTGTGAAAACTGAAAAGCCCACGAAGGGCTCGGCAGAAAATTCAAGTGCTGCAGTCAATAGAGCTGTTTAAGCAAAGGTCACTTTAAGACGATTCCTGTATCAAGACAGACTAGAATAAAGCCTGGTTTATGTGGTTCTGTGTGCGTGTTAGAATCTTCCTTAAAAAATAAACAAAAATAAACTGAAGCTAAAGGCAAAGATAACTGGAAAAGATAAGGAGTTTTTAATAGCTTAAGGAAAACAACATCCTCTGCCACTTCGCTTTGAATTAGTGCCTAATGGGAAAGTTAATTTTCACAAATCTATGCAGTAAAAATGTTGTCACAGTGGAAAAAAAACCTGTGCCCATCAGGCCATCCTTTCCATACAGAATCGTAGAATCACCAGGTTGGGAGAGACCCACCAGATCATCAAGTCATAGAATCATAGAACAACCAGGTTGGAAGAGACCCATCGGATCATCAAGTCCAACCATTCCTATCAAAACATCAATCGGAGAACCGAGGACATTTTCAAGAGGAGCAATCTTAGCTAGAGTGAGCTCCTCAAACGAACAGAAGATTCTAAAAGACTCTAAAAGGACTAAGCGACACGATTAAAAGGAAGAGATTAAAGGCGAAGCAAAACAAAACCCTCAGGACGTTCTATTCCCATCTGACGAAAAAAAATAATAATTTTGAAGTATTCAAAAGCCAACAGGCACCTCTTTTCGTGTATCCAAAATTCTTAATTCTTGTAAATTATGGGCTTGTTCTCAATTTTTCCATAATTTTAGAAAAAATACAAGGAAGGAGGAAGGATTTCCTGTTAGAGGATATATAAATATTTGTCAAAAAACTTCAACTAGCATCAAATAAAAGGGTGATTGGTCACTGGCAGAGGCTGCCCAGGGAGGTGGTTGATTCACCTTCCCTGGAGGGGTTTAAGGGATGGGTGGACGAGGTGCTGAGGGACATGGTTTAATGCTTGATAGAAATGGTCGGACTCGATGATCCAGTGGGTCTCTTCCAACCTGGTTGTTCTATGAGTCTATGAAACACATAAAGAACACGGGATCCCTGAATACCAGATCAACTCTCATGTCCTTCTGCAATTCCCTGATCGTCTAAGACGGCACAATTCTTCGCGACATTATTTAAGCCAATTTGTAAAAAAAGCAACTCACTCGGTCGCTTAAAATCAAATTAGACTCAGCCCAAGCCGTTTTATTTCCTGAAAATGCATGTTATAAACTTTTAAAATGTTTGTTTAAAAGACAATTTGGTAGCTAAGCCAGATACGTTTTACCTGAACCTGCATTCTCATTAAAAGCAAAGTAAATACCTCCAAACGCAGACGTGTTCCATGCCATTCTCTTTATTACTTAATTTCCCAGGTATCTCAGCATGATCCGAATAAATTATGCTGACAATACAACAATATAGATGATAAATCAACCACACAATTTTAGTGATATATAGCATGAAATGTAAATAATAACGGGCATTGCTAATTGGCTCCCGGGCAACAAAGCAGTAAGTAAGCTCTTTCACTGGTAATGCTTCACCCTCATCATCAAGTATTTCTAGCTATTCCAGGCTTTTTTCTGCTGTTTCGTATAAGAAATTTTACTGTATCTCAAAAAAAAAATTCCTGTAAAAAAAAAATTCGGTTGGAAAAAAGAAAGATTGCTGCTTGTTGACAGCATCTGGATATCCTGACCCAACTCCTTCCATGGTGTCGCAGAAGGATTAGTCAGTGAATCACATGAAATATCAAGTGAAAATGTGCTTCACTTGAAAAAGGAGAATCATAGAATCATGGAAGAACCAGGTCGGAAGAGACCCACTGGATCATCAAGTCCAACTGTTCCTATCAAACACTAAACCATGTCCCCCTCAGGATCTCACCCACCTGCACCTTAAACACCTCCAGGGAAGGTGACTCAACCCCCTCCCTGGGCAGCTTCTGACACTGCCCAATGACCATTTCCATGAAAATTTTTTTCCTAGTGTCCAACTCCCTTGGTGGAGCTTGAGGCCATTCCCTCTTGTCCTGTCCCCTGTCCCTTGGGAGAAGAGCCCAGCTCCCTCCTCTCCACAACCTCCTCTCAGGTAGTTGTAGAGAGCAATGAGGTCTCCCCTCAGCCTCCTCTTCTCCAGGATAAACACCCCCAGCTCTCTCAGACACTCCTCTTGTTCTCCAGCCCCTTCACCAGCTTTGTTGCTTTTCTCTGGACTCTCTCCAGAGCCTCAACATCCTTCTTGTGCTGAGGGGCCCACAACTGAACACAGGATTCAAGGAGCGGCCTCACCAGTGCTGAGTCCAGAGGGAGAAGAACCTCCCTGGCCCTGCTGGTCACACCATTTCTGATCCAAGCCAGGATGCCACTGGCCTTCTTGGCCACCTGGGCACACTGCTGGTGTGGGTTTTTTGCATGGATCTAGACTGAATCGCATCTTTAGCATCATTTTGCTTACAAATAATCTGAGATTTCTAATGTATCCTGCCATACCCTGAGTAGGGAATACACGTTAGCACTTGCCTAAACGAGCAGGGAGCTGTGAGCCCTTAGGAGAACTGCTTGAGTTATTCAGCATGGAACTTGCTTAGTCCTCTCATCCTAAGGGGGCTTTCCACTTCTTAAGTCTTCAGTGTAATAAATAAATTAAAATTAAAAAATCAGCAATTAATAAGGAATTAACATGCACAGGCATGTTTAAATAAGCACTTAAGTGGTTTGCTAAGTGGGATCTCGAGACAACAAATATTACTTTTTTCCCCCCTCTAGCTTTCAACTCCTGAGGTGGCACTTGGAGCCAAATTCAAACTCCGACCAACATCTAATTCAGGCTGATTCTGGTGTTTAAAATAAACTTTTTTTTTTTTCTTTTAAACTTGCTGCGAGAGTGAGGCAGCATGGTCTCCGCTACTGACAAGGCCCTCTCGAGTGAATCATAGAGTCGTAGAACTGTAGAATCATAGAATTGTAGAATCATAGAATCACCAGGTTGGAAGAGACCCACCGGATCATCGAATCCAACCATGAGAGAGAGAAAGCAGTGTAGATACTACAAATCACAATTACTTCGTAAAAAATGGAAACAAATTCATATAAAAATAAATGTAAAAAAATAAAAATTAAAGACGGTTATTTTTTTCATGAAACCATATGACTTTTTTTTTTTTATAAAATGTAAAATATAACGTTATTTTTCCCAGAGAATGAAATATATATGTGGGAGACTATATAATAATAATAAATAATGAAGTAATACTTTATAGAACTCATTCCCTGCCAGGACACTCTCTTAGGCTGGTTGATGACCTCATGAAATACATGATCTATGTCTGGGTTCGCTAACTCTGTTGCCAATTATAATTTTTAGTTAGTATATTGCTACGAAAGGAATGTCCTTTTGTTTTTAGTTTCATCTTTCTCAGATTACCAGACTCTAATTCACAAGATTATAACTATTCTAAGAAATAATTAAATTAGAAAAGGTTCAGAACCTAATTTACCAGGTGGACGGTGACCTGTGCTTCGTGTAAGAGCAAAGTGTATCGAGAGCAAATTTTAAGGTGATATAATAACAAGGAGTAGTTGTTGAGTTATTGATGTCTCTCTAGAAATATCTCTGGTTTAGAAAACAGCAACTGAACAAATATGTAGAACTGACTCAAAGTCACATTTAGTCACGTAAGTCCTCTTCCCAGAGAATATAGATGTGGGAGAGAGTGCTGCTGCCTCACTCTGAATGGGTGGATGCAGGAACAGCTCTTACTTTATTCTTTGCTAACAAAGTTCTAAGATTCTCCTCTCCCCCTTCTCTGCCGCTGCCATATCCATGTTTGCCGACAAGAAAACAATCCCCGACGCACACAATACTGGGGAGTACATACGTTCCTCGCTTTCCGTAACAACAGGTCTGATTTTGTTTTAAAATTTTAAACTGAAGTCAAAACATTTTTGGCAGAAAAAAAAAAAAAAAAAAAAAAAAAAAAAAAAAAAAAAGATCCTGACGAACGGCATAAAACTATTAATTATGTTTCGTGCGCTCTATTGTTCCTGCGTTGCTTGTGTGGTTAAAAATTAACTTTATGATCTTATTTAAAACAACAGACGTGTCATTTCAGACATCCCTAAAAAGGATCCTTAGTAATAATAAATACGTGTACTTGTCAAGAGGAATTTGCTAACAAAGTGAATTCAAGCATCTTAGATAGATAAAAGAAAGCAAGGAGGAATCATCACAGGATAATATTTGATTTTTTTTAAAGATTCTTCTCTCTGGTTTTAGTCATTGGTAAACGTTACACATGCAGATAAAGACAATAAATGTTTCCTGATGATATGGGCATTCCAGGGTCTCCAGAGAACCTTAAAATATTTCAATGCTTGGGAAAACTGTCAGATTATATCACAGTTCCTGTATCAGAAATACCAATAATATTGATAAGGATAAACTGAGTGATTTGACGGCAAAACTACCAAAGGTAATTTTAAACAGGACGCACAGGATGGAACACATCAGGGTTCTCACCTCTGCACGTAGAGATAATCATAGAATATCCAGGTTGGAAGAGACCCACAGGATCACTGAGCCCAACCATTCCCACCAATCTCTAACCCATGTCCCTCAGCACCTCATCCACCTATCCCTTAAACACCTCCAGGGAAGGTGACTCAACCACCTCCCTGTGCAGCCTCTGGTCCTATTAAGTCCCAGGAGGGAATGGCCTCAAGCTCCGCCAGGGGAGATTTAGGCTAGAGATTAGGAGGAAGTATTTCCCGGAAAGGGTCATTGGGCATTGGAACAGGCTGCCCAGGGAGGTGGTTGATTCACCTTCCCTGATAGGGTTTAAGGTGCAGGTGGATGAGGTCCTGAGGGACATGGGTTAGTGTTTGATAGGAATGGTTGGACTCGATGATCCGATGGGTCTCTTCCAACCTGGTTGTTCTATGATTCTTGGAAGTCAAACCTGTAACACACCTGCTTTTGTTGCATCTGTACACAAACAAGTGTGCTGATAACTTAGAGGCAGCCACAGAATATCAGTTAAATGTCAGCTCACATGGTTTCAAACATATAAAATCTGCCTGCGTGACCTCAGAAAGCAGGTTTGAAAATCTGGCTTTTTGAACCTACCTCTCTGCAGTGACATCACGAGGTTCTGCACGAGCACACGCTTTTTCCCAGGGACCATGTATCATATTAATCCCCTGACCTAAGCAGAGATAATACATTAGTCAAAAAAATACGTATGTTGCATCAGGACAAATCTACTCTAACATCTACTATCTTTTCCCAAGAAAGGGGAAAGAACCTGCACAAGCCACAAAAGAAGTGTGTTCTCTTTTATTGGGTTTTTTTTTTGTCTTTTGTCCACAATTTATAAGAAATTTATCCAGATTTCATTTTCATCAAATGTTTATTTTTATAGAATCAGAGAATCACCAGGTTGGAAGAGACCCATCGGATCACCGAGTCCAACCATTCCTATCAAACACTAAACCATGTCCACCCGAAGAACTGGATTAAAAACCACCTGCCTGCTTCGCTCCGGTTTGAAAATCGCTCTGAAAAGAGCGATTTTCAAACCGGAGCGAAGCAGGCAGGTGGTTATCACTTCAGGATATCACGATGAACTATTACAAGGGGCATTGTGGGCATCAATAAAGGAATGTGAGAATCCTCTAGCAAAAAATTAATATATTAATGAAATGAATAATTAAATCCGTTGAAAAACACATTTGCGGGAAGTTAGGCGAAGGTGTTTTGAATAAGAACAGGGCTTTTTCTTGTATCCATAAGCACAATAGAGTCGCTAAAGTAAATAACCCTGTGAGTTACTTACCTCGTAATGTATTTTGTTATAAAATTAAACGGATAAAGCACTCGATCATCTCCCAGGATAATAAAGCTGGGGGGGGGGGACGGAGAAAAAGCCTCCACGGGATTAAGAGAGAGTTAAAACATCTCAAACATGCAATTAAAGGCATTCTAGCATCGCCTGTGATCTCTGCTCTGGTTTCCTATTTACAGAGGAGGAAAACTGGCTCAGACCTCCTCGACTTCGAGAAGGAAGTATGCAAAATCGAGCAGTCTCCGTGCCAGCTCTTGCTAATCCCTTTCAGTATGGTTTGCCGCTAATTTGTCATGGCACATATTTGCCTTATGTCTAATTAGCATCAAATTGCAAACTGCTATTTGCTAACAATTTGCTGCATCAATCTGCTTGAGAACCTATAGTTTCGAAACGGATTGCAGCTTATTCTGTCTATCAAAAACTCCCATTTCACACGTATCACAGTAAATTATTTACCTCCAGGAAACACTGCAGTGCTCTCTGGTACAAAGAAACCCACTTTTTTTTTTAAAAAAAAAAAAGCCTATGCCAAGTGATATTTTTTCTTCTTTTGTTTCATTATCCATTTCTATTTTACTACAACTTGTTTGCAACTGGAATTAAATAAAGAACAGCTGCTCTTTGTTTAAATTTAAATCTAGTTCAAACTGCATCACTCATAGAACAGACTAGGTGCCTAACAACTTCTCATCCAAACTTCAGAGAACACCAAAAAGTCCCTTTTACACCAAGAGTTCGTCGTCTGGAACAGGTTCTCAAAGTAAAGGAAAAATACGGCAAAGGAGCTTTGCCAGGCTCAGCAGTTCTGTTCAACGTCAACAGATCTTATTTCAAAAAATAGCTAAAAATCTTTGGGACAAACAAACAGTGTTGCAAAGGTGCTCTCCAATAAAACTTAAGCGATGTGGGAGCTGTTTATATCTAAGATTTCCTCCCCCGCGATGCCTCATTAGAAGCAGATGGAAGACTCCTGCTGCAGGCATGGACGGAAACGTGTCAGCGCAGGGTCTGGGCTATGAAATTCGCTCGACAGCAACACAGGATGTTCTAAGAAGTCTCCCCTGCTCTGTTCCAGGGATGATATGGGGTCATCGACTAAGTGCGGCTACACGCTGCTTCTCTGCAAGCAGGATTTCAGCCCACATAGGATGTTGTTTCACATCTACATGTGGTACAGAGAGAATCATAGAACAATCAGGTTGGAAGAGACCCACCGGATCATGGAGTCCAACCATTCCTATCACACACTAACCCATGTCCCTCAGCACCTCATCCACCTGCACCTTAAACCCTTCCAGGGAAGGTGACTTAACCCCCTCCCTGGACAGCCTCTGCCACTGCCCAAAGATCCCTTCTGTGAATTTTTTTTTCCTAATGTCCAGCCTGAACCTCCCCTCCCCAGTGGAGCTTGAGGTCATCCCCTCTCATCCTGTTCCTTGGGAGGTCTCCTGCATTTTTAAGGATCATATAAATTATGACCCATTACATGGATCACTTCTGTATCGGAAATGGTGTGACCAGCAGGGCCAGGGAGGTTATTGTCCCTCTGGACTCAGCACTGGTGAGACTGCTCCTCGAATCCTGTGTTCAGTTGTGGGCCCCTCAGCACAAGAAGGATGTTGAGGCTCTGGAGCGAGTCCAGAGAAGGGCAACGAGGCTGGTGAAGGGGCTGGAGAACAGGCCTGATGAGGAAGGGCTGAGAGAGCTGGGGGTGTTTATCCTGGAGAAGAGGAGGCTGAGAGGAGACCTCATTACTCTCTACAACTACCTGAAAGGAGGTTGTGGAAAGGAGGGAGTTGGGCTCTTCTCCCAAGGGACAGGGGACAGGACGAGAGGGAATGGCCTCAAGTTCCGCCAGGGGAGATTTAGGCTGGAGATTAGGAGGAAGTTTTTCACACAGAGGGTCATTGGGCATTGGAATAGGCTGCCCAGGGAGGTGGTTGATTGACCTTCCCTGGAGGTGTTTAAGGGACAGCTGGATGAGGTGCTGAGGGACATGGTTTAGTGTTTGATAGGAATGGTTGGACTTGATGATCCTGTGGGTCTCTTCCAACCTGGTGATTCTATGATTCTATCAAAATAGTTGGACATCACATAGACTAGAATCACAGAATCATTCAGGTTGGGGAAGACCTTCAGTGTAACCATCAGCCAAACTTCTCTGTAACTACAAAACCATATCCCAATGGTTTTTGGATGGCGACTCGGCGACTGCCATGGGCATGGTGATACACGATGAAGTATAAAGAAATAATAATAGAGTAATAAAGAAATAATGTGTTTGATGAGTATTAACATATTCTACTGCAAAATTACATTTGTTTGCAAATAGGTTAATTTTCAAAATTTTTTAGAACTTCTCACGTATATCTTTAAGGGACAATATTTTAGAAACTGCATTAATTTTTCCCCATTTTAATATGAAATGTAAATATAATAAGGCCCATTTTTTTTTTTTTTTGCATAAAAGCAGGAATGCAATCTGGACAGCTCAGCACTTAACTTTATCTCCCAATCTGGTTGATAGAATTCAGGCTTTTTTTCTCTCTTGGCTGAAGGGAAAGCAGTCTGTGTGTGCCCTGAGTCCTCTCCAGCTTTTACGAGGAGGGAAGCAGCAGTAAGTCCCCATCAGCAGCCAAAATCGCTGCGTACGTCGCAAGATGATACACCTTCAGCAGGGAGTTTGGGAACTGTTTTCTGCCCTCGTAGCCTCCTAAACTGAGAGTTATTTGAGGCTAGCAGAACTCACAGATTCTACCAGCAGGCAAAAAGCAACACTCATTAGTTTTCCGTACAGCAGTGCTGCCTTTCTTCTACAACCAAAATGCGATTTTATTTTATTTTTTTTTTTTTTCGTTTATCCATAAGTTGTTCACAGTTTCTCTAAAACAAAACCCACAATTTCTAAGTGAGACTTCTATGTTAGAATAATAGAATCACCAGGTTGGAAGAGACCCATCAGACCATCAAGTCCAATCATTCCCATCAAACACTAAACCATGTCCCTCAGCACCTTGTCCACCTGTGCCTTAAACACCTCCAGGAAAGGGGAATCAACCACCTCCCTGGGCAGCCTATTCCAATGCCCAATGACCCTTTCCGGGAAAAACTTCCTCCTAATTTCCAGCCTAAATCTCCCCTGGTGGAGCTTGAGGTCACTCCCTCTTGTCCTGTCCCCTGTCCCTTGGGAAAAGTCACTGTAACTTAGAAAAGCAAGAAAGACAGACCTCTCTCACCCCTAATAAAATAAAGAGAAGTAAAAGATACAGAAGTCATATTTTTTCGGTTCATCAAATAGAAATAATATAAATGTATCGGTAGCAAAGAAAAAAAAGAAGCATTTAAGAGTCTGCAGCATTGACATAATTAGATCTACCACATCTAGGTCAGCGGAAGATGCAGGATTCACACACCAATTATTTATTCAAAACTCAGGAACGATGTTGTTTCAATTGACAGCTCCCTAACTGAGACCCTTCCCAGAACTAGTGGAATTACCAAGCTACACACACAGTTTACACAGCTATGAAGAAAAGATCTCTGCCACATTTGAAAAACTCCAAAAGTATCAAACACATGGTTGGATTCGATGATCCGGTGGGTCTCTTCCAACCTGGTGATTCTATGATTCTCTGCTCTTGAGATCAGCCTTGGGATTCCTGTTCTTGGGATTTCGTTCCTTCTAGTAACAGGATCTTGACTAACAGTCTCTAGGGAGTGACCTTAACACAAAAATCAAGGTGGCTTCTTAATAAGTCCTTTCTTCAGCCTCCAAAAATGCCACCAGTGCCCTAAACCGGTTCTGGTTGAAATAACCCAGGATTTAGACTGACAGATAAAACGGAGCCCCAAGGTGAGTGACTGAAGTATTGTTAACTATTTTCATAAAAACATCCTGGGAAATGTCTGGCACATGCCATACACGTGTTTCATCTTAAACTTTTCTACAACACTTCTAACTATGTTTTGAAACACATGAAACGGCAAATCCAAGGGAAGGATAAAAATCGCTGCTGCCAGAGAGCAGGCTTCCTCCGTCAGCTCCAACGAGCACCAAAGATGCCATCGAATCACAGAATGAGCAAGCTGGAAGAGACCCACTGAATCACTGAGTCCAACCATTCCTATCAAACACTAACCCATGTCCCTCAGCATCTCATCCACCTGCACCTTAAACACCTCCAGGGAAGGCAAGTCAACCCCCTCTCCCTGGGCAGCCTCTGACAGTGCCCAATGACCCTTTCTGTGAAGAATTTTTTCTTTATGTCAAGTCTGAACCTCCCCTGGCAGAGCTTGAGGCCATTCCCTCTCGTCCTGTCCCTTGGGAGAAGAGCCCAGCTCCCTCCTCTCCACAACCTCCTCTCAGGTAGTTGCAGAGAGCAATGTGTGCTTAAGAGTCCCAGATTCCCACCCTATGGATTCCTCCAAATCGGCAAGGAAAGCTGTTTTTGCAGTCTAACTAACGAGAGAGAGAGAGTGCGCACTGAAGCGCCAGTGGCGGAGGAAGCGTTTTCATCAGGTGTGTTTCCCTTTCTGCCTCAGCAGCCCCAATGGGCAAACAGCTCTTGTGTTGTTACATGACACATTTTCACTTCCCTGCTGAAGTGCCCCTGATATTTTTTTTTTTTTTGAATGCTGTTTGTTGTTACTGCCTTTCTTCTCTAGCACAACACACCAATTTTTAACCTTTCCCGCAACCCAGCGACACCTCGGGGACGTTACAGCATTCCTGTCAAAACGTCTGCTCTCCGACAATAAACTTTACGCTGATGTCTTGCTTCTCGGGCCTAATTACGCCCTTCCTTAAATGTTAGCCTATTTACTACTCGCGCAAAAAAAGATGACAATAAAATCAATGCGAGACAATTCCCAAACGCGCATCCAAGTCTTTTGCAATGTTAATGGATTAGTGTCTCCGCAGAGGTGCAAGATCATTTTGGCCTGATGCTCCGAGACTTGTGCCTTCTCAAAAGCTCAACTTATTAACCCTTATCTGCTGACCTCATCTGTTCGAAAAGTTAGTTTAATCTCCCTGTGTTTGTCAGGATCCCTTTTTTTTTTTTTCGTTTAAAGCCAAGCCCGGGAATACTGCCCATCGATCGATAGGTGTATGATGAAGGGACTTCGTCCTGCTACCTATGACCAGCGGCTCTGGTTTGGTTTTGTTTTTTTTTTTTTTTCAATGATTCCGCAGGAGTCAAAAACTCAACAAAGCGAATCGCGGAGGCTGTAAAGGGAGCATGCTGCTCATGTCTGTGACCACTGTATGCAAAGCTTGGCATTAGTCACCGCCAGGCCGCCTCTGACAGCCCTGAAGTGAGGGAGATTAATGCGAGGCAGGGGCACTTTATTATTGTCATTCTGTTCTTTCACACTCTGCCTCTGACTTTCAATTTTGCTCCAGAATTAATTGTCTGCTCCCAACAGTATGACTGATGTAGAAGGATACAAGTAACAGAGGCACCTGGTTCTGGCCTTGACAGTCTGACTCCCTTGCCGCAGGATGGATCGCGCGGAGCCCAACCCGGGGACAGACGGGCATCGTTCAAAGGAATCAGTCCATGTTTCTTTTGACTTCAATCAGATTTGACTCCAGATTATCCTCCTCTAAGAACAATTTTTTTCGTGTAGAGATGCTAACAAAACGCCAGCGGCCGTTATTAAGTACCACCACACGATGCTGCCGCTCAGTTTTTATGCGGTTTGGCGCGAGGCCGTTCTCGTCGAGCTTTTCCTTTTTATGGTTGAAGGTAGTAAATTAGTCATGGAGCAGCGTTAAATTCCTACCCTCTCGGAGTTAAGCATTGTTGTGAGAAGGTTATATATGGGATCTTTGACAATAAAAATCCATGGCGATGGAAGCCGGTAGCGCTTACTATTTATTGGGCTAACAGCTCCCAAGCAAATTACAGGCAAAGCAAGACAAATATTTAAAGAACTTGTATCTAATAGAGTATCTGACTGTATATCAGACTGAAAATGAACTGCTGTACAGAGAGATCAAAGAACATCTTTACTAGAGCAGAGAGGATGGGGAAAAAAACACAATCGCGTTTAGGATGGAAAAAAAAAAAATCATATGGAATCAGCCTTTGCATGTGAACCACTATCTATCAGTCTGCCTTTTCGCACTTTAACAGCTGATGGTGACAAATGCAAAGCCAGATGCACACTCCAGCACAAAAAGGAGCTTCACCTTTATCTTTAAAACAATGAGCTTTGGCTGAGAGCCCCAGACATCGCTACCAGATATAACAGCAATAATACAGAATCATAGAACAACCAGCTGGGAAGAGACCCATCGGATCATCAAGTCCAACCATTCCTATCAAACACTAACCCACGTCCCTCAGCACCTCATCTACCTGTGCCTTAAACACCTCCAGGGAAGGTCAATCAAACCCCTCCCTGGGCAGCCTGTTCCAATGCCCAATGACCCTCTGTGTGAAAAACTTCCTCCTAATCTCCAGCCTAAATCTCCCCTGGTGGAGCTTGAGGCCATTCCCCACTTGTCCTGTCCCCTGTCCCTTGGGAGAAGAGCCCAACTCCCTCCTCTACACAACCTCCTCACAGGGAGTTGGAGAGAGCAACGAGGTCTCCCCTCAGCCTCCTCTTCTCCAGGATAAACACCCCCAGCTCTCTCAGACGCTCCTCATCAGGCCTCTTCTCCAGCCCCTTCACCAGCTTCATTGCTCTTCTCTGGACTCGCTCCAGAGCCTCAACATCCTTCTTGTGCTGAGGGGCCCACAACTGAACACAGGATTCAAGGAGCGGCCTCACCAGTGCCAAGTACAGGGAGAGAAGAACCTCCCTGGCCCTGCTGGTCACACCATTTCTCATCCAAGCCAGGATGCCCTTGGCTTTCTTGGCCACCTGGGCCACTTCTGGCTCATGGGCAGTCACTGTCGACCAACACCCTCAGGTCCCTCAATGCTTCCTGTTCTTCCTGCTTCCTCTAAAGTGAATAGTGGCAGATTGGATAAAGTTTTAGGGTTTCGTGCCAGATACTCCCAGTAATACTTCTCACCGGATTTTATCATATTTGGCCAAACCCGGCAATAAACTTTTCCGAGTCATCCTGCTGAGGAGCTACCAGATGTATACAAAATATATAGAAATCAACGCCGAATGTTTCTTCCTTAGTGTGTGGGTGGAGTTCTTCGAGAAAATTTTGAGAATTTCTTCCCCAATACCCTCCTCCCCTCTCTGAATAGTACCTGCAATAAATTATTGGAGCTTTAACTCATTTGCTCCCTCAATATGACCATGATATTACGTTAAAGGCTACAGAAATAATTAATATGCTCAACTGACTCTATCCTGGATATCAGAAGGAAAATTACCACCGTTCAGTGAGGATGAGCCAAACTCATTATATTTATCAAAAGGGAGGAAAACGCAAACAAAGAAAATAGTTGCTTTTAGGAGAAGAAGAAGCAGCTTTTCCCAGTTACTCCAGCTTCCCAAGACCTGTGGGAAATCTAGATTTCAGGCTGCATTTGGTACTTCTTGAAAGACACAAGAAACCGAAGAGAAACTCTGCCTCTTTAAAAAGGTGTGTGGGCAAACGTTGCAATATCCTTCAAACCTGACATTAAGTATTCAAATGTTACTTAAGCAAAGTGCGAGCAATTAAATTAATCAATCTTCCCAGCCATGTACTGAACAGATGTTCAATAAATCCTCTCCGCTTACAGTGTGGGAGAAAGAAAGTCCACTTTTAGCTGTCCTTCAGCGGTGACATCCCTCAGCCCGTCCTTTCTCGGGGCCTCATGGGCCACTGCCAGGCAGTTCTGCTGTGTTGTTGCTTTATTATAAATAACAACAGGCCACCTGGACTACCTGCGAGTACCTGCAAGCGGAGGTTTAATGATCCTTCAGGCTACATCCTCAGCTCTCTCCTGATCCCGGATAATGGGACTGATGGGAATGGCAGAGGAGTGACGGATGGCAGTGACGAATGGCTCCAGACAAACATGTGCTGACAACCAGCGAATATGGGGCAGCCTTGCAGAAAGGTCAAGATAAAAGTATCTGCTTGACTTTCAAAGTTCCTCCGTGGAAAAAAAAAAAAAAAAAAAACAACATCCACAATCCTCAGAGTTGCTACTACCAGACAACTCTGCCAAGGAGACGTGTTCAGCGCAGGATCAGACTATCGCAAATCTCACAGACAACGATGCAAGAGGGATCCAACACCACAATTTAGTAAAAAGAAACTCCGGAACAGCTCTATTAGATAACCATGCAAGAAGCTGAGTAGCTGCGATTTCCAGTGTTAAACTTACCAGCAGCTACAGACACATCCTCTGGGTTTGTTTTCTTTTAAAAAAATTGCCTAATCTGTTCTAACCACATTCCCATCCCAGCTCTCTCATCACCCTTCGATGCTCTGAGGCTGCTGCACCATCCAACCGCTCTGCCCAGTCACTCTGGAGCTAGAAAGTTTACCCGAAGTCCAGTTATGCAGGATCTGATTGCTACGAGACGCTCATATCATCATGTTAAGGTCCAAGGTTATTCACCACACTCCTCAAATCTTATATATAGGCAGAGTTATATTATCCATACACCGCACCTCATGGTCTTAACTTTTTCCATGTTAACATCCACGATCAGACGAGTCGACTGACATTCAAACCTACCGGATCCAATTTCTGCCCCCCAGATATACAACTTCAACCTTTTGAGTGCTGCCGTTCCATACGTGGACTTTATCCACATTTTAATGACGCTTTAAAATCCAAGCTAGTATTTTATATAGAACTCCTTGCTCTTTACGATATCCTGACATGTTGTACAACATTTGCGACTATATTGATCCTTATAAATTCAGAATCTCTATGTATTCATGAGCAGTATTCCCCTCCAGGTTTGTCGTGTGGCGTAAAGGGCAGGGAGTGGTTCTTACACATTCTCAGCAGTAAACACGTGAGGAATATTTTAGTAGCAACGTCGCACAACTCAGAAGTACTTAAAAAAATTAAAATGTTGTGATGAAAACACATAAAAACATTGTGGTTCTTACTTAAATTTTACTCTGCTTCCTTTCTCCTTCGTTTGAACCTGCTCCGAGTCCCCAAGGGGAACACTGTGCACTTCTCCCAGCTGGGACAGTTATACATCTTCATGCCCTCATCCCTGTCTGACCTGCAGAGACGAGCTTCCTCGTCTTTCTCCATGCGGTTTCATGCTTTTAATCTGAAACAAATGATTGCAGGGAGACAAAAAAGGGAAAAAAAAAAAAAAAAGCATTATCACCTTGGCGAGACATCAGGAGTATAAAGGGAAAAAAAAAAAAAAAGAAAGGGTCTATGGGCAAATTCATCTTCCAGTGCTACAATCAATCTCTCACCTAAAGAAATACACAATAACTAGGCAGGAAAGGGGCAAGATTTATGGCCTGGAAACATCTCCACTGACCAGCATTCACCAAGCCTTCTTGGCTCCCTCCTTGGCAGAATGGCTCTTTCGCACAGTTACAATGATATACTGGCTCTCCCGACTGTTTTACAAGTACATTAGCTTTATTTAATGAGATCTCCGAGTAATTTAACAGATGTATATAGGACATGGGACTAGAGGAAACTCTTGCTACTCGAACACTTTTGCCAAGCTAGGCGAGGGCTGAGCTGAGCGACGCTGCCGCCTTCTATTCCTTCAAAACGGCGTTAGCGGAATTTAGGAAGAGTTTTTAAAAATCAGCCTAATCAAAACGTCGTAATCTAATCAAGTAGGATGCTGCCGTTCTCAACGCCTGCTTGGATCGGGCCATAAAATTCAGGATAAATGTCGTTACTTTAGTTCTTCCTTCTTAATAGTTGGACTCAGGATCAACCATCTTAGTGGTTGGACTCGATGATCCGATGGGTCTCTTCCAACCTGGTTGTTCTATGATTCCAAACTACTTATCTATGAAAAAGCCTGAGAGAAATTCACAAGTAGAGAGGAATATATTTGTCCCCTGTCCTTTCCCATAACGTAATCTCCCAAATATAAAAAAAACCCCAAGATTCTTTCACTTCTAAAATAAATATATTCAGCTTTAAAGCTCACAGTGATTGGATCACTCGAAGTGAAAGCATTTTCATCACCACATTCTGAGTTTTTGTTTAATGTTTGCGGCAGAACTAGTCATTACTTCAGTACAATAGCTTCGTTTCCCCTTATTTTATTATTTCTGTTTCTGAGCAACAGACAAGGTTTTGGATGGCTGCTGCTATCAAGCCAATTAGCTTTAAATAATAGTGTTAAGTAGGAAAATATTAAATGAAAAAGACTGTAATAATAACTTTGAAAGCAACTCTAACAAGCTACCAATTAATAACACAGAGGGGTAGCAAGAAGGAATTACCTGTTTATAAGAACACTCAATTTTTCTTTGTAAAAGAAAAAGTTTGGCACAAACTTTATGCATTTTGTGTGTTTTTTTACTGCTGCACATCGACAAAAATCTATAGTTTGCGTGGCTGTCGTCTCATACATTATACTTTTAAACTTGATTAAAAATAGAATATTGCCCCCAGATCCAGTAAACGACTTCAATGAACTACGTTTAAAAAAAAAAAAATTTCAACAACTTCCATCCTACCCAGCGGAGAGACCAGTGCTAATTGAGTTTTGTGGCATTTTTCTGTAAATAATATATAGTCTCATTAAAGAAGGTTTATTTTGGTTTGAAAACACGTTTCTTTTATAAATTCTTTTAAGCTAAAGGGGGAAAAAAAATAATAAAAAAAAAAAGGGATGAGAGTAATATTTACTGTTCTGGCAAAGTGTTCAATGTCCTTCTGGCTTACAAGATATTGTGTTAACCTTGAATTAGATCATAAAACACAGTTATAGCACATAATTACCCGCAGAAGACTACGACGTTTACAACAAGCGTGTGGCAACAGATACGTCTCGTGTTTAGAGCAAATCCACATCCATCTCTGACCAACGTCAAAAGACTGAGTCATTTTCTGAGTGGTATCTCGCATCTCATCCAGTGGTGGTTGCAGGAAACATCAAGCTGTGAACAAAAAACATGGATATTTCTTAAAAAAAAAAAAAAAAAGAAAAAAAAAACACAGAAAAACGCTGATAAATATCAGGGTATAAAGTTATGAGCAGCAACCCCCAAAAAAATTACTCTAGAAATTAAAACCACACAAAATTACTCCCCAAGTAGGGGAGAAAGTGGGAGGAAAAGGACGACCGTGAGATGGAAAAGAGCAAGTTCGCTGCATAAAATTTTGTTTCTTGAGAGTTATGCATCAAGTGGTATTTGTTTAATGAGGTTGGCACTAGAAAGATGTATAGAAGATGTCAGACACCCAGTACCAGTGCGTTCTGGGAAAAAGATAACATCGGAGAATCTGACCACTCACTCCGTCTTCGAGCCGGCCTTCTCTATCTACTGGTTCTTCGGGGGATTATAAATGAGAGGGCAGGAGGAACACGGAACAAAATAATGAAAAACACACCAAAAAAAAAAAAAAAAAAAGAAAAATTATAACATGGCGGAGCAAAGTAAAGCCAGATTTATTGACCTCCCAACTCCATAACCACGAGAAAGTTATCACTGTGGAAACTTTTCTGAAAGCGGAGCAGTGATCTTAAATAACGAGGGAGTGCTACGGAATTTACAGCGCTTTTAAGATATGCAAATTGGATGCAAGGTATAGACATAAGGGTAATTAATTGTAAATCTAAGAATAATGTTTCTTTGTCAGGGCTGTCTCCATGTTGTGGAATACATTCTAATGTGCCTTAACTCGGAATATTTCTTAAAGGCTGCTCTAATTACAAGATGTTCGGAATTTCAAAAGAGTAGTAATTCTTAGCGTTTAATAAAGCTGCTGTGAACTTTCAGGATGGAAATTTACCGATTCCGTGAAAATATTTTATTTTAATTTTCAAAGCTAAAGCGCTTGTTTAGGAGTCTAGGCACAGAGCGCTGGTCTTGGGGAAAAAATAATATGAGGGGGAAAAAAAGCTTTTGCCTAAAACACTGGTCGGGGGGTTGAAAGGAGAGATAGAAGGGAAGTGGCAAAGAATCAACGTAATTGTGATAGGAATGGTTGGACTCAAAGATCCAGTGGGTCTCTTCCAACCTGGTTGTTCTATGATTCTATGATAAGTAACTAAACATCTTTACTGCCTGATTTCTTTAAGTTGCATTGCTAGTACTTATTAGAATAAAATACAAAACTATAATTTCATTATTTACTTAATTTTTCTTGTATTATTGAAGTTACTCACATGACAATCGTGAGGGTCAAGCTTTCTATAAACAAGAGGCCTAGAAAAAGTCGCTTTCTCCTTTTAAAGCTCTGCATACAACCCCCAAGTTTGAAAGGAAACACTTATCAACTTACAGAGCACATAAAAACTTTTACAGATGTAATTCAAGCCCCTGCAAGCTCCAGAAGCAGCCGTGATGCCTCCCGGACATAAGAGGCTGTGCTGCCTGAGCAGAAAACACACCATTTGAGATGCTTTTAGTGTTTAACTAATTAAGACAAATTAAATAGCAATTTTTATTTAGGGGGAACAATAATCAACAGTCTTCAGAAACAAAGCCTTAATATCTGAGATGCATTGACCTTTGTGGAGAAGGAATGGTTGGACTCGATGATCTGGTGGGTCTCTTCCAACCTGGTGATTCCATGATTTATCCTCACGACCTGGTAGAGCTTTGCAAGAGCCCCGAGAAGAGTTAAACAGGGAGAGCAAGAGTATTGGCAGAAAAACCTCACTGGGATTCAGTTCTGCCAAACAAACTCTAACCACATACACTGTCTCAGAAATAAAATACACAGTTTTAAGTATGTGGCTTAGATAAAAAGAGTCATGGAACGGTTTGGGTTGGAACAGTTCTTAAAGACTGTCCAGTTTCAACCCTCTGCATGGGCAGGGACACCTCCCACTGGATCAAGGACTCCCAGACCCATCCAAATCCAACCTGGCCTTGAACCCCCTCCAGGGATAGGGCAGCCTGGGCCAGGTCCTCCCAACCCTCAAATTTCTTCCTCGTAGAATCACCAGCTTGGTGAAGACCTCTTAGATCCTCGAGTCTAACTCGTATCATCTAATCTAAATCAAAAAAACTTTCCTTGTTTTGAGCAGGCATCAATGTTCCACGCCCACTCATGCAAAACTATTCCGTAACCCCCACGTATGGTATATTCTTTTCATGCTCCAAAGGGGAAAAATAAAGGAAAATACCTCATAAGCACCTATTTAAAAAGGGGTGCGAGCGGGATAGCTGGTCAGAGGGGAGATGGTTGAACCGGAGGGTTGCAGTCCTTTGTGAAAACCATCATATGGAAAAAATGGGTTTCTCTAAGAGAAGGGAGCTTCTGGGGAGGGTAAAGAATAACAGTTCCTCACGTAGTTGGCAATTAATAGCAAAATAAATTAGTTGCTACCAATTTTGGCTGGAGGAATCAGTGCCAGTTATCTGCACGAGATGAAATGCCCTTTAGAAATGCATCCCTGAGCAAGTTTGCAGATGACACTAAGCTGGGTGGAAGTGTGGATCTGCTGGAGGGTCGGGAGGCTCTGCAAAGGGACCTAAACAGGCTGGATCCATGGGCTGAGTATAATGGGATGAGGGTTAACACAGCCAAATGCTGCATCCTGCACTTGGGGCACAACAACCCTGAGCAGAGCTACAGACTGGGAGAAGTCTGTCTAGAAAGCTGCCAGGAGGAGAGGGACCTGGGGGGGTTGGTCAACAGCGACTGAACATGAGGTAGCAGTGTGCCCAGGTGGCCAAGAAGGCAAAAGGCATCTTGGCTTGGATCAGAAATGGTGTGACCAGCAGGGTCAGGGAGGTGATTCTCTCCCTGTACTTGGGACTGGTGAGGCCGCTCCTTGAATCCTGTGTTCAGTTGTGGGCCCCTCAGCACAAGAAGGATGTTGAGGTTCTGAAGCGAGTCCAGAGAAGAGCCACGAAACTGGTGAAGGGTCTGGAGAACAGGCCTCATGAGGAAGGGCTGAGAGAGTTGGGGGTGTCTAGCCTGGAGAAGAGGAGGCTGAGAGGAGACCTCATTGCTCTCTACAACTACCTGAAGGGAGGCTGTGGAGAGGAGGGAGCTGGGCTCTTCTCCCAAGGGACAGGGGACAGGACAAGAGGGAATGGCCTCAAGCTCCACCAGGGGAGATTTAGGTTGAAGATTAGGAGGAAGTTTTTCACACAGAGGGTCACTAGGCATTGGAACAGGCTGCCCAGGGAAGTGGTTGATTGACCTTCCCTGGAGGTGTTTAAGGCACAGGTAGATGAGGTGCTGAGGGACATGGGTTAGTGTTTGACAGGAATGGTTGGACTCGATGATCCGATGGGTCTCTTCCAACCTGGTGATTCTATGATTCTATGATCAGACAATGTCCTTGGGAGACAGGGAAGAGGAAGTGATGGAGCATCAGCCTGTAAGGCAACAGTAAATGCTAAAACTACTTTCAAAACTAGAAAACATCGTCACTTTGTGCCTGGTCTGCCTAAACAATTAAAATATTCTGGTAATCTCTTTTATCTAAGCATAACAGATCATAACTTGAGCTTCCCTTCAGCGACAGTTTGTGCTGGGGAGTTCTGTTATAGTTTAAACAGAGACCTCCGGAAATTTGAAGTCCCTGCCAGATATAGAGGCAGATTTCACAACACAAGTTAAACGCATCATATGGTAGAAGGAGAGGGTCTCTCCTGCATAACACTTGATGAAATTATAAATTCCCCATATGCCAGTAGAGTTAATAGCTTCCTTAAAAGATCTTTCAAAAAAATTACGCTTGCACAGAAGTTTCCAAAACTTTCTATAAGGAAAAGGAAAACCTAGGCAGTGAGTTGAAATTAAATTGATGTTTTCACAGAATCGTAGAATAGTTTGGTTTAAAAAGGGATCTTAAAATCCTAAAAGCCATGGGTAGGGACACCCCCCATCCTCACAGGACAAAAACCTCTTCCTAAGATCTTTCACCCCTCCTGCCTGCACAAAGCTTTAGTTTCCCTAAACAAAGCTTGAACTTGTGCCTGAAGAACATCTCAGCACGAGTTCTCATCGACACTCCCTTCTGTAACTTCTCGAGGAGGAAGAAAACTTTGTCTGGAGTAGGAAAGGCCGTGAGAGGGGGGAAAAAAAAAAAAAAAAGGGTAGAAGATGTGGCAAGGTTATACAATAAAAAATTTAAAGGCCACATAAGGCAGAATACTATGAGACAAACTTAACAGTTTTGGTGGAGGAAAAGTAAATGAAAACAGAATTTTTTTTGTGGAAGCGAGTTGGAAATTCTATTTTAGTGGTGGAGAGAGACCCTGATCTGAACGCACAAAGCTCTTGTTTTCGTGAAGAAGTCTCCTCTAACGTGACTGACAAAGGTCAATCTCCTTTCTAAAGGATTTTTGCTTATTATGGTTTAGATTGGCTTTGTCATGGGGCTTCCCAAGTTTTTAATCACTTAGTCAAAGACTTTATTTTATGTCTCAGGTTGGCTGTGGAGGTTAACCACAGCTATGTTTGACCCACATTTATTTTTCTCATTATAGTCTGTGATAACTACCACTGAATCATAGAATCACCAGGTTGGAAGAGACCCATCGGATCATCAAGTCCAACCATTCCTATCAAACACTAAACCGTGTCCCTCAGGACCTCATCTAATGCTTTTACTCATTGTATTTGAAGGTTTGGTGAACATTTCAAACTGCAAAATCTCTGATATTCAAACTTGTGAGTGAACATTCAGAAAACATAACACGGCAGGAGAACCAAACTAGGCTTAGACAATCACCCAGACTGAAGGGAACAACTGAAGCCAACCAGGATTTCTAAGCCAGTTATTTCCAAAGTCGTTAATCACCAAAAAAGCCACATTTATTTTCTGATTTTTGTTCCTCTGAGCCAGCTTTTCCCATTCAATTACTGCCAAAATAAACTGTTATGAAAACAAACCGTAGCAAGCACTGGAGAGCAGGATAACTTGGTTCACTCTCATATTAACAATTCCTTTTCAGGTCTAGTAATTTAGCAGGGATGAGCAGCTTGGAAAACCACAATGCGACAACTTGTGGACTAGAGCAGTTATACTTTATGGGGTTTTTTTTCCCCCATTGACATCATTAGTGTTTTCCCTGCTGGAATTAAAGGCAGGGCGGATTGTCAGCGTTTGGCAATACAGAAAGTAGATTAACAAAAGAATCATTCCGCAGGACTTGATCACAAAGTGATCCCACATGATAAAAACCATGAGCTAAAGCAACAGTCCCACCTATTCCAGTAAAGACAAAGTACGTGGTGGGACAGCAAACACAGTCACTGGCCTCACACTCTCCTTATTAAACAGGCTTAGATCCAATTACCTTAAGATGAATAGTCTTAGAAAATACTCTTTTTTTTTTCCTAAGGTCATTAGGAATAGTGGAATTCCTCACCTTGTCCTTAAACTCAGCGGAAGCTGCTCGGTTCGCCTCTTTCCCTTGGCGTGTTAAATTATTTGCGCAGCTTGAATTAGTCCTAGCTCTGTGCCTGAATGTCTTTGCTTTTGTCACTTTCTGCCAATCACTTAACAATCCCCCGAAGCTGAGGCTTTCCCTGCTGCAGAAGTCGTCAGGGAACAAAAGCTGATGAAAATATCGAAGTAGCGTGAGATGATTCTGATATTACCAAAGAACCCTTACTTCAATGCCCCTATTTTCTAGCATTAAGAACTCACTCCTAGACAATTAGAAGAGAGGAAGAAAAAAAAAAAAGCACATAAAGTGATATACTGATGCTTTCCAAGAACTGGCTGAATCTTTGGTGAATAAACCACATTCGATGAAGCCACATGTTACGTGCAGAGAAGTAAGTGGGATCTCTTCTGAAATTAAAGCAACGTGGACAGAAAAAAGTCTAAGACGAGACAATCCCGATGGACAAAAGAGAACTGGCAAGTACTTACCTACGTAAGGAAATAAAAACTACATGAGAGGAGGTTGTGGAGAGGAGGGAGCTGGGCTCTTCTCCCAAGGGACAGGGGACAGGACAAGAGGGAATGGGCTCAAGCTCCATCAGGGGAGATTTAGGCTAGAGATTAGGAGGAAGTTTTTCACGGAAAGGGTCATTGGAACAGGCTGCCCAGGGAGGGGGTTGACTCACCTTCCCTGGAGGTGTTTAAGGCACAGGTAGACAAGGTGCTGAGGGACATGGTTTAGTGTTTGATAGGAGTGGTTGGACTCGATGATCCAGTGGGTCTCTTCCAGCCTGGTTCTTCTCTGATTCTTTCTGATATAACTTCCTTTTTTTATGTAATTTGTGTAGAACTGGAGATGCTAAGTAAAATAAAAAGCTGCTATTACAGACAAGCAACACACAGGCAGAGTGTTCCTCTCCATTAGAATACAATCAGAAGTAAATAAAAAACAGAACCCAAGCTAAGTCAAAAGAAAACCATAGAATCATAGAACAACCAGGTTGGAAGAGACCCATCGGATCATCGAGTCCAACCACTCCTATGAAACACTAACCCATGTCCCTCAGGACCTCATCGACCTTACGCCCTTTGCAGCCACAGCACAGAGATCTGCAGAGGATGTAAGTCAGGGCACAAAACCGGCCCTTCAGCTGCGAGATCCCTCCCAGCTTTCCCACCAGCTTGCCGAGCATAATTTGGACTGGGTTATTTAACGCCAGGCAGAATAACACGGCGCGAAGACTGGTGCGAACAATAACTCTTGCGCCGTTCATCACACGGAGAAGAGCTACTAATCTTTTTAGGAAACAAGGCGTTCAGAATTATTTAATGCTAATATTTATGCATCAGAAAGCATTCTAAGCACAAAACAGCCCTCATCCCCCTCCCCATTACACACACACAACATGCATTTGTGAGCATCTTTCGCTACAATACACCATATTTCCAGAGAGCCTTGGAATTATTGTCCCGTGTGTCGGCATTTATGAAATTCCGTTATTAACGTCGCTCTCCTAACAAAGATAAGCTGTATTTACAATACTAATGCCTTCCACAAATAATTAGGTAGGTAGAGCTACACGTAGTCCTATACACCGACGACAACCCAGGCTGTAAATTTAAGGTTACATTATTGTAATAAACAGCAATAATGGCAAATAATGATAAAAATCAGTTTGGAAGGCTTCCTCCCAGCAGTCTTCCGCACCGCACTGACAGGCAAGGATAAAAGAAAGCACCATCTTATGCACAACTACAGTAAAAAAACTGCAACTCTATCAACATTAAAGTAACTGTGAAATCGGATGAAAATAACAAGTCTTCCTAACAATAAATGACGAAAATAACAGTTCTTCCTAACAATAAATAACAAAAATAACAATTCTTCCTAATTCTTCCTAAAGCAGGCAGGTGTCAATCCACCCTTGGAATCGTAGAACTACTGCTACATGCTCTTAAGACCACTCGATGATCCGGTGGGTCTCTTCCAACCTGGTTATTCTACGACTCTATGACCTTATAAGCAGTTCACAAAGTCTCTAGGTAACTTTCAAAGCGAGAACAAGGTTTTCTTTACGTGCCAGCTCAGGCTAAAAATGAAAATTTTCACGTGACATTTTTTTAAGTTTTAAAAAATAATTAAAAGGCAAGAAAACCAACATAATTCGGCTACTTTCTGGGAGAGCTGGGTTCTTCCTTTGCCTCAGTTAGCGTAAGTGCAATAAATCAATTAGATCAGAGAAATCACTCATTCATTTCTTGCATGCAATTAAAGGTTCCAGGGCTGACTTAACATGGCACAGAGAAACCCAGTGAGCTCCCTATTGGAGCTTTTTTGCAGTGTTTGTGCCGCAATATCTAGTATCGTTCTATTAAGTTTGTGTTTGTTTTGCTCTGACAATACTAAATAATAACAAAGAATTAAGCGTGTGCTACAAGACCTCCAACTGTGCCATTCTGGGAGGGTAAGGGAGTTCGATATCATCACCCAAAGTTTCCAACTTGCATTTAAATCAAAATCTTAAAAGCCCACAGCCTCCCACGTGACAGATGCCAAGTGAGCGCACTTGACCACCACTTACACAGATCTAAGGGGGTTAGGAAGTTTCCCAAGCATCAGACCTAAGAAGGAAAAAAAAAGAACTTGACATCTAACGTTCCCGAGAACCTTCACATAGGTACAACTGCATTCAGGGTTGTTATGAATCAGCAGCGCTACCTAAGCCATCAGCTGTAAGAGCACTTTTGGCTACGTTGGCCTCTCCAGGTGCTTAAGAAATGGTTAAATCCATCAGATTAGGTACGAAAGCTCTGCAAGCAGCTTCCCAGAGCCACTTCCCACACACTCCCTTTGGAAAAAGTTTATATTGAAGATAATTTTACTGAAGCAAGAGACCCAGTTTAGTAAGAAGAAATAGGCCTGTTATCAAACAAGAGGCAAAAGCAAAAGAACAGTTATCTGAAATTCCTCACCCAGTCCCTTTTAAGTGGTCTCAAGCTTCATTCCCCATCTCTGTGTGTTGAACCTAAGCCTGATTTTCTGCTTACTGGTCTTACTTTCTCTCAGGAACCTCTGATGGCTCTTTAATGAAGCCATAAGATGAATACCCTCCAAGAAGGGAGGTTTTTTTCAGTTTTCTGACACAACATGGCTCTTCCTCGCTCTTCCTTCAATTCAAAGCCAACCCTACAGTGAATAAAGGCAGTAAGAGCACCAAGCTTGTCCCACCTCTGTGATCACGAAAATCCATTCTATTGGCTTCTTTCTCAGTAAGAAACCTGAAAGAAAAGGTGAAAGTTACGGACACAGGGCTCTGGCCGGCATTGCAATAAATGGCCTCAAGCTCTGCCAGGGGAAGTTCAGGCTTGACGTAAGGAGAAAACCCTTCACAGAAAGGGTCACTGGGCATTGGCAGAGGCTGCCCAGGGAGGGGGTTGAGTTGCCTTCCCTGGAGGAGTTTAAGGTGCAGGTGGATGAGGTCCTGAGGGACATGGGTTAGAGATTAGTGGGAATGGTTGGACTCGATGATCCGGTGGGTCTCTCCCAACCTGGTGATTCTATGATCCTATGAAACCGCAATCTTAAAAGGTGCTGCTGTATGGGCTACAAACGCAGCTAGTGCTGCAATGGATACAAGTGCAAAGGCTGTAAAAATGGTTAAACCTTACGAACGTCTTCAAATCACAAAACTTTGCTCTGTAGGATTTTAATAGGAGAAAAAAAAGCCAATAGCTGAACTCTCTACCCAAGACCAAAGTTTCAAAGAGAATTAAACCTCGTTACATTTGGATGCAAGTGAGAAAAGCGGACGTAAAGGCTCAAAGCTCTGATGGCAGGAGTCGCGTTCGTCTCTACTAAGAGGCAAGACAGTCCTGCCAGCAGCTCAGCGTCAGCCTGACAAGAGGTCACTGCCTCTCTCTCCCCTCACCTGAAACGGTCACGAAAACATCGCAGGATGACTGAGAAAGGAGCGTGGGTTAGCAGCAGCTCTTCACAATGACACCGAGTACCGACATGAAAACATTTTCATTTTTTTTTCTGCGCAGAATGTAGTTAACAGGATCCTTTTGTACCGACTCCAACATAATAAGTAGCCTTTGTTCGAGCATCCCAAGTATCAAGGTCAGGACAACAGCAAAGTAGAACATCAAGCAACACATTTGAGGGGACGGCTCGGGAGCAGCTGGTAAAGCTTCCGTGATGAATGAGAATTACAGCAGTTTTCAAGAGACCAACAGAAGGCTGGCAGGGTCCTAATCAGCTATAACACCAGTAGTAAAGATCTAAGGAGACCAGAGCATTTCCAAAACTACAAACTTCTCTGGGCTTTAGTTTCAATAATTATAGCAGTGACAGCTGGACGGTGCGGCTACATGACTTGGAGTTTTTTTAACATATGGTGCTATCGGAATCCTGTCTGTCAGGAACGGAGCATAAAATTCTCCCCCCCCAACCACTGGGGCTGCGGCGCACGTCATCCTGTCTCAACGTAGAGGAGCATTTCTGCAGGTTAACATTCAGCAAATGACAACATGTCATTGGAGTGATGTTTCAGCAGCACATCAGCACAAAGCGCTGCAGGGTCAGAGGGACAATTTAAGTTAACTAGAAGAAGCGCATCGGCACGCTCGGTTTCCTTCCTGCGCGTGAACACGGTCTAACTAAATTGCTAGCTTCCCTTGTCCTCCTGGAATAACCATTTAGAATCATAGTATCACCAGGTTGGAAGAGACCCATCGGATCATCGAGTCCAACCATTCCTATCAAACACTAACCCATGTCCCTCAGCACCTCGTCCACCCACACCTTAAACACCTCCAGGGAAGGGGAATCAACCACCTCCCTGGGCAGTCTGTTCCAGTGCCCAATGACCCTTTCCATGAAAAACTTCCTCCTAATCTCCAGCCTAAATTTCCCCTAGTGGAGCTTGAGGCCATTCCCTCTCATCCTGTCCCCTGTCCCTTGGGAGAAGAGCCCAGCTCCCTCCTCTCTACAACCTCCTCTCAGAGAGTTGGAAAGAGTAATGAGGTCTCCTCTCAGCCTCCTCTTCTCCAGGATAAACCCCCCCAGCTCTCTCAGACGCTCCTCATAGGGTCTGTTCTCCAGCCCCTTCACCAGTTTCGTGGCTCTTCTCTGGACTCGCTCCAGAGCCTCAACATCCTTCTTGTGCTGAGGGGCCCACAACTGAACACAGGATTCAAGGAGCAGCCTCACCAGTGCCGAGTCCAGAGGGAGAATAACCTGAGAGACCTGAAATGCAGGGGTAAGTTCATTCACTTAGATTTTGAAGGGCCTCCACAGCAGGAGAAATTTTAGGTAACAAGCAATATTGACTCTAGCAATTCATGTTTGTTTTCTAGTTTGGTACAAGAGTCTGGAAAATCAATTAATAATGACTCAGAGGAAGGAGATGCCATTGTTTTAGGAAAAAAAAAAATCAAAAGGAACAAAAATGTCCTATAAAACTTTCTTTTAAGATTTTTTTTCCCAACAAAAAAATGAGAACAAATTCGATTAAAGCAGCTCTATCTACTATAGATATATATATAGAGATATATATGTACACACTATAGGCAAGTTCTATCTTCACCTCCAGTATTTCATTAGTCTGAACTATCGTGGACTTCCTCCTTATCCCCTGGTATTCTGGGATGCTTCCCTCTCGGCTTTTGTTTATGCCTCGGGGACTTTTTATGTTCGTTATGTTTAAGAAGGAGAGAGAGGACAAACCTCATAACATGGATACTCGAAGTTGATTTCACAGAAAGCAGAGAAGGAAAGAGGACGAGATGCTGAGCTATAAAAACACTGCACAGGATAACAGAAAAATACGAGGTTTTACCCTTTGTACAGTCTCTTGAGTGTCAAACAACAATGAACTTCGGTTTCCAGTACTTTTAGAGCTCTTGTCTTAACCAGGATTCTCAAATGTGTTAAAAAATACCATCTGCAGCTTAGTGGTTTTGATTAGAAAGGCATTAATGTGGAGAAGGCTGCTATTATTTATATGAGTTGAGATCATCCTATTTTACTGATTCATTGAGACCGATGCCAACTACAGCTGAAAACAAGCATTTCTTCAGGAAGAAATTAGGAAATTACTGGAGGCTTTGATCTCGCTTCGCCCAAGTTTTCATCTACAGTGGCTCCCAGAACAAACATCAGTCACTGGAAATATATACTAGAGAGCAGATCTTACAACAGAGAGAAGCCTGTTTGATCAAAATATTTAGAACTGTGACCTAAATGAAGGGTTGACAGTTGTGATTTTTTTTTTTTTCTGTTTTAGATACTTACTTTAACTATTTTCTAATAGAAAGGGAATCATCTAAAATGGACAAAAACTCTAATTTGTTCGTGATGAGAGTGGTGACCTGCTGGCCCAGGGAAGCTGTGGCTGCCCCATCCCTGGAGGGCTTCAGGGGCAGGTTGGATGGGACTTGGAGCCCCTGATGCAGCAGGAGGTGTCCCTACCTATGACATGGGGGGTTGGAATTAGATTATTTTTAAGGTCCCTTCGAATCCAAACCAGTCTACAATCCTTTGGCTTCTTTCTCACTACTGTAAAACACGTCTGTCCAAGGAGCTGTTTCTCAACAATGCACACCCAGAACAATATGCCCATTGTGCACTTCTCCCTTTATTTTCTTACACTTGTAAACATTTATCTGTGCTCTCTACTTCCTGAAAAAGCATGTGGCGTTTTACAACTGAAAGAAATAAAAACGCCCTTTGGCCTGTAAGACTATCCTGGTTCAAGAAACATTCAAAGAACAACTGCCCTCAAGTCAATTCATGTGATGACTGAATATGAAATAGATATAACCCCAAAAAAAGCACAGAAAATGGATTAACAAGATACCCAACTCCATCCAGTTTAACTGAAAGACGATTAAATCAGGATCAGTGGCTGAAAGTTGCTGGCACAAGTTGGCAAAAGGTTCTTTAAAAAAAAAAAAAAAGGCTATGTTCTCGGAGCAGCTCTCTAAAAGAGAATGTGTTACAATAGTTTGATGAAGAAATATGAAATATAAAGTGTCAAATGGAAGAAAATGCAATCAGTTCACTGCTCCTACGCTGAAGAATTAAAGAAGGCAATAGCCTTGAGGAACGAAGGCACCTCTGATCTCTCGCACAGCATGGGCTGCCTGCGCTCCCCTTGTCAAACAGTAAATAATCAAAATCAATGGGAGGTATGAGAAGTCTAAAAAAAACTCAAAGGAAAAATCATTTCCCAGATATACCAACAACAGAAATCATTCCCACATGATAGAATTCTGATTAAAGGCAAAATAGAAAAAGGCAGAGACCCGGACTAAATTTTGTATCCTGTAATTCATTGACATCCGTGAGGTTTTGCAGCATTCGGAAATTCTGAAACTACCTGAAAGGAGGCTGTGGAGAGGAGGGAGCTGGGCTCTTCTCCCAAGGGACAGGAGACAGGATGAGAGGGAATGGCCTCAAGTTCCACCAGGGGAGATTTAGGCTAGAGATTAGGAGGAAGTTTTTCACAGAAAGGGTCATTGGGCATTGGAAGGGGTTGCCCAGGGAGGTGGTTGATTCCCCTTCCCTGGAGGTGTTTAAGGGACGGGTAGATGAGGTCCTGAGGGACATGGGTTAGTGTTTGATAGGAATGGTTGGACTTGATGATCCGATGGGTCTCTTCAAACCTGGTTGTTCTACGATTATGGGTTTACGTTTTTGGCTCAATATATTCTTCTGACTGATCTTTCGGGCAGATTTCAGCTGCAGCCCCACGGTGAAACAACTCCAAGGACCCTAAGGAGAGGGAGGCTTGGCCAAAGATACCCAGAGCAGCAGAACCGATACTGATGCTATGTGACCAAACACAGCTAGAATCACCGAATCATAGAATCACCAGGTAGGAAGAGACCCATCAAATCATCAAGTCCAACCATTCCTACCAATCTCTAAGCCATACCCTTCCAACCCAAACCATTCCATGATTTTCAGTAGGTAGAGAAAAAGGGGAGCAGCGAGGAAGCCTTTCAAATGACTAAAGCCCCTGCAGACTCACTATTTTCAGGAGACCAGCACTAATACACAGTTTATAATTGTTTGTCACATGTTCAGTGCCTTTTACAACTGTTTCAGAGGTTGTTCCAAACGCCAACACAGAAGGGAGGTGGGTGTTTCACCTCTAACAGCAGCAATTCCTAGCCTGAAGATGTCTTCTTATATCCACCTAATAAACTGCTTCGTCAGTAGATAATACAAAATTCCATCTGACACTCTTTGAGAACTAAGTGCCAGACTCGAACGGTGTTTTCATTTCAGCACATGAGACTCAATCCTTGGAGTTCCTGTGAGCTTCAGTAGCAGCTTCCACGCTGTTACCGTCACACGTCAAAGAGGGAGCGAGCCCCCAGCTACAACTCATGGAAATACGTGGGCAGAAAAACTTTTAAATTGATCGTTTGGGTATGAAAGGGGGATTGGAACTGGATGATCTTTAAGGTCTCTTCCAACCCAAACCATTCTGTGATTTTTCTGTTGGGTATGGAAGGGGATTGGAACTGGATGATTTTCAAGGTCTCTTCCAACCCAAACCATTCTGTGATTTTTCTTGGAAACACAAAGGGCTTGGACCTACCAAAGGTCTGTTGGACATACCAGGGGTGAGTGGAATTTGCTTTGGTTCAGCCTTTCCAAATGGGATTTGTAAACATTCATAGCGGTGCTAAGGTTCTCAGAACTTAGTCATACAGTAAATTTGAATGATTAACAATCCGAGACGTTTTAACACGTTATTTCTCTATTTTCAACACAAATAGTGCGTAAAGGGCGTTTAAAACTTTAACGAATCGAACTCTATGAGTAAAGAATGTTAATCATTTTAATCGCCCGGAAGTCTGAAATTAGATTTAACAGTCTGATAATGTATCTTTAAAGGAATACAACCCTGGCTCTATAAAAAACCCCTTCCAAGCCAATTCTAATAATTTCTATTTATCTTTTATGACATTAACTGTTCTAGCAGTCTGCCGACAGACAGCCTTACGCTCACATTTAGTTTAAATGTGGTGCAGTACAGTTTTTCATTATCATTAAGGCGCTCCTGGTGGGCAGAGTGCAATGCGGTGGCACCGGTCACACTTCATTGCTTTATCTCATATGACAAAGAGAGATGATGCGCTCGGGGTCCAGGCCGGAAGATGAAAGCAAAAGGTGGCCCTGGGAAACTCCCCCTGCCGCCTCGCAACAGCACCAGGGCTGCAGCGTGTGACTCGCTAACAGCACGAAGGGGCAGACAAATAGATTTTCCTCTATATTTATAACCAGCATCATTCTTCCTTTCAGGCCTTTCAGTGCAGGTAGCTGTTTTATATGAAATGAACAATCTTTATAGACGTACCAGAGCCATAACAAGGCTGATTTTCAGCGAGGCTGAGGTATATAACTCTTACGGAATTGTCAGGCTTCTTGCTCAACAAATCAAGCCTAACTTATGATGTTTGCAGTGTAATTTTTATTCCTGTTTGACTAGCCAACTACCCAGTGGTAATAGGATGTTAGGAAAAGGGCAGTAGCAATGTTTGTTCAGGCCGTGATTGATAGGCAAACTCCGCATTTTTCATTTATATCTCCCGATTCCAAATCAGTTAAGTTTAGGAAAAATGAAACAAAATGGCAAGAAAAATGCTTGCAGATTGCAGCCCAGCGCTCTCGTAGATCTGAGTTCAGCCCACATCTGCTAGGATTGTCCGGAAACATTAAGATATCTAAATGAAAATCAATACTATATGTGCCAGCATTTACTACCAAGAACAAGTATCAAGAGGCCTCGGCTAATCAGGCTTTCAAGCTCGTACTTGAGCCATGGTCTGAACCCCAGGGGTGTCCTAATTGGCCCGGACTAATCATAGAAGAGTTAAATTTATAACCAGGAAAGACATCTTGTTTTTCTTACCAGTCATCATCCTGCGTCCGAAAGCCTCACCTGGGTGGCCGCAGGTTCTCAGCGATAGCCACCGGTCACGCAAGAACTGCCTCTCACCCATCAGAGGGAGAGGAAAGACTAATTTACTGTCTTCCATAAAGCCAGTCAGGCACATTTAAGCTTTTGGTGGGTATATAGTGCTATCAAACCTTTCCCATCAACTGCATATTTCCTCAACTTAAAAGCTCCGCGTTTAACCCTCCTGCAGTCGAAGACAGAAGCTTTATACTCTAGATGTAAAAGACCCTCTACACACTGTCGTCTCCTTGCCTAATTTTTTGTGCCTGCGACGTAGACATATTCCCAAATGAAATCCTGTTGCTGGGACTTGGTTGTCTTTTTTTTTTTTCCCCCTTCTGGAGTGAGTGCAGACGTGCTTAGAAAATAACACACGGTAGTTCAGCTCATACAGTAAGAGAGATGCCTGAATATCATATTTCCTGCACTAAAATGAAACTATTCTCTAATAAAACGCATACACGATATCTCTTAGACTACTTTTAAACCATCCTGTTAAAAATTATACGGCGTCAAGGATTGGGTTCCTAATATTTGCATTCAGGATGACAAATATGAGTAGATTTTTATCCTATTTGTGTTCAATTTGTTGAAAAGATGTAAAATGTTTATAAAGCTCAGTCTCCTGTTTTGGGCTTATTTTGAGCAACTTAATAATTCCGCATAGGTTTCTTTAAGTGGAGCAAAAATAAAATGATGAATTAAGCCTGGAAACGCAAACTCTAATGTTCACACGGTAGTTCAGCTCATACAGTAAGAGACAGGCCTGAATATCATATCTCCTGCACTAAAATAAAACTCTTCATTCTCTAATAAAACGAGTATAACAATATCTCTTAGAACACTGTTAAACCATCCTGTTGAAAATTATACGGCATCAAGGACTGGGGCCCTAACATTTGCATTCGGGATGCCAAATGTGAGCAGATTTTTATCCCCTTTTCAACAAATTAAACACAAATACGTAAAATGTTTATAAAGCTCAGCCTCCTGTTTTGGGCTTATTTTGAGTAACTTAATAATTCCACATAGATTTCTTTAAGCGGAGAAAAAATAAAATGATGAATTAAGCCCGGAAACGCGAACTCTAATGTTATTCAGTATTCTTCAAAAGCATATGTAAAGATCCCGAGAGATTCACATCTACCAGTAGTTTAATAACATTATTTAGATCCTTTGTGTCCCATATGTTAGATGTATTTTTAATGCACACCTCTTAAAACAAAACAAAAAGTTGTCAGATATTGTATTCTCCTCTCACCACTGTTAATGGTTTCCCAGACAGAGCCATCACAGCAACATCACGGCACATCGTGATCAATGAAAGCTTGTTTCTCGCTTGCCACGACGTTTCCCTTGGATTCTCGCCTCCCACTAGTGCCTGCTGTGAAATTTTGTCAGTTCTTTTACCTTTAAGGCTCTTTCTTGTCCTCCATGTTACGCGCCGGCGTCTTATCTCCCGGAATCAGTCTTCCCTTCTCCTTCGTTGCTTCAGCCTCCCACTTCTGATGGGGCAAGGCGGCTATCTTCATCTTCCCCTTCAGTCCCTGCACCCGATAACTTACTGCTCTCTCGCTGCATAGAACAGAACAAGGTAATGAACGAAATAGCATAGAACAGAACAAGGTAATGAACGAAATAAAGTGGACAGTGAATTTCAGAAAGAGCCACACAAATCCACCGCAAGGCAGAAAGGCGAGAAGCAGCCTCTCCAAAACAACTCTGGTGTCTGGCTTTGTCTTTCTAGCCTGGATAGTACACGTGTCAATCAACAGGAAAGTACTAATAAGGATGAAAATTAGGGAAAAATTTTGCACAGAAAGGGTCACTGGGCACTGGCAGAGGCTGCCCAGGGAGGTGGTTGACTCACCTTCCCTGGAGGGGTTTAAGGGACAGTGGATGAGGTGCTGAGGGACATGGGTTAGTGACTGATAGGAATGGTTGGACTCGATGATCCGGTGGGTCTCTTCCAACCTGGTTGTTCTAGGATTCTATAATAATGCACAGGATCATGTTCAAAGATACCTTTTTCCTTTCCATACATCTCGAGTAATCCGCACCCAACACAAGATTTCACTTTTCAAATACATGAGAAAAAGAGACCAATCATTCTTCCAGCAGAATTTTGCTGTTGTATAAAGTAACAGCTCTTACAATTATACATTCTGGCTCTGATCGATATCCTTTAATAAATCCTTTCAGAGTGGTTTAGGAGACGACTACTGTCCCCATCAGAGCCTGTCCCACTGGTGGTAAAAGAAAAGTTTGTTCCGCAGCTGCCCCACATCATTGATTTAAAAATAAAAATCCTCAAGGGCTAACATGCCTGATTGTGAACTAAAAATGCTTCAAGTACAGTAACGTTTTCCCTTCTCCTATCCTTGTGAGGATGGCAGCGACTTGGGAAAGAGAAGCCATGGGAAGAATGGAGGTGCTAATGTTAGGCCACTCTACCAATCTATGTTTAATTCATTGTCCTGAGCCTATCAACACGCTTTTATTTTTGCTGTCCCTTGGATTCTGCTATCTGCATCCTTATTCGATTCCTTATTCCATTCCATTCCTATTATTAAGGAAGATAAGATTCCCTATTATTAAGAAAGATATTTCAGCAACAAAAATCCTTTGAAGAAAAATCTCATGTCCCCAGCAACTTTAATTAAATCCTGGTCCAAATAAAACCAAGAGCATAAACCAAACTGACTTGAGTAGAACTGGGATTTTATTCCACATACTGCACGATTTACTCTGATTTGAGCCTTGATACAAGACGTAGGTGTAAAGAATCATCTTTGAATACATCTAAGCTGAATTGAGCAGCAGCTCTAAGCTACTGCTAGTGGGCGGCTCCATAGATGGAGCATCTTAATGCACATCAAAAGATTAGTGATTGATGGGAATGGTTGGACTTGATGATCCAGTGGGTCTTTTCCGACCTGGTGATTCTATGATCCATAGATGAAGAGATCACAGAATCATAGAAGAACCACATTGGAAGAGACCCAAGATACAACGAAACGTGGATTTAGGGTTTTTTTTTTCAGGAGGGAGAAGAGGAGGAGGAAGAGGGGAGGATATCAAATACCTCTGGACCTCTGGACACTTATAGCACTATAAGACAAAAAGGTCAATCAATAACAACTGCTGTTCAAGGGTCTTTTCCCCACGTTCTGCAGGTTTCTTGGCTAATAGTTACAGCCAGTGAGTGCAGTTGGATGCATAAGGAGCAACAAGAAGCCTTCCCTTTTCAGTAGCCTTAGAAAAGCTCTAGAGGGATAAAACCCCAGGAGGTGGAGGCACTGGTTACAAAAGAGGAACCCTGCAGAATCCTGCTGGAAGAAAAGTCATCTACACATAGCAAAGGAGGGTTATACGAGTCTGTTGCAGAGCTAAGAGCGAGGCCCAAGTCACCTTAAACTCTCAATGAAAAGATGATTGATTCTGTTCTATTCTACTTCTTCCAGCAAAACATTGCAGGATATTTTCTCTGCTGCTCGCCGCCGCCTCCAACTTCACTGCATTTGTTTGCCAAGCGCTGCAGTTGTCAGATGAACATGAACTCCCCCCGATGGTGCTCACCTATTTTCCTCGGGATGTAAATCCTCCTTTGCACCAGCAACACAAACCAGAAAAAACCACATAATTCTCCTTATTTTCACGCGATACTGAACGAAACAACTTGAAGCTTACGCCAAATTAACAATCTTTTCTTGGCAATTTCACACCGGGATTCTATGCCAACTTCTGTTTAACAAGCAACGTTACTAACAGAGAAAATAAGGAGGGTTTTTTTGTTTCTGCTTTGATTTGCCTGTTTAAATTTTCTGGTATAGTGAATTTTCCCACATACATACACAACGAAAAGTCTAACAAAGACACAGTAGTTGTATGATTTCCATAAGAACTGCTAGCACACTCGAGTTTAAGACAGTTTAGTGTTTGTTTGTGGTTATTTTTAAAAAAAAAAAAAAAAAAAAAATCAACATTCAAAGCATCACTTGAAGGCACAAGCTTCATCCTGCCCTCCAGATCGCACTATCACACACTCCGAGAGCAAGTTTTTCTGGGAAGATTCCGCCTCTTACTGCAACTCAGGAAAAAAATAAATGAATTAGAAATAAGATTGAACTAGCCAAATGATTATTCCCCTGGCACGGGGACCGCACTGCTGTGAACGTGCCAGCTCTCCTACTGCCACCCACCATCTCAGCATATGGGGTGTGTCAGGAGTGAAAAGGCAGCAGAACAGCACAATCGCTGTATTTCTCCTCCCCCGAGCGGCTCCGCTCAGTCACCGGCACTACTGGCAGCTCTTCGAGTTGTCTATCAGGACTGTAGAGGCTACGAGGTCAGGGATAAGCACAGTAAGGGAACAACACTCCTCCTTCACCTGCATTGAGCGTAGCCCCCGGTTCTAACCATCCTATATTAGAGGAGATAGTGTGCAGTGCACAACCAAAAACCATAAAAAATGTTTACGCTACTTGCGCTGGAGTATATAACCAACCCATAAATGATCTGACACCTTCTGGTCATCCTTTTCTTTCCTTAGTGTTCCTTCTAGCGCTGTCGTCGCAAGACAGTTTCACTTCTTTTTCACATCCACCCCTTTTGTTATTATTTTCACTACAGCATAAACCTCATTTTGTGTATGTTTCGGGGGTTCTCAAGCTGTACAGATGAGTTGTTCATAGAATCATAGAATTACTAGGTTGGAAGAGACCCACCGGATCATCGAGTCCAACCGTCCCTATTAAAATTAAACAAGAATGATCTGGGCAGCATCCTGTCATGTTCTTTTATAATCAGACCAGTCAAGTCATGCTCCTTGGTGAAAATTCATCTCAACTCCCAACTGCTGCCTCTCCTCTTTTACTAGATCAGGGCTTTGTGTCTCTGTGTATATAATTTTAAGTGCCCTTCTAAAGTTCTCTCCATAATCGATCTCTACAATCCAGAGAGTTTGAGCACAGAGCACATATCGTGGAGGCTCTAGAGCTGAGCTCAGTGACTGAAAGCAGCTTCGTATCACTGACCAGACTCTACCACTAGCCCAGATTTCAACGTGTACTTAGAGCAGGTCCTGTTCACAACCACCTCCAGAAGTCACAGCACTTCTACTGCTCCTTGTTTGCATTCAATGTGTTTTGGACAGAGAAAAACACTTTACGGCTAATTACTACAATCAGTAATCACAGAATCATAGAATCACCAGATTGGAAGAGACCCATCGGATCATCGAGTCCAACCATTCCTATCAAACACTAACCCATGTCCCTCAGCACCTCGTCCACTCACCCCTTAAACCCCTCCAGGGAAGGTGAATAAACCACCTCCCTGGGCAGCCTGTTCCAGTGCCCAATGACCCTTTGTGTAATGAAAGGTATAGAAAATAAAGAAGATAAAAGTTCATTAAACAGTCCAAAAAGACAAAAGAAGTATAAAATAGAAGCTATATCCTGCAATTCTTTGTGGAAATCTGTATTATTTTCAACTTACGTTGTTCCAGAACATGAGATCTTTCTGCTTGGCCAGATAAAAAGTGGACTCTCAAAAAAACTCAGTAAAACATCTTTCTTGCTGTGTTCCTGAAGGCAAGGAAGATGTCATCTTGTTCCTAGACGGTTAAAAGACAGCGTTAAAGGACAGATACTAATGATCCTGGATGATTCTGCAAGAAGGATGCTCTGTAACATTAAAAAACTTCATGTCCTCATTAGGTTTCAGAGTTAACAAATCATTAGAATCATAGAACAACCAGGTTGGAAGAGACTCATCGGATCATCGAGTCCAATCATTCCTATCAAACACTAACCCATGTCCCTCAGGACCTCGTCTACCCGTCACTTAAAATGAAATATAAATGAGGCAAATAACTTTTATTAGACAATTTGAGTGACGTGAATTTGAAACATCTCCATACCGAAAGTAGAGGCAAAAATATTAGACGCTTTTAAGGGATTCTAGGTGTTTACTTGAGTTGATAGTATATAAAAATGAGAATTCCATAACCCAAGCCTTGAGAGCTGACTTCTGGGGGACAAAAAGAACTTGTACTTGTTGTTTCCTTTAAGACTTTTATTAAAGGATGCAAATACTGTATAAAATAACACTTCACAACACTGTATAAAATTCACAGTGTCTGTCAATAGTTTTGTATCAGACAGTAAACTGCAAATAACTTACTGCAAAGTGACAAACATCCTCTGATAATTTCAATTTTCTAAATATTTATTACAAATTTTGATTAAAATACTAAACACCTGTTACTAGGGGAATCCTGCTCTGAATATGAACCGTCTTGTTGCAGATTTATTCCATTTTATAGAATTTGGCAGAGTCTGAGTATTATTTTAAATTTCCTTATTTCTTTATTTCTCGTAGCTTCTTATAAAATGCTTCATTACTTCTTGTCCTCTACGTTAAAAATCATCCCTTTGTCATTGGCTAAACAAAGACTTTACCCCAAAGACTCGATTTCTTCCAAGTCATCCTTAGGCAGCTGAACTTTATGAGTCTCCAGCATTTCTGGAAATCAAATTCTTCCCTGGCTAGGCAGAGCCTATATGATGTTCCATCAATTTAATTTGCACACTCCAATCAGGCTGATTTAGCTACCTATATATCAAACTGAAGTGTGGTCACCTCACTCTGCGGTGCCAGCAGAAGGGACTGGTGCTGTTAATCACTCCCGAGCACAGTGCTCGGGTCGAAACACCCACTCGGGTAAAGAGCGTGTGGTGCAGTGTTCCCACCCCCAGCCCTCTTACCATCGGTTCAAAGATCCCTCGTCTCCTTGCAGGGATCTAACGTCCTCCCTGCTTTGCAGCTTTGGCAACAGTATCATAGAATCACCAGGTTGGAAGAGACCCACCAATTCATCGAGTCCAACCATTCACATCAATCACTAACCCATGTCCCTCAGCACCTCATCCACCCGTCCCTTAAACACCTCCAGGGAAGGGGAATCAACCACCTCCCTGGACAACCCCTTCCAATGCCCAATGACCCTTTCCATGAAAAACTTCCTCCTAATCTCTAGCCTAAATCTTCCCTGGTGGAGCTTGAGGCCATTCCCTCTCGTCCTGTCCCTTGGGAGAAGAGCCCAGCTCCCTCCTCTCCACAACCACCTTTCAGGTACTTGTAGAGAGTAATGAGGTCTCCTCTCAGCCTCCTCTTCTCCAGGCTAAACACCCCCAGCTCTCTCAGCCGCTCCTCACAGGGTCTGTTCTCCAGCCCCTTCACCAGCCACGTTGCTCTTCTCTTCTCAAAAAAAAAAAAAAAAAAAAAAAAAAAAAAAAAAAAAAAAAACTATTCTTCATAGAATCACCAGCTAGGAAGAGACCCACCGGATCATCGAGTCCAACCATTCCTATCAAACACTAACCCATGTCCCTCTTATCTCTAAGTATCACAAAAGGATACACAGGGAGAAAGGTAGAAAATAAAAAGCAAGAGAGATAATGAACAGTTCAAAGGGTAGGAAAAAGAAATCATAAGGAATGAGTCCCTGTAAATCCCAATAATGGAATTACTCTGTTTCCAGGGAAGGTTACTCATAGGCACCCAAGATGCCCTTAGACAACCTCTAATGCTCCATCTCTACAGAAAAGGTAGAATATTCTGAGCTTAAGTGCCTGCAGGGAGCTAAATTCAGTGTTAGGAATTAAGAAAAAGAGGAAAAGCTTTGACCTCTTCAAAACATTTTCTGCGCTTCTCACATTACAATCGGCATCAAACACAAAATTACTAAGGTTTTTCATTACTTAATTCTCTTCATTAAAAAGGCACTCGGCTGCATCGAGTTTAAAACATCACAATACTGAAACAAACCAAAAACTTCTTAGCAATCCCAGTCTGATGAGAGACCCTTTTTCAAAGGGGAAATGAATACAAGGCTGAACCTGCACATAGTTTTTACAGCAGATTCAAACTAAAGAATTATCACTCATCAGGCTGGTTTTATAGGAAAAACGTCTCCGCAATCTGAAATGCAATTAAAACGTTGGCAGGTGATACGTTTGTAGCACCCACCGCTACAACTCGCTTTGACTTTTGGATTTTTCTGTTGTGGTTTGGGTTTTGCGCTGGCTGAAAATCATGAAGTCTTTATGTGCTGGATGCTCCTGTATCGCATTCACCTGGTTTGCAACCTACTGGTGCAGACCAGGGGAATCCAACTGCTAATTTTTTTAAAATATTTTTATGGTTGGACTCGATGATCCGATGGGTCTCTTCCGACCTGGTTGTTCTATGATTTTATGATTTTCCAGCACTACGATAATAGAACCTGGATGCAGGAAACGCTCTTAAAAAGCAGACTTTTCAAATCAACAGTAGTCCTGGTGTATTTTTGACATGTATCTGACCAATAAAGGTGCTGCACAACGTGGTTTAGCGTTTGATAGGAATGGTTGGACTCCATGATCCGGTGGATCTCTTCCAACCCGGTTGTTCTATGATTCGGGCACCTCCTTTCACTGAAACAGTCCTAGAAATACTTCGAGAGGGCTTTAAGGTAACCTTCTAGGTCACATTTGGAAAAGGGGGAGGGAAAGGAAAAAATCCCACGTTGCGGATTCAGTCAGGCGGAGGACACGACTGGCGCAATCCTAATAAATCAGAGCATTCCCGTGTGGCAGAAGCAACAGGGGAATCGTGTAAGAGCAGGGCTGCATGTTGACCTAAGCAGGAGCTTATCGAGAAATGATGTCCTCTTAAACAGACTCCTGTAGAGATCTTCTGCATTTCCTCTGACAAATTGCAAGTGCCCCGACTGGAACATTCCTAACAAAATAGGGCTGATTTAGCAATGCACAAACTGCCCATTATCCTGCTGCATAAAAAGGCCATTTAAAGCGCAGCCTTAGGACACTGGCCCCTCGGAAACGGCACATCTGAAAAATTACCCCCATCTCGTGCCACCAAAGCCGTTAACTACCCTCGGGAATACGCCTCATTTACAATACAGACAAATGTTAAATATAATGAGTCTAAAAACTGCCATTTTTCTGGCGTGACTTTGATAACACTTGAAATCTTAAGCAAACGCTCCGGTTGGTTTTTTCACCTGGAATACCATCCAATCCAGTCTGCAACCACATTTGTTTCCAGCCGCCCTTGTCTTTCCCTCATTTGAGTCATAATGCAGTGCGAAAGCACAATTAAAAAGTACATCCACTCCAAAACAATGCCAGAAAGATTAAACGATCCATTTTAACCAACTGTTCCTGCCTGAAAACTTTGCAGGCCAAGATTACTACCTGTCATTACCTTCCCAAGAGATGGAGCACCTTTTTAAGAAGTATCTCTAATGAGATCTACAAATCTATGCGCCAGACAGCTTACTTTATTGTGTTTATAAAGATAAAAAAAAATATTTTTAAACAGGTTACGGCTCTTGGGACTGATAAAAACACAACGGGGGTAAGGTCACTCGGAAATGTTAATAAAAGTTTTCATAAAATATGATGACTCGCGAGGAGTAGTGCTCGGGCATAAAAAATAACTATGAAAGTGTATTTCCTGCAATGGTAAACACGCTTAGACCTAGGTGATCCTCCTAGTCCTTCATTTGTGCTGTTGGTGGGCATTTCTAGCTGTTTGATTACCCATCTGGGGTGGAATTATTGTCAGCTGAAGCAGCATCTTCGCCTGAACTTCCTCCATTCTTTTACAACTTTCAATGACAGAGAAGAACCCTCATCTACTTCATCTGGTAAATCCTTATTTTGAGGTCTTAAAGTGCCTGCTAGTGAGCAAAACTTCCTCCTAATCTCTAGCCTAAATCTCCCCTGGTGGAGCTTGAGGCCATTCCCTCTTGTCCTGTCCCCTGTCCCTTGGGAGAAGAGCCCAGCTCCCTCCTCTCCACAACCTCCGCTCAGGGAGTTCTAGAGAGCAATGAGGTCTCCTCTCAGCCTCCTCTTCTCCAGGATAAACACCCCCGGTTCTCTCAGACGTTCCTCGTAAGGCCTGTTCTTCAGCCACTTCACCAGCTTTGTGGCTCTTCTCTGGACTCGCTCTACAGCCTCAACATCCTTCTTGTGCTGAGGGGCCCACAACTCAACACAGGATTCAAGGAGCAGTCTCACCAGTGCCGAGTACAGAGGGAGAAGAACCTCCCTGGCCCTGCTGGTCACACCATTTCTGATCCAAGCCAGGATGCCCTTGGCCACCTGGGCACACTGCTGCCTCATGGTCAGTCGCTGTCGACCAACACCTCCAGGTCCCTCTCCTCCTGGCAGTTTTCTAGACAGACTCCTCCCAGTCTGGAGCTCTGCATAGGGTTGTTGTGCCCCAAGTGCAGGATCTGACATTTGGTCGTGTTAAACCTCATCCCATTGGACTCAGCCCATGGATCCAGCCTGTTTAGGTCCCTTTGCAGAGCCTCCCGACCCTCCAGCAGATCCACACTTCCACACAGCTTTGTGTCATCTGCAAACTCGCTAAGAGATTTTTATGCCCTGTAACAACACGCTGAGGCACAGCAAGGAACTGGAGATTACAGACTAGCCTAAGGATTTACAAAATACAGAAATAAAAACTTGGTGAAATACAGTTTCTCTTATTAGCTTTGGGTCATTAATGAATTAACAGGATTTATCCGTGGAAACGGAACCCCACAAGCGTCTGGTGTTTTGTTTCATCCAATACTCACCAGTAGAAGCAGACTAATAAAGTTCTGTGCTGGTTTTGCTGGGACGAGGGAACAGCTGTTTGATGTTCTGGTTTATAAGAGAGGCCAAGAGTGAGTGTATTTGTTGTGGAATTAATTGGTCCAAATGAAGCACATACTGTTTTTCCAACTTATGGCAGGACTCGATGTGATTTCATAAACATGATAAATAGCTCGTGAAAATAACAGGGGATGGTTCTGGGCCACCCCTGTAGCGCAGGGGTTGTCAGCAGGGTTTGGGTAACCAGCCTTTCAGCAACAAGAGACAGAGGGTAGAATCATAGAATCACCAGGTTGGAAGAGACCCATCAGATCATCGAGTCCAACCATTCCTTTTAAAAGAAGTCAGCAGAGAGGAAATCTGAAAGGTTCTCTCAGCTTGGAAGAGAGAGATCCAGCTGACAAACATCCCGCAAAACCCTCTCCTCCCAAACCGCAACGTGAACCAAAGGAAGCATCTTCACCTCTGGAAATAAAAGCCCAAACCCATCGGGCTGCCTGATAACATCACTTTTCAATCCGCAATACTTAAATTGGTAATGAGGAAGGTGGTTTGGCTGAATTTCCATTTCTTTCAGGGCCTGATTATGAAAGACGGGAGAGTTGGGGGGGAAGAGTGTGCTATACGCGCTGTCTTTCACATCTCATTACATTTATTCAGCTTTATTACTAATTCTTTGTTAATATAATTTCCACCTTGGGAACCACATTTTTTCGTCTTAGCTACCCTGATAGGTGAAACCCTTAAAGCAGGAAGCCCTTGATCACCACCTCGTATTTCTCCTGGTATTTTAAAGTGACACTCACCATCTTGTTAGGTGGAGGTTCTATCAGCAGGCTGCTCCCTGGAGGGGTTCTTAAAGGTGCCTTAAAGCGGTTTTATCTAGCCTGGTGGCCTGGAAAGCTGGGGAAAGGACTGAAATGCCCTGGCAACCCTTCCCTCCCAACCTCAGGTCCTGCTGTGCTGCCCCACACCTCGAGCGGGTGCTCGAACCCCCATCCTCTCCCTCCCTCCACCTGGCAAAGCGCTGAAGCCTTCCCAGCACCTCCTCCGCAGTGAGTTTATACGAGTTCAGCGAGCGCAGGCCCTTAAGGAGCTGAAGAGGAAAACTGCAGCAAACGTGGCTGCACTCAGGATGAAATAGCAGCCCAGAGGACAGGCGCTGTAATCCCACCAATGATGCTCCAAAGCCGTGATGGCTACCAGCCGACGATACCCACAGACCTCAATCCATTTTTATTGTATTCAGGCTGCAGTGTTATATTTCCTGCCTCCCCTTAGCACCACACATACAGTGTACTTGAAAACAAAAATCCATAATATCGATCCCGCAATGTCACCACAATTATTCTTTTGAAACAGCCATTGAAAACAAATTACATCTGCACTGCCTTTTCATCCGATTGCTCTGGGTGAGCAATGCTCACCGTAGCCGCCAGCGTTTGCAGTGTTAGCACTGTGTCACTACAGACAGCCCAGGAAAAAGGGGCAAAGAAAAAAAACGGGGGAAGAAAAGAAAGCATCGGTAACAGGTTTAAAGGAGGGAGGGAGGAGGGGGAAGCCATCAAATCAACCAGAAGCAAAAAGCTCGTCTGACCTGACGCGACATTAAAGTCTCGGAGTTTTCTCTATGCAAATAGTGGAGGCAGCAGCCAGTTCCCCTCCGAAAGCACACAAGGTTGGCTTTTCCCTGCCCACCACACCAAATAGAGTCGTTAGAGGAATTAAATTGACAAGGACTCAGAGAGGGGCTCATTTTCAGGTAGTCCGTTTAGCGCCTTGTGATGACAAAAAGTATTATTTGAAGCACAACACGATTTTAACCTCATGTAACATAATTCTATTGACAAACTGTAAGGTTTGCTTGACAAGGAAGAAGAGATTAACACGGGAGTGATGACTGCAGAGCAAACCCACCCGGTCAGACCCAAACAGGGACCAGGCTGGAAGGAAGCTGTCCAGAGGAAGCTGAGGCTCTGTTGACACAAACAGGAACATCCAGACAGAGGAGAAGGGAGGCAGAGCAGAAAAACCCACTTTTTTAATCCTAATTTTCCAATACTGATTAATTTTTATCCCAATATACGGTTTTGCTGACAGACACGATCATCGTGGTGAAACTCTAGCGACCCCCATAGCCTTCACCAACCAGTATCATTTTATAGAATCACAGAATCATAAAAATCATAGAATCATAGAATCACCAGGTTGGAAGAGACCCACTGGATTATCAAGTCCAACCATTCCTATCAAACACTAACCCATGTCCCTCAGCACCTCGTCCACCCGTCCCTTAAACACCTCAAGTGAAGGGGAATGAACCCCCTCCCTGGGCAGCCACCCGGAGAGAACACCCTGTCAGCAAACGCTAACTTCAACGCGTTCGTTAATAGGCCAGTTTGGTAAAATATTCACCTCATCGGCAATTAATTTGTTGGCCACCGTGGTGTACGGCCAAGGCAAAGGGCTTTTGTTAAGCCCTGACCACACAAGTCACAGCGGAGGGTTCCTGCAGCAGGGAAACGATAACTTTGCAGTATCGAGAAAACCAATAGCCTTGTTGACATGAACATGGGAGTCTAACCCCTGAAGCCTCCTGATATGAAGCATTGATTTTTCTGTCTGGGTACAGTTCGAAAGCCATCCATTCTCTATGGTCAGGACTCACAGGGCCAGAGGAAAAAGGGGGGGAAAAATAAAAAAAAAAAAAAAAAAATCTGTTCTTTCCAGTTTTACCTCCAGGCAAAGTTGAGGAATAAATTCTACATTTTGAGGGATGATTTGTTCGAGCCATGTTTAGCAGGAGCTTATTGCATAAAAAAAACATTTTGTTTCCTTGACCCTTGCCACCCGTGACCACTTATTCTTTTGTGCACCTTCTTCCCGCGCTAACAGCGAGGGGGAAAGCGCCTGGAGAAAGCACACACACACCCCCCCCCCAGCCCCGGCTCACTTGTTATTCTCCAAATAATATCACCCAGCTCGCTTATTATTCCTCAAATAATACTGTCATGTTCGCTTGTCATTCCTCAAATACCACTGCCAGCTGACTTGTTATTTCCCAAATGCTTCCATGCCTACTCGTTATTCCGCCTCGTGTAATTACTACATCCCTTACTTGTTATTCCTTCTCATATACCACCGCTGGGCTGCACTTGGTTATTGCTCATGTACTACTGATACGTCTCTTTGCTGGGTTGGTTGTGGGTTTTTTGTTTTTTTTTTTTTTTTGCTTTTCGACACGCTCTACCTCTTGGAGGAAGCAAATAATATTCTCCCTCCGTATATTTTTTGATAGGAATGGTTAGACTGGGTGATCCGATGGGTCTTTTCCAACCTGGTTATTCTATGATTCTATGATTTTTGCAACCCGTGCACTGAGCCCCTGTTTCCTCCACACCTCTTCGCTTAGAGGCTACTGTAAATAAACACCGAGAGACACCAAACCCTCTTGTGGAAGGCACAAGACTTCTACGGTTTGGAGCACAGACCAAGATGTTTCATCAACTTTTAAAATGAATGAAATAAAAAGAAAGTAAAGCAAATAAAGAAATACACGTAAAACATTCCTAGAACCACCAGGTTGGAAGAGACCCACCGGATCATCGAGTCCGACAATTCAAATCATAGAATCATAGAACAACCAGGTTGGAAGGGACCCATCGGATCATCTAGTCCAACCATTCCTATCAAAAAAATAAAACATAAGAAATTAAAACAAAACTCTAGGAGGGTAGACCTAGATGTTTCATCAACTTTTAAAATAAATGAAATAAAAAGAAAGTAAAGCAAATAAAAAAAAATACGCATAAAACATTCATAGAACCACCCGGTTGGAAGAGAACCACTGGATCGTCGAGTCCAACCATTCAAATAAAACATAAAAAATTAAAGCAAGACTCTATTAATGACTAAATAAGAGTAGCAGAGCCATAATAAAGCAAATAACGACAAGTGTCCCCCTCCCCGGCAGGACACAGTGAGCAGCCACACAATAGGGTGTTTCCTGCTCTGTTGAGCCAGTTTTTTGCTGTTTTGTCACTTATTTTCCAAGAAACAAAGCGACAGCATTAGACAGGAGATGCCAATGTTACAGAAGGCTGGTGTTTGGACACTGAACTTGCTCTCCCTTTCAGCTGGAAACTACTTAACCGATTTTTATTTTATTTTAAAGTGTAAATAAATATTCAAACGCAATAACCATCTCGCCTCTAAAGGAGGCATAAAATATCAACGTCGACGACCAGGCTGGCATCTTTCCAGGGGTGTGTACGTACACACGCACTACTCCCAAACCCGGAAAATAAACCCCTCTGAATATCTATCTTTATAAATCTCCGAGAGAGCAAACAGCCTCTCCAGGAGCACGACAATTCTAACAAATATCTGTCTATCCACACACACACGTTCCCAGATTAATCCAAACCAATCTCCAGCCTTCCCATTGCAGGAGTAAGGCTGATATTATGCTCCAAGTATGAATATGTTTGTATATTTATTATTAAAATACTTACCGTTCCGCCTTTTGAAGTAGATGGACAAATGATTTAGGGGCAGAAATAGACCAGAAACAAAATTAATGCAAATAACGTGTTGATTTTTTTTTTTTTTAGCTTGATTAGCCAAGCCAATGGAAAATTCTAGAAAACGTACACAATTATTTTAACTGTCATAGGCTGGCAATTGTAATTGACATGATTTGTACGAGATGCAGTGTAATAACTGAATATATTAAAAAAAAATCTCATGGCTTGATTACCAGGAGAACATTACTAGTGCCACAATATTATTAACAACACAATTATCATGGCATCCCTAGGACACGCTCTTAGCACTTCAATGCATTAGCGAACCTTTGCTAACGAAGAAAAAATTAAAGTACAGCAAATTTCAAAGCACCAGTTGTACCCAATATCATTAAAAATTTATAAAACTTCCCCCGAACATGACAAGTGTTTGGTTTAAATGAAGATCAGCCAGAAGAAGGAGCAGAAATCTTGTTATTCTTTGTCTCTTTCCCTCTTTTTTTTTTTTTTCCCTGCTTTCTCCCTTTCTCCCAGACCTCCCCCAACGAGCAGCACCTCAATCCAGCTGAAATATGTAACCATTACAGAGTGACAGTTTGACACACAATGACCTGTCAGAACATTCATCTCTCAATGTTTTATTTTAGTGAGGAGCCAAACTGCAGAAAAAATAAGCAAGTTGTTTCAAGGCTTGGAATGAGATCAAACATTTCTGGCATCCCCACTTACCAGACCTTTGATTTACAATGGATCTGTCAGGGGCTGATTAGACAGTGTGTGTTTAAAAAAAAACCTATAGATGTTCCAACAATCGCACGAGCTCTCCCCTTCCCCTCCACGAGAAGCGTTTTCTGCTCTTTTGTTTGAAGGCAGAGAATAACGCAGGTTAGAGCGCGGAAGCCTCCACCTCACCAGCGGAGAAACCCCCCGTGCAAAACCGCAGGCAGCCACAATTAAATCTTTTAGCTTGGTTCTGTACTCGGAGAAAGGCGCAGCTCGTCGCACTCTCATATTCGTTATGCCGACTCCTATTACCTTTTCCTTCCAGGCCTAAAGTTGTAATAGTCTGCGGAGAAAATATACTGAGAAACGGCTGCAATCTCCGCGTATTTTCAATAACCTGCACAGCAGCTAAAAATTAGGTAGACGAAAAAAAAAGTGCAGGTGACTAAAATATTCCCAACTCTGTAACATTTTTTTTTTTTTTTTTTGCTCGTAATTGCAACTGGGGAGGAGGGGGAGGGAAAGGCTAAAAATATATTGTTTCTATTTGTACCTGGAATAGCTGGAGAAAGAGCAGCAGGATTTGTGCCTGGCATTAGAATCTGTAATTCCTTAATACTATATCGTGGCATATGGTTCATTGTGGCAAATTACGAGTACGTGTGTTTGGAGAGCTTTGGTAGTAAATTTGGGGCTTTGTACATCTCTCCTGCAATGCCCAAATCTGACAAACGTAACTTATGTAATATTAACTTAATACGGTATTAGGAAATTAGCTCACCGGGGTAAAGCTGTAATTTTTAAGTGAAAGACAATGGCGGTGGAATGAAAGCAAAATAAACATTAGCATTTTGTGAAAGGTAGAACAAATCTTCCCAGAAGTCTTCTCTGTGATTTATTACAAAGCCGAGTTTATGACTTGTTGTATATTTAAAACATGGAATGCTTTAACAGTGCTGCTACTCCGCTGATCAGAACGATCCCAATCTCTCATAGAATCATCAGGTTGGAAGAGACCCATCAGATCATCAAGTCCAACCATTCCTATCAAACACTAAACCATGTCCCTCAGCACCTCATCCACCCGTCCCTTAAACACCTCCATGGAAGGTGAATCAACCACCTCCCTGGGCAGCCTATTCCAATGCCCAATGACCCTTTCCGTGAAAAACTTCCTCCTAATCTCTAGCCTAAATCTCCCCTGGTGGAGCTTGAGGTCATTCCCTCTTGTCCTGTCCCCTGTCCCTTGGGAGAAGAGCCCAGCTCCCTCCTCTCCACAACCTCCTTTCAGGTAGTTGGAGAGAGCAATGAGGTCTCCCCTCAGCCTCCTCTTCTCCAGGATAAACACCCCCAGCTCTCTCAGCCACTCCTCATAAGGCCTGTTCTCCAAACCCCTCACCAGCCTCGTTGCTCTTCTCTGGACCTTTCCACCTCAGAATGATCCCAATCTCTCTGCCTCTCTCGGGAAATGCTCTCAATGACTTTCAGAGAGACTTTTGAACAAGGCAGCTGCAGGTCACAACTCCAGGATCTGGTCCCCACGATGCTCCCTAGAAACTCAGCACTATGTTTGCTCCATGTGGAAAATTCTTACCAAGACAATAAGGCCATAGGAACACAGGTAATTCCTCAGCACATGAGAATATTTAACAGATGAAATTATATTTTTCACATCCCAAGATGTTAACAGGAAGAGGAAAAGCGATAAAAGCATTACAGTGCAAACTCCTTCGCTTCCAGACAATTTTATATATCGAAACATGCAATTTTGTGCTTTTAGAAGAAGGAGGTGAGCAAAGCAGCCAGAGCAAGAGTCAAAAATAAAATTTAGAAAAAAAATTTAAAACGTGTAGAAAAAGATGCATTAAGGTCATTCCACGAGAAGGTGAAGCGATGAACAATTATTGAGTTCAACTTCTTGAGGAAAAAGGAGAGTGTAAAAAAAAAAGTCAATTGGTATTTTAAAGCTGCAGAGAATTTGTTTAATACTTGCTCTTTAAAAAGAGAGTCAGAACAGCCTAGTTGGACAGAATAACAGAAATCCTCACCCCAAAACAAAAAATTTTGTCTCACTCAGTACCTCGGTGCTGATATTTAATTATTTTTCCTTAATTTTTTGGGGTTTTTTTTCTATACACAGAACACGATTGCCAGGATTTCTGAGGTTTTACATGTCCTAAAAAAGCAGAACATCCTATCAACGTGGGAATCTCCACTAGGACATGCAAAATACTATATTCCCCAGAACCAGGACTGGCACCGCATCAAGTTACAGTTACTACAATCTAGTGGTTACGGCCCAAAAGAAAGAAAACCGCAGAATATTGTGGATCCACCTATCTGTGAAGCTCATGTTTCAACCAACAATGATACGTCGCAGATGAAAGTGTATGACCTTTCCTCGGTGCAAGTGAAAGCCGTGCGATACACTACTGAATATTGCTGCCAGCCTAGAAAATCGCTGCTGGTATTTATCATCCTGCCACCTTATTTCATACTCGCCGAGATAGAGAGAAAACACCGATCTGAGCAATCAGTGAAACGTTAGAATTACACCAAGAGGTTAAACGTACGAATGAATCGTCAAATATGAAAATTAGCAGAAAACGCTAAAAAATTCCTACACAAAACGCAGGGAATGAAACGCAGGTAATGTGGACACCAGTACAACAGGTACAACTGCCTTGAGATCCCTTAGGGTCTGAGACGATTCCTAATTTTGCAGTAGCCCTAATTTTCCATTCCTAATATAGCACTTAAAATCTGCAATTTGCTTATCATAAATTACACATCTCAAGCATAAGAGTTGCCACATCTTATTGCTGGAAAACCTACGCGGCTGACGACCTCTGCGAACAGCCTGAATTTGAGATGTAACGAACACAGCTTTGCCGCTTTCATTAGGGAAGTTAAACACACCAAATAATTAAACTCAGAAACAGCAAACTTCAGTCATGGGCTCCCTGCTGTGGAGGCCCAGAAGGTGACAACAACTCATGTGTTACAGGTGCAGCGTCTGCATCCTTTGAGCCTGGAGATGACACCACAGAGACTTTGGCCAAAAGTAGTAAACCGAGAAGTGTTTTCCTTTCGGGGTCAATTTCTCTGCTCATGAAGCTGAAAAGCCAGGAAGAAAAGGAAGACCAGAACTTGACTTTCACACAGTGCTACCTAACTACAAATTCAGATTATGGATTAGCTTGGTTACCACCTCTTAGCCACACAAAAACAAGGCCCCTTCTGACTTGGATTTTGATAGATTACCTGGAATATACTGACCTCCTGGAGCAAGACCGAGATGCAGTATCAGAACATAAAGCTCTTTGGCAAACCATAGAATCACCAGGGTGGAAGAGACCCATTGGATCATCGAGTCCAACCATTCCTATCAAACACTAAACCATGTCCCTCAGGACCTCATCTAATGAGCCTAGGTCCTTCTTATGAGTCAGTGAGAATACTACTAAACTTGGAGGCAGCGACAGGGGATTTAGGACTACTAAGAAGTTCCACAAACACTTTTACAGCAATTTTACAAGCTCACACCTCGTGTCTGCCCCTCCACCCAGTAACTTTTGAATCTACTGGCCCCTTTAAACAAAGTTGACAGAAGTTTAAAAGTTCAAAGTTAATCAAGTTCCTACTCATTTTTTGTGTGTGGAATTCCCACAGATAGAATAGAATAGAAATCCTTTTACTGACCTTGGGAACACAGTCAGAATGACCTCACACCTTATCACGTATCAGGTATTATTGTTGGGTTTTTTTTCCTCTTAATTAAAAAAACAATCTTCCCCAAACCTTCCGAGGAAAATCTACATCTCTGTGGAACAAATAAAACATTCAGGGACAAACCTCCACCATGGATTGTAAAAAAGAGACGGGTTATTTTTTCATCTTTTTGGTTTGTTTTGGTTTTTTGTTTTTTTTTTTTTTTTTCTATTTCAATGGCTTTTTTTCTCCTGCTTTTAGGATATATTGTAGTAGGAATGGTTGGACTCAATGATCCGATGGGTCTGTTCCAACCTGGTTGTTCTATGACTCTATGATCAAAGAACCTGCAGGAGAGAGTAATTAAAAATGTTTAAAGAATGGAAAAAGCTAGAGGGCATCCACCTTCAGGACATCCACACTGAGTGATCATACAATATAAAATCCATGGCAAATCAGACTTTGATGATTTCTACGTATTTCAAACACATGTAAAAGCTACTTAAAACTAACATCCCTCCAAGCCCAGCGGAAAGGAGAGGAGAAGAGTCAATATCCCTGATTGGGTTACTGCAGGGGATTTGACCATCCACGGTTTGTATACTTAATAAAGGTTGTGAAACTTAATAAAGCTCCCGGACTCACTCAGCTCCACCGGCATGCATCTCTATTATACTGCCTGACTGCCTACGTTAGGCATTCCAGACGGATTTTCCTGCTATTCAGACTGTCGGCGTTTACAACACAAAAGCATTTCTTCTATGGTATCGAACCATCGTCTCACACACATAAACAAATGTATATTTATACCCACACAACATAACTCTGCTACTTCAGTCGGTGACAGACTGTACAAAAATTAGCATTGTCAATTGCTAATTACAGCATGCCTGGAGATACAGTTATGAAAGTGCAGCTAACGAACAGGCTTGATCATTTCACAGAATGACACCTTTTATCTATTCCGTCACATTTGAGCGTTTTCACTTTTACCTATTACTGTAAATACAGTAAATCAAGATCAATAAGACAACATTTTGTTAGCAAGATTTAAGGACAGACTGTTTGGACCCGTTATTGCTCGAAGAACAGGTCCTAATTCTGCCTTTCTTCAATCAGCTGAATATAAACAAATGAACTTCCTATGCATGTTGCTTCCGAGTGAATTACTTTTCATTTTTCGAGTGGTTTTCCATCACTACGAACCTTTTCCTTTCCCTTATGCACCAGCAAACATACTGATACAATTTAAAGGTCATGTTCTTTTCAAACTGACAGGGCCCTCCAAAATTTTGACGAGAGCCCCTCCAAGAATCACACCACACCAACGGGAAGGAATTAAGTAAAGCATCACTTGATGTAGGCTCAATCATGTGAACTGATTAGAAAATGTAACCACGGAGAGAGGCGATTCAAAGTGTGACGGACAACCTTTCAAAGAAAGGAGATGTCATGTTGATAATAATAAGCAAGTACCTGACATTGAAGGAGGGGGTGAACACGGAGGGTCAATAAAGATATAATTGCCTTCAGCTACTAAAAAAAAAAAATCCAGCCAAAACCCCAAATCTCTCTTCTAACTTTCGTTTCTTCAAACCAAGATAAATATTTAAAACGATCGGAGCATTTCATCTTTGTAGTTCAAGTTAAGTTGTAGCCAAAAAATACTGAAAAATGTATTAATAACGTTTCAGCTGCTTGGCTTGCTCTTTCCCCCAGTAAAAAGGGTACCTTAAGTTCAAAGCCAAACATACAGAGTTTGCCTTAAAGGTTATATTGATACGTATTGATCTGCATTACAATTTAGATCACAGAATCACAGAACAACCAGGTTGAAAGAGACCCACAGGATCTTCGAGTCCAACCATTCCTATCAAAATCATATTTAAGAAAACAACACTGGCTTTGGATCGTGACACCCACAACATTCAAAGAAGTGAAAAGACGTCACTTATCGGTTCCCATTTATACATTTCAAACAGAGCAAGTCTAAATCTTTTCAGGAAACGCAGTCCCAGCTGGTTTATGATAAAAAGATTTGCCCACAAAATAAAAGCGACAGCTACTTTGCATCATCATCAATAGCTGAATCTGCAGCCCAAAAGAGCACTCAGCCCTCCACCCCATTTAATCAAGGCAGAGCTTAGCTACACCAGAGAAATGGGTAAAAAGTAATTGAAAAGTATTCTATTCCTGTGTTAGCATTGGCAGTAAATAGTATTTCATCTATTTTTTTAAATATTTATTTCTTTCATAGTTCTCTAACTGTTCCTCTTTCTTCTCCCATCCAGCGCTACGATTTATGGCACAGAAAACGGTTCCTACGTGCAAGGAACTAGTATGGTAACAGTCGGAAAACATTACATCCAAGATCATTTTCATAGAATCGTAAAACAACCAGGTGGGAAGAGACCCATCGGATCATCGAGTCCAACCATTTTAAATCACAGAATCACAGAACAACCAGGTTGGAAGGGACCCATCGGATCTTCTAGTCCAACCATTCCTACCTAACGCTAAACCAAGTCCCTCAAGACCTCATCCACCCGTCCCCCTTAAACACCTCCAGGGAAGGTGACTCAACCCCCTCCCTGGGCAGCCTATTCCAATGCCCAATGACCCTCTGTGTGGAAAAACCTCCCCCTAATCTCCAGCCTAAACCTACCCTGGCGGAGCTTGAGGCCATTCCCTCTCGTCCTGTCCCCTGTATAGGACCCTTCTTCCCTCATCTATATGAAAATGTACATAATGCATATGAATAACTGGAATCTTAAACTGATTTAGATACTATATTCTTATTGGTGTCAAAGAGGTCAGCGAACACATTTAGTGTTTTAGCCAACCATGGATTGAAGATGATAATTACTCAAAAAAAGTAGATACGGAGTCTCTCTCCTGTAGCACAAATCCAGCTTAAATCTGTGCCAGGTAAGGAACCTTAAATTGTTTAGGCAAAATAAATCAGTGGTGCAAGGGAAGTTCTTACTGGACAAATGCCCATTTCATCAAGAAGGTAATAAAGCATGGCAGCCATGACAAACTCTGACGCTATTTGCTTGACACAGTGCCTGTTCGAGGCTTGTCCATGTGTTGCAGATTGAAAGCTGCAGGACACAGCCAAGGTGACACCCCAGTCATACAATCTACTGCCTGTCTTGGAAAGAAACAAGGTTTTACTGCAATCTAGGTCTTTCGCAATTGCTCCCGGGTCTGCCGGCTAATGAGGTCAGACAGTACTGTCCACTCTAGACATATTCTTTTTAGGGGATCATCTCTCCAAGAGACATGCCAGGAGGACGTACTCTTAAATGTGCCATCAAAGCGAATTATAACGATAGAGTTTATTAACATTTTTTATGAGGCAGAAATCATACTTCTAAGGAAACGTGAAATAACAGCGAGATTAAATCGCAAATGAATTTCTGAAATGACGTAGTGGATGTTTACACTATAGGAAAGCTTTCGTTAGACACAAAGTTAAACTGAAGACTTGACAACACCACAGACTTAGGAATCTTAACCAGACCTCCTTTATTCAGCAAAGTGAGGCAGCGAGCAAGCCTCGTCATTCACCCGTCTATGAGGAGATTGTCTTTCCTTTTTTGTTTTCTTTTACTTTCATAGATCTCTTAACACAGTCTTTCCAAAAGGGAAACCTGAAGCTGAGATCATTTGAATCCATAATATACCAACGTAAACCAACATTTCTGTTGAGGAGTCAACAACCTTCCTCCCCGTCAAGTCCTCAAATTGCATGACGGGTGGAGCACCAAGGATACTCCCCACAAGGACTCAGCCAACTCAACACTTAAATGGAGATAGAGGCACAGCCTGGAGCAGCCACCTCTTCGCTAGGAGAGCTTAGAGGTGATGTTGGAAAGGAGAAGAGATAAAAAGGAACAAGTTAGTGAAGAAACGCTTAGGTTTTACAATATCAATAAATGAATAATCAGAAAGAAATCACACACGTGAATATTTGCCAGTTACGTCAGAGGCATAATGGGCAAAAGGCATAATAACTGATTGTTCAGCCTCTGTTCAGACACATCAGGCTATCCCTACACTAATATTTCAGTCCAGAACAGTGGTGCACGCTCTCCCCTATTTATTCCCATCTTACTGTCGTTGGCTTGGTTCACAAAACAGTTTTGATGACCTGCTTCCAGATTCCGTTTGGAGAGAGGACAAAAAAAACAGCAGCAGCAGCTCCACCACAGATGTGTGCCAGATGTGCTCCATCTTTCAGGGGAAATAAAAGATCAAACCAACATTTTTTTTTTTTTTGCAGTCATCTCTAAATATCTGCATGGTGGGGACCTTTGGTGCCAGTGACCATCCAAGTGTAGTTTAAAGTAAAAAAAAAAAAAATCTGAACATTTACTTACCGTAGGTTTGAGGCCTCAGAACAAATCAGTCTGGTGAGGAATTAGACGCTTCAAAAGTTGATTAGTTGCTCAATGTAGACAGTTTAGAAAACTTCAGGTGAAATGGAGGCTTCCACCTCTGTTAGAGAAAGGTGATAGACTTCCATAAAGTCTTGCTTGAGCACATGCTCCACGACAATGCCGCTTGGAACATAAGACACTATTTTCAAATTACATCTGAGAGGAATTAGTTCCTCACAGAAGATTAAATTCCGATGCAAATGGATGGAGATAGAGCCATCCCATCGCCGGCTGGTGTTCCCTGCTAAGAGAGAACGGGAAAGACATAATGCAAAAAGGAGGCCGAGCATTTTAGGGAGAAGCCATAAAAGCAAAACCCAGGGGTCGCAAAATCCACATGAACTAAACCCATGACTCAAATTAGTATAATTGAAACCCATTAAGCTCGGCTCCGTTCAAGTAAAAATTAACTTTATGGAGACTATCATCATAAACTATTGCTTCATCAGGAAAATACATCATGGTTATATTTTATAACTTTTATCCTCTCTTCCATGTAGCTGCTAGAAGGCAGTTACACTGAGAACTGGATCTTTCCAAAGTTGTTAACAAGACACATTCCTTTTGGTTCCTGGCTGGTATTATGAGAGTTTCTGTCTTCTGTCAGGATTTTTGACGTGTGCCGGAGACAGAACACCTTGGCTCAAAAAACACTGGACCATCATTTCATGAGAAAGAGACTTTTCTAGACCACAGAAGCAGTTCGATTTACTACTGACAACACTGGGGTAACGACAGCCTATCCTTACATAGCCCAGAGCCTCACATATTGTAAACTCAATTAGCAATTCTTTTATCTTCACCCAAAAGCAGAAACATCGAAAAGTGCAGATCGAGGGCTTTTCTCATACAGCTCTGACCACAAGGATAAATACTGCTTTGATTTAGCGGCATCGTTTTTAGCCTTATAATTTTTCATCCTGTTCAAGTTGTTTGATTCCCAGAGTCCATATTCCAAGAGCACTCGTTTCTGAGCACAATGCAGGCAAAGGGGCGCTTGGTGGAGATGAAAGGCGTGAGGGTTTTTCCCCGTGATTTCGCCACAAATAAATTTTTCCTTTTGTTTACGCTATCTCTTACCCTTCCACTTGAATACTTTTGATAAAGACCCGTTACTCCCTTTTCTTTCACTATACACACTGTTGATACATTAAATAAAGGCTTTTATAGGTACCCGTCACGGAGAAATATCCCACACGACGAAACAGACCTTGTGAAATAACATTTCACTTATCTGTTGTGTCTTCCTGAACCTTTCCCGAGAACTCTAACTCTCTAATCTCAGCAAACAGCTGCATATATTCTTGCTCCAAGAAATCTCTGCTCTCAGAGACCAGCAAACAAACATAAACATGCAGGTAAGGACAGTTTCAATCATGTACTTGCTTTTACTTCTTCTGCTTTATTTTGTTATACCTGAAAGTGTTATTTTGGTAATAGGGAATTTACGAATACACACAGAAAGTGAAGAGGTCTTCAAAACACTCCATAGAAATAGATCATCTACTCTAAGCCAGAAACACAAATCCCATTTGATGGGAATGGTTGGACTTGATGATCCGGTGGGTCTCTTCCAACCTAGTGATTCTATACATCACCTTTATCTACTAGAACTTTTTACATCTCCACTAGGTCTCAGTGACTTATTGGTAGAAAAGAACACACCCACCTACCTCCTAGTTACAACAACATCGACAATATGAGAATAAAGGGAGCAGTAAAGTTTGGAATTATAGCAAGTTCAGGAGAGAAGATGTGAATTAACACAGTACGAACACTGAACTGAGACACTTTCAAACTCACCTGTATGTTCGCAGCAAAGACAGAAATCAAGCAAAAAACTGTTGGGTTTATCCACTTCTGCCCAGTCCGTCAATCGTTCTTCGGCAGCAAGGTTTTCAAAGCAGCGACGACAAACCCTGCCAGCAGAGAAGAACAGCCTGTTTTGGTGAAATAAAATTGACATTTAATTTACTCCTGTAAATTTAAGTCGTTCGTGCATTGCTCTCATGTGTTGACAGAGAAGATTCCTTTAACGCTCTTTTGCTAAACAATAACTACAGCACAGTTAAAGTTCAGATAGGAAAACATTATGCTTTGTCTTGACAGCACAACGGTTAGGCATAAAGTTATAATGTTCAAATAATCTTTTCTGAGACTCTGCACCATGAAATATGTGGTCTTTCAAAGCTTATGCTTATCTGTCACCTGATTTTTTCCCGAAATCATAAATAGATGGAAGTATATTCTAATTCTTTGCCTCTACATCCAAATTTCTCCCTCCTCCAGTCCCCTTTTCCATGTCATAAATACCAACAGATCTACCTGATTAAATGGGAAGACATTACTTCAGCCCAGGTGAAAACTGGTGCTAACCACAGAGGTTTGTTGTTAGGTTGTTTTATTTGTTGTCAAATAAAAGCATCAGTTCAATGAAATGGTTTCAGGAAAGCCAAATTCAGTGTTCACAGTATAATTACTACTTTTCATCTCACTAACGCTGATGATCTGGCAGTTATTCCTTCAATACCAAACAGATACATCCATCACACTTCACATACGTGAAGTAAATAAAGTTCAGTTCCAAAAGCTCATATGCAAATACATCTATTTCTTTTGTGCATAAAAGAGGCAAAGGATCCATTGTTCCTTGTTTAGCCCAAGAGATTAAAACATTCACATTCCATAACCAACACAGTTAATCTCGACATTTCCAACACTAACTGCCTAATATCTGTACCTTAGGAAGATCTGTCTTGAAATAAAATTGTGTATCATACAAAGAACTTGTGTGATGAGAATCCATTCACTGATGCAGAAGCCACAAAGAAAACTCCAGCAAGCTTAGCAGATAAAAAGATCCAATAAAAATTCACCTTCCCTGGAGGTGTTCGAAGGACGGGTGGACGAGGTCCTGAGGGACATGGGTTAGTGTTTGATAGGAATGGTTGGACTCGATGATCTGGTGGGTCTCTTCCAACCTGGTGATTCTGTGATAATATCAAGTCCAGACTTTTCATCAAATATTCTCGTAATTCATACTAAGGTCTCTTTCCAGCCACGTAATTCCCTCTTATTTTTAACTGTGAATAGATTATTAAAATTCTGTGAGACAAACCAGAATATCTGCTTTTTTTTTTAAACCACATAAAATGAACAGGGCAAGTTCCCATGCAGACAGAAGACTACACGGAACTGATGTGCAAAGAGGCAGTCACCTCAGTACCAGCTGCACGTGGAGATGTGAATTTTATGGTGCATTATTAGGACAGATACCTCAGCACGTTCGCGACGGCCACTATCACCACAGCCTCTTCTGTTCCAAGAGCTGTTGTGCTTACACCATGTGTTATTGAAGCCTCTGCAAGACAAGCAAGGGGTACTCTCAGTCACCACCTGAAAATCATAGAATCACCAGGTCGGAAGAGACCCACCGGATCATCGAGTCCAACCATTCCTACCAAATGCTGTTAAAATGCTGTTTAAACAGAAAATACAGTCCAATCCTTCAGACCCCCAACTCTCTTAAATAACATTTCAATCTTAGTGATCCGACACTTGCAGCACAAATCAAAGACTCAAATTATAAACTCACTCATTTGGCCAAAGACTCAAATTATAAGCTTCCTCAAACCCAAAGTAAATCACACGTTTAACCCTTAAAACACAAGTTAGGACTGCAAGACTTGCCTAGAAGCAGACAATATGATCTTTCAGCAGCTAACTTCTCATCTGAAAAAGCAGCAACTTCAATTAAAGTAGACTAGAAAGCATATAAAACAGACTAATGACTGAATTTGAAACACAAGGTGTGCCTTGGAGGACTGTATCGCAATTCATCCTTGATTTTGTTCTGTCCAAGTGTGCGTTCACCAATAAACGAAGGCTCTACCTTGTTAGACAGGTGGAATCCTCAGCTCTCCTCTCCTTCAGGAGAGGAGAGCTGAGGATTCCACCTGTCTAACAACAGATCTTTTCTGCTTCAAAGCTGGCAGAGTCAAAACTTCACAAAGTCGTTGCAGCCTCCCTTCATCTCAGAGTGACCTGATAACTACAGCAGCTCTGAGCATCCTAAGACATCGATCACGTCTCCATCCATGTTGGTACAATACCCGCGGTACCAGGGCACTGCCGAAGGCTGGGGACTCTGGGCAATATTGTAACATAAATATTAAATAATAATAAAGTTCTGTCAAGCCAGTGATCTGTGAACTAAGCATATTCACGTGACGGCATCTCGCGGCTCAAAGGCAGCGCTCAGCAGCCATCTGAGAATCTCTGTGGTCTAAAAAGTACTTGAACAGTGATTTATATAAACGGCATAAAATGAATAGGAATTACATACATTGAAAATTAGTATATACATCAAAATTTACGTTTGTGTTACAGCCAAGAGACTTCGAGGGCTTCTTTCAACATCAAACTCCAAAAACGTGCAGAGATACACGCGTCCAACTCATAAAACTCTAAGCAACCCATTGTCAGCAAAACAGAGAAATAGGCTGATAAAATGAGAAAAGCACTTTACATGGACAGAGAAATACAACTACAAAGTTTTAAATAGCAGGAGTTTCACCTGAAGAGTCTCAAAATCGGCTTGAACTGATTTTCCATTTCGTCCATTCCCAGCCAATAACATCACTGCTTTCACACAAGTCACAAGAACCACATTGTGCACTGACTAATATTGAAGTTTATTTCTGGGGAAAACGCAAGCTGAACCTTGAAAATGGGACTAGATCGGGGAAGAAGTCAAAGAAGATAAGGGGAAGCAAGAAGAAAATTGCAAAGTTAAACACAGAAAAATACCTGCTTGAGTATCTTGTTAATGAAAGGATGTAGGGGGTAAAGGGGAAAAAAAAAATCACCAAAACTTAACCCAAAAGCTCAGCATACACCGGTCACTCATTTGGCAAATTTAAATATTTGCATATTTAAATGGAAGACCTACTAAAAACCAAGTGAAAAACCATATTCGTTAAAGTAGTCAAATGTGCCATTTTCCCTTTACAAGATAAAGCCAATTACAATTAAATCCGTTTAATTTTAACCCCCTTTTTTTTTTTATTTTCATCCTTCTTATACTTGGCTATAGGTAAAAGACTCATAACCTGTTTCCAACCTAGAAACTTGTGGAATTAGACACATAAAAATTAACAAAAAGAATCAACTAGACTCTAATTAGCCTAAAATATAAGTAACTCACCTGAGAGTAAAAGAAGGCTAAGAGCAGACTTAGAATTGAGACAGTGAAAACCTAGATTTTACAAAAGCGACAGACTAAATATCATCTATGTGAAAGAGATAAAAACCCAAGCCTTAAGTGTTTTAGAGGTTTTATCTGGCGACTGAGAGCAGCAGTAGCCTCTCCAAAACACGCCCTGAAGCGAGCTCAGAAAAAGCAAGGGATGTGAAAAGTCTTATTTCAGAAGAGGCAGCTCCTCTATTTCCTGGGTTTTCTCTATCATCATTAGGCATCTTTATATTTTTTTCCCTTATTGCTGAAAATAAAAAGTTACTTCTGCTGACATTAAAAGCGTGATTTTTACAAACTATTTAGTGTACTCTAAGGATGCTGCTAAAAGCTGTTGGCATGTTGATGTGAGCCGTACAAAGGTCAGTGATTTGGAGGTTCTTTCAGACAATTTGCCGGGATTTTTGGCATTTTGTAAGCACACGCAGGACAGCTCTCCAGCAAGCTGACCTTGACAGTGAATTGGATAAATAAACCTTCAATTTACCCCCTCCAGCTCGACGCTCGCCCAGCCGATCCCTCCGGAGCCTTCACCTGTCCATATCGTTCAACTGCCTGCAAGTTGTAGCTGACGAACATCCCCGGCTTTACAGGTTCCGTGACAAACACCATCTAACAGATAAGGCTTCTGAAAAGTCAAAGTCAATAGCGCTTCCATTGAAAATTTAATGCTGCTCCCATCTTTCCCCATCATTCTTCCTACTGTTGCGCGTATCCCAGGAGGCGCTTCAAGCAGAAGCACTACTCCATAACAGGTAATGACGTGGCATTTAATGATACTGTCCAAAGCCATCCAGGCCCACGGAAAGTAATGTGCGCTCATGTACCAGATAAGCACGGCTGAATGTACTAGAACAGCAGTATCTTTCCCGGCACTGTCACTAGATACGATGTGACATATGCTCTGCCGTCGTACCTGGCTTTCCCTTTTACTTCCCCATCAGAGGAAAAGAGCATTTCCAGCTACAGAGCACCAAAGCGTTCGGGGAATTCAGTAAAAGGTAGGACGGCAACATATCCGTAATTAAGTATTCACAGCCTCTTTAATACTTCAGTGCTCTTGGATTCGCTACTAAAATCCGTGAATTACACCTCATTGAAGAATGTCCCTAATCGACTCTGACATGTTTTATTGGAGGCAGAAAAAATGTTTCGGTATGATAGATAAGGTTAAAAATGTTACTCCTCTGATCATTTACTCTAGTGCCTTGCGAAAAAAAACTCCAAAGCCAAAAACCATTTACATCATTCATCTGATGCGACGGAGAGAAGGAGGCATTATCTGACAGCCCATTTGAGCTGATGGGACAAAGTGCAGGGGTGCAGGGTTTCAATTTTCTGACAAAGTTGTGTTGTTTATGTAGATAAGGAGAAAAAAAAAAAAAAAAAAAAAACAACACACAACTGTAACATTTCTACCGCTTGCCATAAGGATCTAAAATTTCAGTTAAACAGCCAAGTACCTGGAGACCACGCAGAGCGGAGCATGACAAACAAAAATCATTTTTATGGTTTCAAACCAAATAACACATTACATGTTTTCTCCTCTAATAGCAGCGCCGAGTCGCCAGGCAGCCCCAGAACGTGGCAGCAAGGCGCAGCTTGACATCTCTATGCCTGCGCCACAGCGGGACCTAGGAGGAGGTTTAATAAAAGCGACTCAAGTATTTTTAAGTAAACAGTTTAACCGAGTTTTTCATGTATTCGTTTTGATACTCTCCAGATATCAGCAGCTTCGGCTTACGCTATGAGCTGCAAAAGAGGCAAACAGGCAGCTCATGCATATTCAACTTCTATTACGAGTTCTATTAGGGCAACACAAGACTATGCAGGGAAGTTAGCAAAGAGAAGGAATCGCTTAAGCTCATTGGCAGCAACTTCTCCACAGAAAGACGTGACGCTGGCAGAAAAGGATGCTTATTAGATTACATTCCTCAGGACATACTAGATTTTCATGCACATTTTCACATAAACGACTTGTGCGTTTAAAACCTATATGGATAGGCTAGATAAATGAGACCGTACGTTTCACGAGTCTGTTGTACTTTTTCACCACCAAAAAAGCTTCTTCTGTTTGGTCACATCAGTCAAGCAAAATTACTAGAAGTGATTTTATTTACTGCTTATCTTACCAGATAACTGTTTCCACACAAATTAGGAAGAAACAGAGTTCATTTTAAAACTGAAGCGATCCTATCATAGAATCATAGAATAACCAGGTCAGAAGAGACCAACCGCATCAGAGTCCAACCAACTTGATGAAACAGGAAGAAAAAAAAAAAAAAAAAAGAATTAAAACCCTTTGTGACATCTCAGATTTATCGCATCACCTATAGCTCTTCCATTTCAAAGTGTGTATCAAAGCTGTTTGCCAGGGATGAATGTTCAAAGATCCTATTTCAGTTCATCTTACTGCTCCTACAACTCAAGATAAGCACATGCTGAAGGAACTGGCTCAACTACCTCAGGTTTTGGGGAATACACCTATATTACTGAGACATCTAAATTACTGAAAACTGAATTACACCTAAATTACTGAAACACTAAATGGTTTAGTGTTTGATAGGACTGGTTGGAGTCGATGATCCGATGGGTCTCTTCCAACCTGGTTGTTCTATGATTCTATGATCTCCGAGCTGCTCCCTTACCCTGTAGAAATCTAACGGAAAACTTTGGAGTAATTGGCTAAGACCCTGATTCTCCAGCATGAGCAAGGCTTTAAATTAGGACCAGATGTTGGATTTTATTCGTTAAACAACAGATCTAAGGGCAGAGAAAGATCCATCTTCCAAGCCTGCTTCTGCCTGCAGACAATATGACCCATCTTAATGAGGCTGCTGAATGCTTTATGAGCAATTCCATCCACTAGTTACTCTATCCTGGCACCAAAATTGAAATATTCCTTCTAAATCTTGTCATTAGGACGGCATCGCACTCTGCCAAATTGCCAGTGCCAATTCTTATTGCGATCGAGTGCCTCTCCAGAACCAAAGAGATAAAGCAAAGGTCCAACCTGCGCATCCTGTAGTATCACCGGCTCATTAAGCTCCCTCCTCCCATGGACGCTGTTTGGGAAAGAACCACTGGAAAAACAGGTTTCCACATCCCATGCTACTGGCTGCTGCTACCAGCTACTAACTATCTCTGTTTCTATTGTTAACCACGACCATACTGAAGGGAAAAGTCCTTCCTCCAAGAAACAGGGAGGGAGAATAAGACTCAAGGAGGAAGGAAAACACTTCAAAATTTTGAGTCAAAAAAATGGCCACAGACTCAGTAGAAAGTAAAAAATGAAAATACAGATAAAAAACTCCAACATTGAAAAATATATGGTATAAAAATATGTTTTTATGTCACACTAGGGACTGTCAGTCAAAAAAAGCTGTGCCTCTGCTCTTCTGTAACACATTACCACACACAACAGGGACTGGGGATAGAACATGGAAAAAGTCCATCTTCTGAAAAACTCTTTTAAGAAAATATGTCAACCTGAGCAATAAAAAAACCCAAAAAATCCTATTTTACCTTCTCCTTTTATAATGATGCGTAGGCTTTAGAGAGCCAATTGTCATTGGTGAGAACAAGGTCCCTCTGTCTGTTGCATAGGAAAACATCAGGGACTCCAACTTACCACCCTCTCCAAAGCAACCGTGGAGAAGGGACAAGGAAGGAGGGTCCTGAGTTTCGCTTCTCTTCTCTGGAAAGAATGACAGAATCATAGAATCACCGGTTTGGAAGAGACCCATCAGATCATCGAGTCCAACCATTCCTATCAAACACTAACCCATGTCCCTCAGGACCTCATCCACCCACACCTTAAACACCTCCAGGGAAGGGGAATCAACCACCTCCCTGGGCAGCCTCTTCCAACACCCTTTACGAGAAAAACTTCCTCATCATCTCTAGCCTAAATCTCCCCTGGTGGAGCTTGAGGCCATTCCCTCTCGTCCTGTCCCCTGTCCCTTGGGAGAAGAGCCCAGCTCCCTCCTCTCCACAACCTCCGCTCAGGGAGTTGTAGAGAGCAATGAGGTCTCCTCTCAGCCTCCTCTTCTCCAGGATAAACACCCCCAGCTCTCTCAGACGCTCCTCATAAGGTCTGTTCTTCTGCCCCTTCACCAGCCTCGTTGCTCTTCTCTGGACTCGCTCCAGAGCCTCAACATCCTTCTTGTGCTGAGGGGCCCACAACTGAACACAGGATTCAAGGAGCGGCCTCACCAGCGCCGAGTACAGAGGGAGAAGAACCTCCCTGGACCTGCTGGTCACACTGTTTCTGATCCAAGCCAGGATCCCATTGGCCTTCTTGGCCACCTGGGCACACTGCTGCCTCATGGTCAGTCGCTGTCGACCAACACCCCCAGGTCCCTCTCCTCCTGGCAGCTTTCCAGCCAGACTTCTCCCAGTCGCTGTCGACCAACACCCCCAGGTCCCTCTCCTCCTGGCAGCTTTCCAGCCAGACTTCTCCCAGTCTGTAACTCTGCATAGGGTTAGTTAAAAGATGGCATTTACCACAATATTACAAACCCTTTACCTCACAGATTCAAGCTGAAGAAGGGGGAGTCTGAGAGTCACAATTCACAATCTGGCTCTACCTAACAAATCTTCGCCAGAGAGAGCATAACGTTACAACTAACCCAAAAATAAATTTCACTTACAATTGGTGTATTCTTGATGAATGAAGCTTTACACACGCAGTTGCTCACCACAGTAATTAACACACCATCATTGCTTGTATATCACAGCCACACACACACAGAGGTTCACTCTTTGGTCCCTCGGTTTTTTGAATCCTGCTTTCACTGCCTTTCAAATTATTTATTATATTGTTTTTGCTGCATAATAATTCCTTTTCTTAAGAGGAGGAAAGGAGAAGGGATGAAAGAAAATCTAGTTTCCTCGTTATTAATTTTCAGGCTGGTTTTTTTTCCCCCCTCATTTATTTTAAACTAAGATGTTTTCTTTCCCAGGCAGTCCGCACGCCTTGCTCTATGAAGTGTGAGGTGCAATTGCTGCCCCGGCTCTGTGTGTGGCTGTGGCCTTAGAAGTCAGGGATAAAAGAAACAAAACATTTTTAAAAAAAAAAAAAAATTCTTAAGCGAAAAATCCATTTGATTTCTTTTTGTTTATTGCTGCATTACTTAGGTAATTGCTTGAGCTGAGTCAGACTGACGGCAGAGCTCTGGGCCCTCTGACTCCAATCCTTTTGCTTTATTTATTAGTCTCGCTTATTAAAAGAATGTCTTGGCTTATATGATGGGTACTATTCAAGCAAAAGTTTAATCGCTTACACTTGCAATCCAAGACACCGGCTGACAAAATAAAACCATGCTAAGAGTTCTCAAAGATGCTCTAAACCATATAAAAATCAAAAGCTCGGTCCCCCCCAAAAAAATCAGAAAGTCCAAAAAGGCCTGTGAAGATCTGCAAAGCGTTTAACTGAAAGAAAGCCATGGAAACTTGCAGGTAAGAGTCATCCTGCACAGAAAAGGTTGCATCAGAAGAGATAAAACTTGGCTGCGCTCGAGCAGACAACATGCATATGACTTAATTCATTCAGCAAAACCTGAATAAATTCAACATATCCTCCAGCTCTCAGAATCACCCAAGATCTGCTGCTTCAAACAGCACTGGACTTCCCCTCTTTTCTAAAGCTCTTGATAGATACCAAACTCCTGAGATCTCCTGTCATGTGAAAGAAAAGAGATGATTAGCTGGCTCTCACCTCAAACTGTGCTGAGGTCCACTTCCCCCGACTGGGAAGCAATGGAAGTTTTGATAAAACTAGTCACTTACAAGATAAAGTACAAAAGGAATCATAGAATCACCAGGTTGGAAGAGACCCGCCGGATCATTGAGTCCAACCATTCCTATCAAACACTAAACCATGTCCCTCAGCACCTTGTCCACCTGCACCTTAAACACTTCCAGGGAAGGTGAGTCAACCCCCTCCCTGGGCAGCCTCTGCCACTGCCCAGTGACCCTTTCTGTGAAATTCTTTTTCCTAACGTCCAGCCTGAGCCTCCCCTGGTGGAGCTTGAAGCCATTCCCTCTCGTCCTGTCCCCTGTCATAAGCCTCACAATTTCAATTGGGTTTAAAATTTTCATTGATGTTTTAACACGATGGCCCAGGACAGAACCACACAGACTAAAAAAAGAAATTCCTGTGTCCAAATCTTTAACCTGGTCACACACTTTTCCGTTCTTCCCATCCCTAATATACAACATTCTTGTCTGAATAAGCTATTCGCTATCCCCAGTATCTTCAAAGACATGAAGGAATTGTGGTTGGATCCATGTACTGAAAGACAGGACTTCTGGTTGACTTTCCCAGATCAATAAGTCCTTTTTGTACTGCCTGGTTTCCAAGATAACTTCTTCACTCCGACTTGTCCCACAATCCTGTCCTGTAGCTGAGTTACCCTCATCCCCAACACAAACTGAATTGCATTCTTTTAAGCCATTAGGGGAATCCTTAGTGAACTGGGAGGGTTTTTTCCAGCCTATTAGTTTTTGTGCTAGTACCGCTCCGGTTGCCTTTAGCAACATCCTGTTTTGGTGTACAACTTCTCTATTTGCTTGAGGCCACAACAGTATCAGTGTTCTGTGTCATATTCCATTTTGTCTCAGGAAGCCTTTGAACTCACTTGAAATAAATGTGGTCTATTGCCACCAACAATCGCGCATGTTAATCCATATGTTGTGTAAAACACGATCCAACTCTGAAGGCTTCATCTAGGAAGCTAAATGTTTGTTGTGAAAGCGTAAGTGGGAGCCCAAGCTAAAGGCTCCACGACTTCTAGCACCAAATGGTTTATCAAAGTAACACCCTCCCCTCTTATTTCAGGGCTTATCAGCCAGGAGCCCGTCAAAAACTTCATCCACAACTCTTCTGCTTCGTTACTGAAGTTCCGTATTAGTCACACTCTTGATTTCACTTCCATTCTTTGTTAACAGCCACCAAATCTCTCTCTTACAAGCAAGTCTCCATTTTCCAGCCTGGCAGTATTAATATTCTGACCTCTCTAAATTACATTTTCCCAACATCCTCATTTCGTCATGGAGCAAGTGGCACAGCATTTTCTAGCCTGCTCCTAGCCTCCAGCCCAGCTCTAGCTCCTCAGTACAATTAACTCTCCATCAGGTGCCTGTTCTCCTTTACCTTCTCTTGCTGTCATTTCACACCCGACTGCCCTTTCTGTAAGGTATCACATACTACATATACTCCTGCTCTATTTTATTTTTTTTTTTTATAGGAATGGTTGGACTCGATGATCCAATGGGTCTCTTCCAACCTGGTGATTCTATGATTTTGCTTCCTCTACGTTTTAGGATAATCTCAATGGAATATCAGCTCCTCACCATCCTCTAAACCCATTTTGCACCTTGAAATTGTATATACATCATCCATGATACCTGCAACGTTCCTCCAACTGTCATGAGCGACTTGAAGTACATTATCACCTACCAACCCGAAGCCAACATCATAAAAAGATCTGCACAGAACTGTTTCGATTACCAGATGAAAGACTAAAGAGTTCCTAAAAACATCTTCACTGTGCAGCTCATTGTCATTAAAAGTACACTGCACCAGTTCTGAGCACCAGTTTGGAACTCCAACTGCCATCATTTCATCTCACAGTAAAATAGATGTAGAAATAGTGCTTCTGGTTTACATAATCAGTACAAACAAGCATACACTGTTCAAAATTCTGCAACCAAATTTTGAAGTTTGCAAGTATAAACTCAAGGTCATTAATCCATAATTAAAAGTACAATTTAAGACAGCTCGACCTTAAGGACATGGAATATTATCACTCCAGCTGCAAAATGCGTCTGAAAAAATAAAGTATTAAAATACTCAGATACCACTGGAGTAGAAACAAACTGTTTCTTTCCCCAAGTGTGGCCATTTCAATCCAAAACACATACACAGAGCATCAAATCCTTCTGCAGAAGGTCCACTCTGGAGAAGGCAGCTTGGAAGAGGAGCTTCAGGGGCTTTGCTTCCAAGAGAAAATGGGACAAATAAAAGGTAAACAAATAAATAAAATCTGTGCATGCTCCTGGCAAAACAGTAAAAGGAATTCTGACCAGTAGAAAGTATCCCAGAACAGCCAGTTCTGTATGAATGTTTCAACGATGGGAGAAATAAGACCTCATCTCAATATGAGCCTTTGAAAGAAAACGGCTGAAGCAATACAGGTAAAAATGGACCTGAACCCCCTCCTTTCTCTAAGTCTATAAACAGTTATATTACACTTCTTGGAGGTGATTGTGCATTAATGTTTGAGAGGTCAGGAATATTACTTGCATATATATCTATACATATAGATATAACACAAGGAGTTTATATCATGGATACAAACCTGTAAATGCAAAAATTGAATCATAGAATCACCAGGTTCGCAGAGACCCACCAGATCATCGAGTCCAACCACATAACATGCATCAAGGTGGGAAAAAAGTGCATTTCAACAAAAATGCACTAGCTAAAACCACTAGTAATTATTACATCCAAAATATTTTATTTTCATACCCAAAAAAAGTGATTTTAGATTTGACTCGTTCACTGCTAATTTTCTCCTGTGTGACAGCACTCAAATTTCTCTTCAAAATCACAGGCAGCGTCTGAGTTATCGCCACCTGTTTTTTATTTTAATGCTACAATAACACAGATAATAGTTATCTTAGCAGGAAGATGAAGAGATTACTGAATTCTAAACCTTAGATGGAAACAAATTTCTTCCTTTAAACGGTGTCACCCGCGCTCCACGGAAAGAGTGATCATGATCTGCGAGGGGAAAAAAAGAAAAAGTATAGCCCTCAAGAAGCAAAAGCCTTTCATAACTTGCCCATTTTTCACCGGCGAGTATAATTACAGTTTTGCATAACCGTCTAATGAGAGGAAGTCCTTTCTCGCAGTGTTAATAAAGGACTTTGCTGAACATGTTAACAAAGCAATAGTGCTGGATGGAGGTAATGTCATTGTGTAATTAGCATGCTCATAAGATGACTTAAGATTACAGTTTATCTGAATCTAATAACTGCCTATCAGCCGCTTTACCGTTCTGTCTTTTTCAATATATCTTTCCTCATGAATGGGTTGAGTGTCCGCCCGCTCGGCACAGAATCACACGGGGAATGAAACAAGCCACTGAGGGAACGGAAACAAAGATCGAGTTGGAGAGTAATGGAATGAATGAACATTTCAACATAGCGCAAAAGCAGCTTCTTCACACACCTCGACGTGTATTTGGGGCCACGGTATCAGTCCACTATTAATTTCCACGTTCTACACTGCACAAAACCTGAGAAGGTGTGAGACACAATATGAGAATCATAGAATCACAGAATCACCAGGTTGGAAGAGACCCACCGGATCATCGAGTCCAACCGTTCCTATCAAAATGCTGCTGGAAGTGAGCCTGGCCTCTAAATCTGTGATGTGAAAGTGGAGCTTGGGTAAGAACCGAACAGTTCTCCAAGTGGCTTAGTGGACTTTTTGCAAGGAACTACCTTTACACAAATTTATTATTTACCAGCAGGCAGTAGTGAATAAATACTGTAGGTATGGAAGGGGAGAGGAGAAGCAGCCAGTACTGAGTACTGGCTGCTTCTCCTCTCCCCTTCCATACCTACACATTCACTTAGACAGAATTCATTCTCCTCTCCACTTCCATACCTACACATTCATTTAGACAGAATAGAATTTAGCAGAACCTGACAGTAAAACCTGAGCTAGAATCCCAGTCCCCAGCTCGACACTGCAGAACTCTGAAAGCCGCAATAAATAAATAATCCAAAGTTGTACAAGAACTTGGCTTGAGACAAGGTAATGTTGATTCACGCGCCCCCATCTATAAATTCCCTCTCTGTCTCTTTCTTTAAGGTTCAGGAAAGCAAACAGAGTGAAAGAGGAAGCAGAGGATGAGAGACAGTGGTTAAGTTTTGCTTTGCTGTATTAGAGCCGTAGAATCGTTTGGGTTGGAAGGGACCTTAAAGATCATCTAGTTCCAACCCCTGTGTGGTGGGAAGGGACATATCCCACTAAATTAGGCTTCGTTACAAAAAACACATTTCAAAGGTGGTAGTAGGTGAGACCTCATTGCTCTCTACAACTCCCTGAAAGGAGGTTGCAGAGAGGAGGGAGCTGGGCTCTTCTCCCAAGGGACAAGACGAGAGGGAATGGCCTCAAGCTCCACCAGGGAAGGTTCAGGCTCAATGTTAGCAAAAAATATTTCACAGAAATAGTCACTGGGCATTGGAACAGGCTGCCCAGAGAGGTGGCCGAGTCACCTTCCCTGGAGAGGTTTAAGGGACAGGTGGATGAGGTGCTGAGGGACATGGTTTAGTGTTTGATAGGAATGGTTGGACTTGATGATCTGGTGGTTCTCTTCTAACCTGGTGATCTATGATTCTAAGTCAGAGTTTGGGGGATCACAAACGTTCAAGCCCCAAGTCAGCAGAGCAGCAATGGCCTTTATGAAGAGAGAAACTGAGCGCACAGCACCACACACTTCCCAACTTGAAAACCTTGCAAAAGAATAAGAAAACACATATAAAGCTTTTCCTTTTCTTTAAAAAAAAAAAACAAACAACAAACAAAAAAAGTATCTCCCTGAAGTAGTAACTGTAAAACAAATTAAGACATTTCCAAGTATTTGCTAACTTACTTACAGGCATCATTGCTCCCTTGGGCCTTTGTAGCCTTACACCTTCCTTAACGGAGTAGCTGAATAGGTAAATGGGTTATATCAGGCCAGGAAATCAATGTGTATACTGTGCTCTCAGCCACAGATGAGCTTGTCGAAGCCATTTTATTATAGCTCTAGGAGCGGTATTGATCTGACTGTTAACTACTCGGAGGTGGCCGGCAATCCAATGAAGATGCGTCCTGCCGTCCATCCAAATGCTTTCTCCCCTCAATACTTTTAACAGTTAAGTCTTTGCAGGTTGAATTAATTTAATGTTTGCTTAATCAAAACTGATGATGCTGGGGCCTAAATCCTATTAATTACTAACGGGACCACGCGGATGCGGCAACATGACGTTAGGCAGGGAAGGGCCTTATTTTACTGTGATAAGAGTCATGGGGAAAATGAAGGGATAGGTTAGGAGTTACTTAATTAAAATATCTACGTTTTTATTTCATGTTCTCCAAAGATAGTTCAGGCTTCTTTTTTTTTTTTTTTTCTGAAATCGCATTATTGACAGCAACAAGAATTTGCCTTTAGTGAACTGATAAGCCCAGCAAGTTAACTAGTATACCTAATAACGAGGAAGAAAAAAGTCATCAACAACACTTAAATTTATTCCTGCAAAGGTTTTCTGTTTAACAGACCCAGATACATCTTCTCTTTTTTTATATTGCCCTAAGGTCTGTACAGTTGATTTTCTTAAAAAAAAAAAAGTCAGAAATACTTTCTTCTTTGCTTATTAATAGGAAAGAAGGTTTCCCAATTTTTCCACACACAATGGTCAACAATTTAAAAAAAATTGTAGGACACTAATATAACTAAAAGATTTTGAACTATATTATCATCATCATCTAAGCTTTTGGAGTTGCTGAATGTTGAATGTTTTGATAGGAATGGTTGGACTCGATGATCCAGTGGGTCTCTTCCAACCTGGTGATTCTATGATTCTTCTGCTTCAAAGCTTTATTACAGATTGTGAAGCAGAAAAATTTAACACGTGGGCACAGAGAATATAAAGCATAAACAAAAAAGTGTGCCAAGCAAACAAGCAACCTGCAAAATTAGGCTGCACCAGCCAAGAACAAGCGGAAGAATAATATTCTCAAAGCATCTTTTCCATCTTGCAGAAAATCCTGGTCTATGCATAGAATCCAACTGCTGCCCTCCCTGGAGAATTAGTGACATGGACAGTGAGACTGACCTTCAAGGACAGGATCCCTTGGAATTTACAACCCATTATCTTATCAAACGCCATCCGGGAGGTAGAGGAGAAGCAAGCAAACCCTGGGGGTGTTACAGGAATTATAACTGATGACGGAAGGTGCTAAAACTGCCGAGGTACATTGGAAGCATTCGCACTGTAGTTAACTTCCAGCCCATCTATTTATTTCACGCAAGTCAAAATTCTCATTTGACTTCTCAGTTACGAATATTCCTTTTGCTACATTTTCCGCTGAAGTGTAATGCCTGAAATCTGCATTTCATGTCAGAGGTGGCTGATGTACGCAGGGAGCAGTGCTACCCAGGATAATGAAATATTGTTTTTACAAGCCATACCTCAGCGCAGCCCCAAGATCACTCTGGGTTAAAACACCAATAAAATGAAAAACTCTCATTACAATTGATTCAAACATGTCAAAATGCGTTTTACTTTAATCAAACTACCCTGCCCTCCACTCTTCAAACATTTCTAAAGCGTAAATGATACCTTGCATTACAGAAAGAAACAAAACCGGCTGCTTAAGCCGTAATCACGACAAATTGCAGCATTGACATCCCTGAATTAAAATTGCAGGAGGATTCGCATTTAGGTTGTTTTAAGCGTTATCTACCGTCATTTGACATATTATGGGATCAGAATCATTTTAAGATGAAGATGATATTCTTCCCCATGTATTTCATTAGCGAGGCTCGTTTGGAGAAAAACTGAGCTCTGGGGTTTGAAGTCCACGGACTTGCCAGAGAGAGTTGAGTGTCTGTGGCATAACAAGCCATGAATGACACTGCTCTCTCCTCTTTCTCAAGAGTTCAGCTTTGTCATCTACCACTCTGATCCCCACGAAAAAAAAAAAATAATCCAGATGTCTGCAAATTAAAGGAGAGCTGGATGACATTCTGCTGTTAATGCTCCTTGTGCATAAATCACTGTAATAAGAGAAGATTGTTATATTAACCTTTGTCACGCAATTTTCTTTTGCTCCGTAAGGAAGAGGAGAAAACAACAAAGTGGGTGGCACAAGAACTCTGTTTTCAAGAAGAAGAGTGCGGAGAACTTTTTATCCACCTGCCAGTCACACGATTCCTACTCACCCGGAGTTTCGTGTGTGCCACAGAAGGAGTTAGGAGTATGTACACATAGAATCACCAGGTTGGAAGAGACCCACCGGATCATCGGGACCATTTTTCTGTTGGATTTCTCGAGAATGTTTAATTCTGTTGAGAACAGGACAAGCTTCAAAACACTCACTCTGGTATGGGTCGGGCAGGATTGCACGGAGGCTGCTTAAGCAGCCTCCGTGCAATCCTGCCCGACCCATACCAGAGTGTTTAAAATCGCAAACAGATTCAAACCTGGCACCTGATCAGTTGATAAGCTAAAGGAATAGAAAAGAAACCCTGGAAAACACTTCGTTTCTCCAGAGAGAAACACCCAGCGTCATTTCAGACAACGAGACGAAGAGTTGCCGCTTTCAGCATGTTTGGAAGCAACTTGACATTCCAAAGGAAATGGAGGCTAGAATTGAGGAAAACATCAAATGTTGCTGGGATGCAATAAAATTCCACAGCAGAAAGGATGCTAAAAGCATCCATACTTCCAGTTCCCATACTGCAAAGGTCAAAGGACTCTTTTACATTGCTGTTGTCTTTCCCATATCGAATTCCTCAACTCCTGCAGAACAGGCCCAACGCCAAGTGCAAAAACCTTCCCTAAAGTCAGAGTTCACACTCTTACCTATAAACCATTGTCTGGGCACTGCCTGCATCCAGAGACTACAAAAAAAAAAAAAAAATTGCAGCTTTTATAGAATAATTACAACAGGCCACTTAGATACACTCCATTCAAAGATTTTTATGAATTCTCTGCCAAAAAAATCATAGACAATCATTTCAAGAGAGTCAATGTGTGAAGGGGCTGGAGAAGAAGAAGAGCGTCTGAGAGAGCTGGAGGTGTTTATCCTGGAGAAGAGGAGGCTGAGGGGAGACCTCATTGCTCTCTGCAACTACCTGAAAGGAGGTTGTGGATAGGAGGGAGTTGGACTCTTCTCCCAGGGAACAGGACGAGAGGGAATGGCCTCAAGATCCACCAGGGAAGGTTCAGGCTGGACATGATGAAAAAATTTTCACAGAAAGGGTCATTGGGCACTGGCAGAGGCTGCCCAGGGAGGGGGTTGATTCACCTTCCCTGGAGGTTTATAAGGCACATGTGGACGAGATGCTGAGGGACATGGGTTAGTGTTTGATGGGAATGGTTGGACTCGATGATCTGGTGGGTCTCTTCCAACCTTGTTATTCTATTCTATGATTCTATGTTTGAGAGGCCACTACACACCCAGGAGGTATAGATTTTATAAAAATGATACGAACAAGGATCTAAGACTAAATTTCCCTTGCTGAGTACTCTCCATTACGGATGGCAACTCGATCGGCAGCTGCAGTGCAACAGGCACCAGTGACAGTGTGTGCAAAGCTTCCAATCCTGCCTTTCACTTACATAAAGATAAACGTAAGCACATGGGATACATCTATCTGCACAAACATACTGGACTTATTCTTTATTTTTACTACCTCTGTGTTGGAAAAGCAGCACAGGTTTTGTATAACTTCAAACGTCCTGATACATTTTCTCTTGAAATCAAGTTATCTTTGCAGGAACTTTTTCCACAATCATCCCTGAAGGAATCATTTTAAGGGATGGGTGGATGAGGTGCTGAGGGACATGGTTTAGTGTTTGATAGGAATGGTTGGACTCGATGATCCGATGGGTCTCTTACAACCTGGTAATTCTATGATTCTATAACATACTTTATTTTCTTGAAAAGGGAAATTTCGGGGGGGGAAAACAAGAAAGAAGAGAGCAAAAAAGTATTCTTCTCCCATGATCCTCCAATATTCCAAGTGCTTGCTGCAGCCAGAAGCACTTGTCCCTTCTGTGTCCCTCTGGAGCCAGAAGAGCAAGCGATACCTGTGCAGCAATTCTACCTGAACAGGTGTTCTCAACACCAACTGTCAGTAATTGTGCTCTCACTGAGTTTTGCTCCAGCTTACAGTGGTGGCAAGTATCAAGCTTGGGTTTTTAGAAGAACTAGAGGCTTTACCCATCTTTCTTTCTTACTCCTGCACTCTGTCACACAAAAATCTAAGCACTTCTGTTCTGCTGAAGGATGGTGAACAAGGGATGCATTCACCTACACATAAAAGCTGGGTTTGCACACCATGAAATTTCACCACATAAGAAGCTTTTAGCTACTAAATCACATTTTCTAACCATAACAAAAAGCAGACCTTAACACTCTGAGCCTATCGTCATCAACAGTCTCACTAACTTGGAGGTTCCCAGGATTCCCATTCATGTTTTCATTTCCATTCCTGCAACTTGAGGAGTTAAACAGTCTTCAATCAAGGAATAATAACAAATCCTAGCCAAAAAAAAAAAAAAAAAGGTATTTCACCAAGAATAAGGCTTCTCTGTTATCCTTCCTTTATTAATTTGTTAAGAAATAACGTTAGAATAATGAATAAAGGTGGATGAGGTGCTGAGGGTTATGGTTTAGTGTTTGATAGGAATGGTTGGACTCGATAATCCAGTGGGTCTCTTCCAACCTGGTGACTCTATGATTCTATGAAATAATTGATATAAGTCAGTTTGCAATTTGCAGTTGTATTATTTCACTGTTATCACTGTCGTTAACCCAGAGAAGCTTCTCAGCCCCACACGAGCTCCCTACGTGTCTGGAACTTAACTTGCTTGGCCTTATAAAACCGCAGACAGAAGACAATTACACTCACGAGATGAAAGCAGCCCTTGCAATCTCCACCCCATCCCATTTTTCATAACGTTTTTATCATTTTCATCCCCACGATCTCTTGAAAACGAAAACATTTCAGTTCTAAGGGCACTTGGCACTAACTGGAAATATTCTTCCTGGAACACACGATCCAGTCCCAGAGGATGTTGTTTTTCTTGTCTGTCACTGCTGTGCACATCACTGCTCTGGACTCACGGTGCAAATAATGAAGATGAGTAAGAAAGGAACTTCTAGTGTTTAAGAAGAGGGTAGAAATAAAAGAGATAAAGTCTATAGGAACATAAGCAGAACACCAAACTCTGTTCTACTTGACTGTAGCCGTGATTCTTCATGGCTTCAAGCTCACTACAAAGGACAGGGAGGGAGTCAATAGAGCTGCAGTGGTTTGAATTAATCAAAATAATATTAATTTACATATCTGATCCTACCATTTCAGCCCAGCTATTAAAGCTGCCCCTTCTACCAACTGGCAGCACATACAATTCCAAACAAGTCTCTACCCGGTCAGCAGAGGAGAACTACCCTGTGTAACAGACCATGAAATTCCCGATAAAATAAAAAAGCCTTTTTTTTCCCCCCTGTGCTGCATATTAATTTATAGCATTGAGATCACAATATCAGCTGTCCAGTTAAGCTATTTCAGCTTAGTTTACAGCTTGATCCTCAAAACTGTATCTTAAATATCTCAAACATGCATATAACTGTGTCCTGAAGAGCTTTCATGGAGAACGTTTATTAGTCACTTTGATCTAATTCATCACAAAAGAAACCCTCTGAAAGTACATAATGTTCTTTTAAGTGACACATGTTGAAGCTGTTAACGTACTTTTAACCCCGCGCTTTCCAGGACCCGAACCCATCCTTAACGACGTTCAAAACTTAATTAAAAGAACGCTGTCAATATCCACGTCAAAGGAGCTTGTCACCCTCGGAGGGAGGGAGAGGCTGGGTTGATTTTTCAAGCCGTGCCAAGCTTTGGAAGGGCCCTTTCACTTTATAAATCAACTAGCAGCTTAGAATATCCTGGCAGCACCTTCAAGGAACCAATCAAAATGACAGGGAAAGAGGGGATAACAATCAAAGCTTGACTGAATACAGGTGTTTGAGTTTACAGAGGAACCACAACTGCCTGGATCTTTGACAGCTGTTGATGTTATCAGTTATGTGGAGCTATTATTGGCTCCGGTCTTCGGGGCTCTAAGGCCTTTCCCTTAGCAACATCTCCGTGGCTGATAACATTTGGCTGAACTTTCAGATCTTAACCTCCCTTCTGACTTTCTGCAGTCAAAGCCGCCTAAACTGATCAGAGGAAGAGACGCGCAGTGGGAAGACAAGTAAAATATTATTGACTGGACTGTTTCATGTCTATTAGGAAGAAAGAGCAAGGGAGGGGAGAGCTTTCCAACTTGACAGGCTTCAAGATAATCAGGGAGGGAATCAAGGCAAAGAAGTAACCCTTAGAAAAGTAAGAAAGCAATGGCTTATGAGAGGTCATTGTTCTCTACGAGGAACAAACACAGGGTGGGATTTTATTAGGCTCCAATTTGAGTTCCCCCATTTTCAGCACTTGCATTCCTTAGAGTTGCCACTTTAAAGACCTAAAAGCAATTTTATGGTACACGAAACAATATTAGCACCACTTAGGTTTTCAGTTTGACTCGAAGCATACCCAGATGAGTAAATTGCTGAGATCCTCGGCAGATCACACTGTGCTTTTGAGCAGTTTCGAAACAGTTGTTTTAAAATCTGATTCGGCGCTGGTTACCATTGTTTTCCTGGGTAGATTTTCTCCCGTTTCACCAGCATAAGCCACAGTCCATTAATACGTTTCATGTAATGAGTCTGACGGGAATGGTTGGACTCGATGACCCAATGGGTCTTTTCCAACCTGGTGATTCTATGATTCTATAATTAACTGAAGTTGTTCCACTGGTGATGGTAATTTTTTTGTAAGGTAGCACCGCGCACTCTGTATCCCTTTTACAGCCTCACAAACTACCCAGAACTCTTTGTTTCTCTGACGTAAAGGCCAGGAAGCTCTATGCACATTGCAACCCATCAAACTCCACTCCCATGACTGGATCAGACTCGTCATCTCTAGATTGATAAAGTCCTAGGGCAATCATAGAATCACCAGGTTGGAAGAGACCCACTGGATCATCGAGTCCAACCATTTCTATCAAACACTAAACCATGTCCCTAAGGACCTTGTCTACCCGTCCTTTAAACCTCTCCAGGGAAGGTGACTCAACCACCTCCCTGGGCAGCCTCTTCCAATGCCCAATGACCCTTTCTGTGAAAATCAATTAGAAACTTAACAGATTGGGTTCTCGGATCTCATGAAGCAGCAAAAAATCAACCTCAGAAGCTCTCACAGAGTCACAAGAAATCATGTTTGGAACTTAATACTCCAAAAGATCTTGTTCATCAGCTGAGCAGCACCTGCAGACCAACCATGAGGAGCAAGTAGGGGTTCAGCACATGTATCCTTCACAACATCCTTCTACTTTCCATTATAAACTGCACACACGGACAACTCAAAACAGATTATTTTCTTTTCAGGACTTTCACAGTGAGTGTCTCTTGAGAAGTAACCCACTTGATAGTAAAAATGTTGATCTTTAATTGTGTATAGTGCTTGCTTTCTGCCAAATAACACTGCAACCCACCCCAGGAACACTGCACTGAGCACAATATATGATGTTTGACAGGAACGGTTGGACTCGATGATCCGGTGGGTCTCTTCCAACCTGGTGATTCTATGGTTCTATGTTGTTATATGTGCCTTATAACACAGCAGAGGTGAAATAGAGATGACAGTATCAATAAGATTTAAACAGTTATAAGGACATGATATGACTGAAGAAAACATTTAAAAAAAATTAGTAGTTACACTATGTAACTCTTGGTATTTTCAAAAATAATATCCTTGGGATTAGTGGCTTAGGAACCAAGCAGGAGTTTCAATCCAAAATCCAAACCCAGAGGTGTGGACTCAGCCCAGCTCCACAGAAATTATCAGACAGCCTGTGATCTCTATTAGAATACCAACATCATACTTAATTTTATGAATAAAAATCAAGATGTAATAAAGTCCAGTTTACCTTTCTGAAGCAATTTAGGAACTTATATAGTACTGGAGTTTAAGTTCATAATTCTATTTTTAAAAAACGTGTTCAGCCATGAAGATGTTGCCATTTTAACCATCAAGAAAAGGTCACATCGGCATTCAGGATACAACTTAACTATTCCTCTTCATGCTTTGACTCTGAATCTTTGCATCTGCACTTCCTTGGAGGTAACGGCAAGAATCATAATTATATATTTAAATCAGTCACTAGGAAAAAAATCAGAATGTTTTGGAAGAAAATGTTTCAAGAATTCCTAATATTCCTTAGAATTCTTTTTTTATCACTGAGGAAGAACAGGTTCTAAATGAGCTGTTCAGGGCTAAACATGTTTAAAGATGTTGTAGGCACTAAGTCAAAACCAAACATGGGATGGGTGGCCAATCACACTAATGAATTATCAAATTAATTTTTAATTTTTGAATACTAGAGGAAAAAGTACCAAAAAAACCCACACATTAAAATATTCACTATGGACCACAGCTCAGTGATAATCAGTGTAAATAGTCCATAGACACAATAGTAAATAGTCACAACAGTCAAATGATTTGCTGAAAATAAGGACAAAAAAAAGGCAATTGCTCTCAAAATTCTCTCTAAATGTATCTTAGGATACATTCTCTATATTAATGTCAATATATTATAATATTCTGAGAGAAAAAAATGAAATTACGATAAAGCCAAGCAATTCATAGTAAACAATATCATATATTGGCCCAAATTTCATATCTCTGTAGTATAAGGATTGGGAGAGAATTCTTAACTCGTTTTTCTATCTTTCCCAGCACCTGGATTTTCAAAGAAAGGGTTTATTATCTACCTGAATGACTCAAATCTCTTAAAAATTAACCCTTTGGTAGCTAACTCAGACTTCCTTTTGAGGTCCTGTGTTGATTTCCATAGAATCACCAGGTTGGAAGAGACCCACTGGATCATCAAGACCAACCATTCCTGTCAAACACTAACCCATGTCCCTCAGCACCTCATCCACCTGCATCTTAAACACCTCTAAGGAAGGCGAGTCAACTATTCCATTCTTCCATTGCATTTTCACCCCAGATGATGTTGAGGAAAGTTAAGTAACAGTGGGGGAGAGTGGTATAGAAATCTTAATTTTCTGTTACTGTTTCATTACACCCAATTATGATGAAAAACAGCTAAAACTTACAACTGAATCTGCCAAATCCTCACACTTGCAAAATTAAAATATTCCACCATTTAACATAGACAACTGAAACACTTTTATTTTCCCTGCAGCAGGTAAGGTGACAAAGCTATCGGAGCTGCCTCCGATGGGGTCTGTGATAGCAAACTAATCTGCGCCATCACTTACAGTGATTGCCATTAAAATCTTTATAAGCAATTAGCATTGCTGCTCAAGTCCCAGTATTCCCTCTGCTTGGCAGAGAGCAGGGAAAGCCAGTGGGCTAGTGGACGCCAGTGGCTTTAAATGGAATATCAATTACAGAAAAAGGTAAACAGCACAATGGCAAAACACTGTACTCGCACGCATCACCAAGCTAATGGATAGGAAATCTGTACCAGAGGGAAAGATTGGGCTATTGTATTTTTAGGAGGGAATTTTCTCCTCCAACACTATTACTCATTCCACTTCCACAATGGAAGTTTTCTCTATTCATTTTTCACACCTCGTGAAAGCTCCCATTGAATTCCCAGAGCGATGGTCATCAACCGCATGCAAAACAAAGCCAAATAAAGTCACCCTGCTATACATACTAACCAGGTCTGATGATTTTAAACCTTGGTGTCCTGCAGGTGTAGCCCTCATGCAGGTGGAAAAGTGCTAGATATTTCTTAAAACAAAAAAAAGTCACATTGGGTGTGAAGTGACAGTTCTCCACTATCATGTTACTCGTTACTGAAAGCTACAGCAGATACTTATTCTGAAATCGTGTCCAATTCCACACTCTTCTGTTCCTCAAACTTCAGAATCATAGAATAACCAGGTTAGAAGAGACCCATCGGATCATCGAGTCCAACCATTCCTATCAAACTCTAAACCATGTCCCTCACCGCCTCATCCATCTATCTTTTAAATACCTCCAGGGATGGTGACTAAACCACCTCCCTGGGCAGTCTCTGCCAGTGCTCAACGACCTTTCTGTGAAAATTTTTTTCCTAATGTCCATCCTGAACCTCCTTTGGCAGAGCTTGAGGCCATTCCCTCTCATCCTGTCCCTTGGGAGAAGAGCCCCGTTCCCTCCTCTCCACAACCTCCTTTCAAAGACCTTAATCCTCTGGCTAACATCACCCTCCGGAGAGTTAACGAGGTCCTCTCTAACCCTTTAGCTGCTATAAAGTCTGGAGAAGTTAAATGCGCAAATGAAAAAAAAAAATTGGTCTCAATTTCATACTTCTGCAAAATGGTAATTTTGTACTTAAAACGTGCAAGATGGATGCTCAGAAATATAGGCTGAAAGCCTAAATCATATTTGGTCATAATTTATGTAGTGCAGTCCCAAAGAGATACAAAAAAGGCAAGAGCATAATTTATCTGTTGGAATCAGAGATAGCTTTACTAAAACTCCCATTTATTCTATCCCCTATAGCCTTAACCAGCCTTTGTCCTTAGGGCGCATTCTGTTTAAGTTTTCCATATTGCTGTTTGATCACATAGAGTAGCCGATAATTTCTCTATCGGGGGAAGCAAACGCAGCTCTCGCAAAAATTACCATCTCCATGAGAGCAAACACTGCACTGCTAAAATCCAAAGTATTTATAGCAATACAAAAAATTATTTGCATGTAAAATGTCTGTCGGAGGAACATACACTTCAATTTCGAGCAAAATATTAGAACATACGGTCGCCAAGGCTTTGACAGCAGTTTCACTATAAAGAACCTAAACAATGAAACGGGATGTGATGAAAACAGTAGGCACTGTTCCCCCTTCGTGGAAATTAAAGCCTCTCACAGAAGTCAAGGGGATAAAAAAGGGTTTATGCCAAACCTGAATTTATATTCATTTTTTAAAACACAGAATTTCATTTCTAGTAGCGTTTGATGGGAATGGTTGGACTCGATGATCCAATGGGTCTCTTCAAACCTGGTGATTCCGTGATTCTATGATTTAAGTAAGTATAAAAGTTAAAAAACAAAAATACAACCGAAGTTTGATTTGGCACACGGAGTAAAAACCTGTGATTACTCTGTCAAGCAACAGTTTGTTAAATACACTTTCCTGTAGCAAATTAGCTCAAAATTTACATCAGAAACAGCAGTGTCAATTAAAAAAAAAGGATTTATAGCTGTAATGTTATAGTCTTGACCTTCTCCTTACTCTGCTGGAACCAGTCAGGACTCCTACATATCCCTCTGCACAAATAAGACATCATCAAGCATCATTTTTTTAGTATCTGAGATTGGTTTTATCTTGTTTGAATTGAACCAATATTTTGGTATGTTAATACACACGATGCTGTTACTAGAGCCGAGAGTGCCAACCTTGGAGTGAGACAAGCTCTGGACGTGACGACCTGGGCTCGTTAAATATTTCCACGGTTCTTTTCATCATTAGTACAGCCATCATAAATATTCAAATGTTGACAATATATTTTTCACAATAAACACTGTTGGATTGTAGATCGGCTAAATTCCAATTAGAATGCTTCCATTTGGCCTCCCAAATATCCCCTGAAGAATACGATACTCCTCTCTCTTTCCGTTAATTGAGAGTTATTTTCTCTCCTCTTTTTTTATTCTGCCTTTACAATTCGCTGTTGAAAGAGTTGCACTTAAATGGTCTTATTTACCAGAGATAAAGCTAAAACACGAAGCACAGATCTGCACCTGACTCTGGAAAACTTCTGTGGAGTCAGAAAGCACATTAAACATGAACCAGCAGCAACTCAGAAATCAGCTCAGTCACTAATCAAGACATCTCCATTTAATATTCATAATAACAAGCCATGTTCTTTGCAACATTTGAGGGAGAGCGTTAGTAGTGACAGAAAGTTACTTAGCAAATTGTTTTGGTTTCTTTAGGAGGGATTTTTTAACTAAAAAAACCCATGAAGTTTAACTTCAACTGAAACTGTGAAATCAACACCATTCGGTACATTTAAGCAACAGAAAGAAGGCAATGTCAAAGTGGTGGTTAAAAATAGTTCAGAAGACCCAAAGGATTTTTCCGAGACCTGTATTCACACAAGGAGAGCTTCAAACACGCCCCAGACCCAAAGCAGAATGTACCTGGCGGAAAAACACTACTGTATTTTCCCTGAAAGAACACCTCTGCTTTCCCAGACCCTTCACAGGACAACAGGTCACAAGGAATTTTTCACTTGCTCGTGGAAGGAACTCTGAAGACTGCAAATATCCCTTCCAGATTCCCGTCAATTCCTAAAGCAGAAACGCCTCACTTCCCTGTCACTGACACAGAACCAAGCGGCGTTGAAAGGATCTTCTTAATCTACACACGATAAAGAGGGAAAAAAACCTCAAAGCTGGTCCAAAGAAAAACCCATAGAATCATAGAATCACTAGGTTGGAAGAGACCCACTGGATCATCTAGTCCAACCATTCCTATCCAAAAAAAAAAAAAAAATTCCCATCTCACCATGCAACCTGTCTTCACTTTTTGACTCACTGCAGCTTTTCTAGTATGTTTAGTAATTACAAGATTGTTAACAGATTCTGAGCATAATATCCAATGTATGGAACATTCCAATAAAATGATAAATCCATGATGAACCTGCAAAGTGTATACTCAAAAGTATAAAAGCTGCTGTTAAGAACATGTAGAATACGGCGACATACGAGAGAGCAAGACCTCAAAATGAGAGCTAAAGCACCAAAAAGATGGGAGTACGGAGGTTTTGCAGACTACAACATTTTCTGGAGCAACATTAAACTATGTAGAAGCAGATAATGTGTGAACAGTTGCTGACTCACAGACGCAGAGCAAATCCAGAGCAGTTCACTGAGGACAGTGTGAAAAAAAAAAAAAACCAGTGATGCTGAGATGCCACCCACAGCACACAACTGCCAGGTTGGTGCTTCAAGCTCTACCTCACAACTCATGCCCTAGAGACTAAATGAAGCAAAATATTAATATCTACCAGATACTAAATCATGGCAAACAGTGAAAATTCAGAAGAAGAGGTCTTCTCAAAGACCATTTACCCGCTTGGTGCTGCACGACCCATTTACAGAGCAGAACTAAGAAACACGAGTAGGGAAATCTCAACATTACATCGTCTAAAACTTAATTCTATTGACATAAACATCCTTTTATTTTCAGATTTAAACCCAATTTGCTAAACATCCCATGGAATTACCTTCTGTTGCCTCAAGAAACAATACAAATAAATCAATGAGTAAGCTACGTCCACCCTTAAGACCTTCTACTGTTTATTCATTTTAATCAAATTTCCCGTATCTTTTGACTTCCTATTCTTAGTTGCCTTCAGCTACACACTGCAGCTACTGACGGCACCAGAACGTTAATTTTGTTCAAATTCAAATACAAAATAGAAGAGCCCATTTTAAAGACTACTTTGCAAACACCACACTTAAAATCAAAGAACTGAATTAGACTATAGAACGGGGAAAAACATAAATCCATTCAAGTGGATCCCTACGTTAGCTCTGTCAAACGGTCTTCAGGTTCTTCGGGTCTAGAACAGCGATTTCTCCCTTTGAAATATTAACAGTTGCATATTCTATTAAAATGGGCATAGAAAGAACTCGGGAAAAAAAAAACCAATCGTGAGGTATCCAAAGAATCAACGACAGCAAACTTCATTCAGAGTAATTAAGGGTAATCCCCGGGACAGCAGACGCACAGCAGCTGTGCAGGAGTTAATGATGATTTTTTTGTTCGGCTTTTGTCATTTTTTAATATTTATTTGACTACTCTTCCCTTCTATATTTAAAATATATATATATATGTGCTAAAACAGCAGCTGTTCCGTTTCAGAAATGGTGCAACACACTTCGGTTCTGCCCTAGTTCTCAAACAAACTACTAAGATTGCAATAAAATCATGGGTTTTACTTTTAGAACTGTGACCACTAATCCAAACAGTATTATTTTGTTCTCTACTCAACCAGAGACGTCCTGTAGGTTCTTGCTGATTACACCAGATTTGCAGCAACGTAAAAATGTGCGACGAAAACTTAAAAGCACATAAGCGATTGAGTAAGCGCAGGAAGGCTGAGCTTCTAAACAAAGTCTCCTCTAACTCATAGCTTGGAAGCATTTCATTAAAAAAAGGGGGAAAAAAGCAAGTTCTAGTGTGCCCATTTCCATGTGGAACAAAACAAACTGTTCCCAGAGGTCATGGTTGGACGTCAATGGTTGGACTTGATTATCCGGTGGGTTTCTTCCAACCTGGTTATTCTATGATTCTATGACCTTAAAAACTGCTATGGTTTAAACTGATCAAATGAGGCTCAGTATTAAAACGCTCCCAGTCCAGCTCAGCAAGAGCAGGACACCTCTACGGAACCATAACTTTCGTATTTGTACATTCCGGATGGCTCAAGGTCACAAATCTTTAACCTTTTCTTTCATAACAGCAAAGCACTGGCAACTTCCACCAGCACCAACAAAAGTGAAGCTATTGTGGTTTACTGTCCATTCAAGCTGGTAAAACAAAGATCAAGAGAGTAACCTTACTAATTTCAAACCCACTCTACTATTGTCATAAAGAGTCAATGCATTATCAGGATGAAAATAGCTTTTTTGGACGTCACTGAGGTATCGTCCATTTCTCACAATGGAGAACGTGATCATCATAAGTTAAGTATCAGTAATCGTAACTTCCTTTTTAATTAGTTTTGCCTAATGCCGGTTTCCAAAGTATTTTTCACATGCAGCCAATGGGCGACTGCATCGCTGCGTGTGCGAGGAGAGAAATCAGACCTACGGCTGCAAGAGGGACAAAAAAAAAAAAATACATGAATATTTAGAACTGATCTTGAAACATCAGAGCCATTTCCTATGGCTTCTCACAGCCTATCTTTTAACCCTGAACACGCTAACTATCACTTCTTCCTCTGGAGATTTGAAGATCTTGGGTTAACAGCCTCCTGGTTTAAAAATTCATCGAGGTACAAACAAATGGTATTGCTTCCAATGCATACGCATCGCAACAAGCCAAGGGGAAAAAAAAAAAAAAAACCAAAAGACATTACCCCCTACAGGATCCTTGGCAATTAACTCCAGCTATGTCAGCAATTTTTTGAAAAATCTCCTAAACATGAGGAAATCTCATCTTCGCCGTGTGAAAGACAAAGCTACTGCAGTGACTCTTCCATGCATTACAATGTGTGTGTCTTACTTCTTAACCAAGCCGCTAATCACGCAAATTATTGCAACTAATTACATCTGAAGGTCTAATTAATTCTTTCAGTACCACATCATTTAGTACGCATTCACAACACAGCACCTGTTTTGAAAATCCGTGCAGTTAATTTGTTTATAAACAAACACTATTTGCATAAAATGTTTAATGAATGGTTTAACAGTGAGTACAATACTCCAGCTTTGTCTTAGTAGATTTGAGGTCACCGAAGGCCACAATAAATTAATTTTAAACTATACAAATTAATTTAAATAGTATGTGTGAATTTCTCATTAATAAAGAAAACACTTCTAACATGTTAATTAATATCTCTGTAACAGGCCAATTACTGTCTCTACAAGTGCATCTTACAGTCAAACCCAAAAGATTTTTAGAGGGTTCTGCATTAGCGAAGTGAAATATTCCAACTCACACGTGTGTGGGACACGTGTACAAGTCCCAGTGGCATTCAGGACTTTCCGATAACTTTTATTATTCAAGATATTAGCATACTTCAATGTTTTTATCAAGCACTTTAAAACCCATGGAAGACTGACAGCCTGTGTATCACTTCCACATGGAACAAAAGTCAAATTGACTGATTTAACTGTACTTTCTCTTTATTATCTCTTCATGCTGGATGATGCCTCTTCCTTGCTTTAAAAAGAAGTAATAATATTTTCTGTCACGGAACGTTCCCTAATACTAAGCATTCTGACTAGAGGATTAGAGGTTGCATACAGTGTTATAATTCCCCACATACAATAAGATATCAACCTGCTTCATGCTGAAGCTAAAAGAGAACATTATTTCTTACTATCAAACATTCTTCACATGAACTATCAACTGAAATATGTTTATTGTCCCAAACTTTGTTTCTGATTTGCAAGTGTTTTCATGTTTGATAAGCACCTACTGTAAATTTACATTCAGTCATGAACTACTCTTACGATAGGAAGCTGAGAATTGTAATTTATATCCATCCCCCTTGTGTGGTGTTGTCCCATAATGCATGTTTTGATGAATTCACATCATTGTACTACACAGCTCTGAGCTAGATTCTGTTCCAATAGGGCAAAAAACGAACCAGGGACCTAAACCCACTGCTCCTTTCCTTTTGAAAGGGAAGTTAACTGTAATCACACACCCACCCAAGCCAGCTGCCCACTCACAGACCTGAATTTGCTTCTAAAACCACTCAAGTATGGATTATCTAATCTTTTTACAATACAGTTTGCTGTTTCCAAAAGAGGGATTCGCCAACAAGTTTCAAAAGAAAAAAAAAAAAAACCTGGAAGCCTGATCAAGGATATCACAGTGTAGGGAGCAGCTATGGATACATCACAAGCTTAAAACAAAGTGTAAAAACATCCTGGGTTACTGACCTAACACTGGCTACTCGAGAACAGTCTAATTCATTTCAGCATTATGGATTGGGGGAGGCAAAACAGATAATTTGCCTTTTCTTATTCTTCAAAAAGGTTCCTAAGCTCCAGCTATCACAATTAGAGTTCCAAAAATGCGACTAAAACACAGCATTTCTCTCAGTTTCTAAGAAATACAAAATACTCAGCACACTGACACGAACATCCACTATTACTCACAGACCAAAACGCCATAGCCAGATCTAAATTTCAAGTGATGCAAAGCAGTGATGTCAAAGGAGCAAGAAGTTATAGCAAAGAGAACCCACCCTGTGTGATTGATGTTCTGCTAAGTGCTTCTCAGTCCTATCCATCCTCTCCTTGTGTCTCAGATGATGCAACATAGACTTTGATTCAATTTAGCATGAGTTGTGGTTCGAGAAAGACCTATCAAACAAATCGAGTTAAACATCAGTCTGACATGTACAATTCCAGTAAGAAACAATCTGAAACTTTTACCATCCCCTATTGTGCATTTCTGTCCCTTTACGCTGCAACCGTTATGATTCAAAGAAGATTTCTTCTTTTCATGAAAACGGATTATATGAATTTCCCTTAAAAAGTCACTAACAAAACTTAACACTTCACCATATGTGAAATCCCTTCCGTTTCAGATCTCATTCCCAGAAGACAAGAGCCTCTTGATAACTGACACCGGTATTGTAATTAATTAAATCTGCAATCTTTACATCCCGTTCACATCTCTCTAAGACACAGCAAGCATGCAATCTGCACACAACGATTTGCAAACTAGTGAAGAGAGATAAACTTGCTGTGCTAAGGAGTTGAAGTGGGGGGTTGTTTGCTGATTAAGACCAATAATTTTGTCTACAAGGCTCAGTTATATTCTGTTCTACAGTTGTAAGAGTTAAAGGACCTTGAAGATTTGATATAAACAAGACAGAACTTAAAAGTCAAAGATAAAGTTGCTCAGGCAGCTGCTGAAGAAAACAAGGCCACAGCTGAAGTACAGACAGAGATGGGGCCATGTCTAATTTAATAAGTTATTTGAAACGTCCCATGTACCCGTGTCCAAACTATTCCAAACAAACGACCCTTCTTTTGCTCCTTTCCCGCAGCGACGGTTACACCGGGCTCCCGAGGTGGCTCTCCCCACGTTAAGGATCACAAGCATCTCACAAATAAAGGAGACGGCCACGTGAAAAAATTATCTTTTAAAATGGAGATTAATTTGCATACAAGGAACGGGAGATTTATGACGAGCAACATCGCGCAGCACTGCATCTGCCTAGTATCAGTCGTAATTTAGATTGTTTGTGACCGATCTTAAATTCTAAAGCACGGGGAAGATGAAGTGCTCTGGTGCCGTGTTATTGTCAGGAGTCTAAGACTTACCAGAGATTTATTAGTAATCTTATCACAAACATGTCTCAAGTTTTTGCTTTTAATATGTGCCAAGCTCCTCTGAGGAATTTTCCTCGCTGCAATTATATTTCTCAACGCACGCTTGCCGAAGCTTAGTTGATTTCCTTCCCAAAATAAAGCGACCTATCATTACACTACAGTAGCTCCGCTACATTTTTCCTCTGCTACTTAATAATCAATGTATTCATCATTAAAATCTGAGCCCCGAAGCAATGGGTTTTAGCATATTCTAATGACTAGCGACTTGCAAATTACATTGACCTTTCATGTACATTCTGTAAGCACCTTGTTCTAATGTGTACTGTATTTATAGTTTGCCAATACAAACTAGCCAAAGATTGGATAATTACTGTAATCTATTAGCTCGATTGCTTTCCCTGCTCATTTGTAGCATGTGCCATATAGACCATTTTCCAAAGCTGCCCTATCTTTCATCTCTCGCGAGTCCAGAACGCCAGGAATGCTTCATCCTCCAAACATATACACTTACTACTACATGAAGAACACCCCATCTCGGCTCAAGGATATTCCGGGAATAAAGAATCTTCTTTACTATTAGTGTCACGACGCTATTTGTGACTGACAAAAAACACAGCTCACCGAGTGTAAACTTTGCTTGAAGAATGTCAGGCCAAGCTCCATTTTCTACCCATTACCCTGACTTCCAAACAGCATTTAATAGGGACTTGCTTGCTTCTTTTCTTAGAAAGAAAGATAAAAAGGCACTTCTCCTAAAGCAGGGAACTTTCTCTGTGAAATATTTATTTATAGCTTATATAAGGAAAAAAAATACTTTTCAATAAAAGCACAGAGTTGCGACTTAAGAAAGTTAAGAAATCCTACCTTCGACTATTAGGCTCAAGTCTCTTTCTGTTGACAGTCTATTTCAAGACAGTTATGGATAGATAACATTACAGACACTGGTAATTAAAACAACACTAATTTTGTCTCGGTGGCTGCGCTTTGTTGTTTGAAATCATCTATCACGGCCTTCATGCTTCACACAATGAGAAGACATTTGTCTAGTCACATTCTGCTTGGTCAACACTTTTGCAGCTCTCCCAGCGTACCTGGATGCGGCTGCACTGTTAAAGAGGTAGCGCTGCTTTATTATTCCAAAAAGACCCTATTAAATAAGCCGCTTCAAATGCTTAAAAGAAATTAATTCTTTTGGGTTACTTTTTTTTTTTTTTTTTTTTTTTGCAAAAATCACTGCAATGTCTTTCTTTTAAAAGAGTTGAAGAGAAAAACCACCACTCTCGCTCACATTTGAACTGAGACAGCACACAGATCTCTTCCCCAGCACTGCAAAAAAAGAAAGATATATTGATATATCAACATACATCCTGAAACAAAATAAATGCCTGAAATGCCTGGCCCTACACACTACTAATTATTTTGCATGCATTAGTTTAATTGATTTACGAGCACTAAATTTTTCTTCAAAGTACTTCTTAATACTAAAATAAATGATGTTTAAGAATATTAAAAATTACAGCATGCAGATGCTTTATATTTTGACCACAAAAAAAATAAAAAGGCAAAGACTCGTATTTCATTAGGGAGGATGAAGGAATCGGATATTATTTTCAGATTAAACTTGAAGAGCAGTAACAAAGTAAACCGAAGCACTTAAGACGGATTTCAAAGGGTTGTTACTGACTGACAGAAACAAGGCGAGCAGGCGAGATCGTTTAACTCTAAACTGAATTCACCAGGGTCACAAAACAAAGAATTGCTGTTCTGCTGAATAGGGAAGATGTCACCAAGCTACAGAAAACAAGAACCACCCAAGTCCTGCAAACTCAGATGTGGATGAACCAGTGTGCAGTTATTCTACTGTTACCCAACCACAGACACACCAGAAATTGAATCCTCTGCAATCACAGAATCATAGAACAATCAGGTTGGAAGAGACCCACAGGATCATCGAGTCCAACCATTCCTATCAAACACTAACCCATGTCCCTCAGCACCTCATCTCTTAAACCCCTTCAGGGAAGGCGACTCAACCCCCTCCCTGGGCAGCCTCTGCCACTGCCCACTGGATAACAAGAAGTAGTTTTAAAACAGAAAAAGAATCATTAATTTGCAGTTCAGAGCCTTTCCAATAAAGCCCAAAGCAGTAAAAACTTGGGATCTCTTCTATCTTTAACACAACCAAAGCAGTCACGGCCTGAGACATCAAAATTCTTGTCAGAAGTTACCTGAGCACCAACCGCAGAAATGTTAAGAGAGAAAACACACAAACATTTGACAGGGGGAAACAGGATAGCAAATAAGTCAGAAAACATTAGCAAAATACATGTTTATTTGCATGTGCTAATGAGTTTCCCTCAAATCTAATAGAGCTCAAAGAACATGCCACCCGCAGGGAAGGAGCGGCAACCCTTCAGGGTTTAGGTTTCTGTGGCTTCATTACAAAAAGGTTTTGCTGGCAACAAGTGGCTCCTTGAGTCACAGAGGCAGGAGAGGCACTGGGAGCCGAGAGAGACTTCGCTCTGTGACTGAAGAGAGGAGAAACCCTGCCCCTTATCTTCCCAGGGAACACTGATTTAGCTCGTTCCGACTTCACTTCTTTAGTATACTGGGAATTCTTCAAAGGGACTGGTATTACATTTTTATTCCACGTTGCTGAACTCTAATTGCAGTGGAATTTATAGGAAGGCCCTAGAAAGCCAGTGGCACATGAAGTACTGTAGAAGTGGGAAATGTGCCTCTAACTCGGTCGCACAGTTACTCATTTATTCTAATTTCCAGATCCCAGCAAAGCAACCGGAGCAAGTTCTATCAACAGTATTTTAAAGACGCAAGCGAAAAAGTAAATAATTCAACGCAAGTTATATCAACCATATTTTTTTTTCTTCATACCCATTTAAGATTAATATTCAAACTATCACTGGACAAACTGCACGAGCTCTATAGACTAAGCCGAGTCCAGACGGTGCCTGTTTCTCAATAACTATTTCTGCAATGAGCGAAGAAGCACAAATCTCTTTGCTTTCCATAACTCATTTGCGTGAATTTACTCCTTTGCCTTAAGAGGTGGTTGTAGCACGTGTGAAAACACACAGAGCAATTTTAACTCCATAATATCACCAGAGAAATATTGTGTTAGTAGAAAGTAGAAATGAATGCTGGTGAAGTCTTTGAAGGGAAACAACGGCACAGCACTGCTCAAAAGCACCACCCAAAGGTAGAAGTGATGTAAAGACATTTACTGAATTGTCAGGGGTTTTTTATTATTATTTTATTTTTTTTATTGTTAATTTCAGCAAAACCTGAATGTAAAAAATGAGAGTGCGGTGAAAGTTGACAGAGGCTCTTGATGGAAGTGACTGATTTCCAGAGCTGCCCCTGTAGGAAATTGATGATAATGCTGCCTAAACCATTCATTATGATTTGGAACTTTGCTCAAACGAGCCCTAGATTTATAAATTTGCTAGACGTGTGTTGTAGATAATATGACAAACTACTGTTTTCAGGTGGAAATTCCTCTGACCTAATTTTATAAAAAAAAAAAAAAATCATGCAAAACTGGGGAAGGTAATTTATTTCTAAAGCCTCCTGAAAAAGCTGAAGTTGTGGTTTTGGAGCAGCATGCAATGGAAGTGGAATATATTCACTGGACAAATTCAGCTCTCCATGGTATTCACAAATTTTCCTTATTAAAATTATAGAGTTAAAGGATAAGATGTTCTCATGTTACCAACAATCAGCTGCTTGAACAAAGAATATCTCTCCTTCTACTAATCATACTTGGAATATTTCTTAGGCCAAAACAAACAACTTAGCAGTTATAAAAACACGTAAGCATAAACCTGAGTATAAGCTACGCGATGCTGATTGTGAACTGATAATATATTTTGACGGAGTTAGCATATTAAAAGCCTATTAGCAGATACTTTAAATGAGGGGAAATGGATGCTTTCTTGTTCAAAATAGTGCATTACACTTACATAAAGAAAATTAATCTATTAGTCCTTTAACTTTTGCAAAAAGAGTTGAGATACGAAGGAGGACAACGTTGCCATACATCTTCCTGATTTAAGTAGGTTAATTTGCTGGGGGGGATGGTTTTGCCCTTCTTACCCATGTTCATTGCTCACAAAGAAAAGTTGAAAAATTGTGAAGAAAGAGCCGCTGAAACACCAACAGACCAGAACACAGATGAGGTGCTAGAAATCCGCAGGAAAGGTAGCTCAGCACACACCTCACCTGCAGTCACACTTAGAGAAGTACCTTCAAACACAAGCATCTCCCCTACCAGAGTTGCCTTTGTCAACAAAAGTGATTCAAACCAAAACTACACAGAATGGTTACTTATTAATGCAGAAAGGTTGCAGCACAGAATTTGTTCTTCAGGCTTCTGTTGCAAGCCTACAAAAATAACCCCATCTACAAATCTCCCTCGCCAAAGAAACAAGACTTGTAGTAATTCTGTTCTCATGCGTGCGCCCACACTGTGATTTTACCACCAACTGGATAATTTCTTCTTGTTTCTTATTCCTCTTTGTTGAGGATGTCAGGGAAATAACTAGTTGTTAGGACTGACGCAGCACTGAATCCCAAAACTGGGGTTTCACAAACATATTGTAACCTAATATCACACTTCAGCCTGGAAGATGTGTTAAATCCACAAAGGATTCTCCAAGCATGTTCCTTTCCTCTTTAAGCCTCAATGCCTTTCTGCAAAGCAGACATACATAAGGGTTTTAAAGAATATATGCAATAGCGTGATAGACAGTCCAGGTACTTCATTTTTTACCAGCACTGCAAAATGGAATAGAGGTTTTTTTTATTATTTGTTAAGGGATTTTACTGCTTTCCAGCAGAAATCACCCTGTAAGGCAGAGCATCTGCAACAACGTCCTACCTAGGTTCACTGGCAGGTAGCTCCAGGGTTTGCTGCACAGAGACATTCGCCCTGCAGCCTTTCACTCCACAGACACCAATGTCAGACTCCAAAAAGAACTGTAAGAGAGAGGAAGAAGCTGAAGGCAGCCTGAGAATCTTGTATCAAAAAAAAAATCACACATGATAGGCGAGAGTTGGAAAGAACAATGAGGTCTCCCCTCAGCCTCCTCTTCTCCAGGATAAACCCCCCCAGCTCTCTCAGCTGCTCCTCTTCTTCTCCAGCCCCTTCACCAGCCTCGTTGCTCTTCTCTGGACTCGCTCCAGAGTCTCAACATCCTTCTTGTGGTGAGGGACCCAGAACTGAACACAGGATTCGAGGTGACAAGATAGTCTTTTGTGATAAAGAGGTGGTTTAGAATTACCCAAGAAGTCAAATTCCCCAGAGAGTTTCAAGAAGAGTTTCTCTTCAGTTCACTCATTTTCAATATAACATTTAAGGAAAGTTTTTTTCGCCTCAATTAACAGAATGTTTCCATACTAGACAACTTAGTCTAACTTCCACTGCAATATTCTTATTAAAAATTAGCTTCAATTTTTCCACTTTGGATTTTCTTGCAGTTTTGAGACCAGTTGCTCCTACTGGCCCTCTCCCTTCCTGACTGACTCCCCCGAATTCAACAGCTTTTTCATGAGAAGTCGGCCCAAACAGGAATCATGCATCCAACTTGAAGCTGCTGATTCAAACCTACTTTGATTCCAGACTTCCATGAGGAATGCTCTCAGCACTCCTCTAGGATTTGACTAACAACTTCTGACAAACTCAAAGATTCAGCATCTGGGAGTTCATTACCTTCACCAACACAGGAGCAGAAGCAGGAGCTGAATGTAACACCCTCGTTTTCATCTCTGAAAGAAACACTCAGGTATGTCTAGCAGAAATAATTGAGAAAGGAGATCATAATGCCAGAATGTACGAGCAGATGAGTTAAAAAGATGATCTGGGCTCCCTCGTGACTCCCACTGTGATGGACCTTAGACAATAGGGAGAACATACAGAAATCCTGTTCCTTAGTACAGGAGAAGCGTCTCCTGCGGCTTCTCAGTCTTGTGCCTTTTCAAATACATCAGTGTTGGCACCTGACACTGGTACAGGTCCTACGATGCTCAACTTGGGGATCAGTGATCATTGCTCAGATCTCCTTTACGTCACTCATTTGCTCTTAACAAGTTCAAGAAATGAGGAGGCTCAAGACAGAAACATCCATGCTAATTACAGACACATGTGAAGATTTACAAGATGCTTGATAAGAATTATTAAAGATAATATGGGTGGCAGACATTTTAAGTAGGGGGGAAAAAAAGTCAGGAAAAAAAATGTTTTTAACTCCAGGCATAACAGAAACTTTAAACCATTACTAACTAGGACATCATATTCTTATTATTGTATCATTGTAAAATGAGATGGGTGAAGAGCAGATTTCAGCCTCAGCATATTTTCATCACCAATATTAAACACAGGGCTCAGAGGAAGTTATATTATCAGCTCTAAAATGGGTGAGGCAAGGGAGCTGAAGACTTGTTGGTGATCATTCATAGAATCGCAGAACCACCAGGTTGGAAGAGACCCACAGGATCATCGAGTCCAACCATTCCTATCAAACACTAACCCATGTCCCTCAGCACCTCATACTCAAACCTCGTTTGACTCAAACCATTCTAAGATTCAACCCTGTGAGATGACCAACGATTTGTACTGTTACTAAAATTACTATAATAAATAATCTGAAACGGATCAGGTATCACACACACAGCTCCTTATTTACTCAGAAAATATGAGATGTGCTATAGCATGAGAAAACCATGACCCTTCAAATGCTTCCATCGCTACTGCCTAAAGTTAAAGGTCTCAAGATTTCTGGTTTATTTCCAACCGTAAGTTACAAAATCCACTGGCTCTCCTTGAACAAAAAGCTGCAGATCTGCCCTTTTCTCCTTTATACTTTCAACATAATAGGTATTATTACCCATAACTTTTTATTTAAAAGAATTGTGCAGCCAGGAAAATGAATGAATTTAATTATCAATGCAGTGTGAAAAAAATCATTAGAGCAAGAGCCTGGAACGCTACGGATTAACAATAAACAAAGGCTATAAAAACCGGTTTTAAAAAGTGTCATTCTACCTTCGGTTCTTAAAACGTAAATAATATAAACACGGTAACAAGAGAACCGTATGTAAACACGGGGAGTTATTGGCAAAAGATCACCCCAAGAAAGTGCTAAATGACTGACTGGATCATTTAACTTTAAATCTATACTTTATGTGGCAATGTGGAGAGGTCATTCGATTGCTATGCATAAAAAATTTTGAATTCTAATATGATCTAAAAGTTTCACCTTCATAAGACAAAATTTTCATTATGAAATTGCGTTTAATGGTATTCACACGTATCTGCCGCCTCACATCTGCAATGTTATATTTCTATAGGCTGCTCAGTACACAGCAGGGAAACGACTAAAAAGAGTAGAACTTTTTTTACTTGACACTTTACAAACTCCTGTGTAATGAAAGATGTGTGCACAAACTGCACTTTGTAACACAAAAGAATTTCAGCCGCAAGGAATCGGTATTTTGCGGCTTTGTTTTCTGGGGAAAAAAAGCATCCTCAGCCTCACGGTTCCAGCTCCATTCTCTACATCTGGATGTTTACAGAGTCGTGACTGTGCTTTTGAGGATTTGGAAGGAGACTTTTGTATTTTTATTTTATGATTTCACATCAATTAATGAATCATTGGGGCCAGTTTCTTAACTCCCCAGCAGCACAAAAAGTTTCCTACAAATTCAACAAAACAATTGAGACCAGAAGTTGTGGCTACTGAAAAATCACATTATCAGAAGGAAAATTAACATTAAATACGCTCTGTTGTTGTGAAAAAGCAGGTTAAAAACCTAACTTTGGATACACAGGAGCAGTTTGCACTAGAGTTTAGAAATGTGCTTCCAGTCAGGCTCTGGCCTTGCTCATTAACCTTTAATTTACTTAAGGCTTCGAATCATAGCATCACCAGTTTGGAAGAGACCCACTGGGTCGAGTCCAACTCAGAACTGCTTTTCAAAGCATAATTATTGATTTCATTGCTTATTTTTTAAAAACATACTGGCAAAATACTTCTCTGCCACATCTTAAATTCCAAGAACCAAACTATTAGAGAGGAGAACTACTCAGCCACTGGAATAACTGGTTATTAATTGGGTTGAGAAGGAATTTTCAGAAGTGGAGCTGAATGAAGTAACACTGCTGGATAGGAAACAGCTATGGAAGATAATAACTAAGGGTAGAGAAAGTTGGGTAGAGCACATTAAAGGTCAGGTTTGATTTTCTCAAGTCTTGAAACAAGCATGATTTCAAAAATGGCATATTTGTGCTGAAGTCTTAACAAAAAACCCTGATATAACAGGTAAAAACCAAACAGAAAATCCCCAAATTTATAAACCAACTTACTGTATCAACTTCATTAGTGGTTATTTAAGATTGTGTTTCTTTTTTGTGGAGATGCCCTTCATAACGAACTCGTACGACACTCTGTGATGCTTCCCAGCCTCGGGCTTTATTCGGCAAGACATTTCAGGCTATTTAACTTTCCTACTGGGAATATTCCCTATTGATTTCAAAGGGATTACTTGGGGAAGTAACTATAAGCAGAAGTATTTGCAGTAGTGGAGTCTCAGACATCTCCCACTCTTTTCCCCTGGAGAAATCAGAAGGGAATCTGGATTTGGAGAGACATTACACTAGAGGGCTAAGAAGTCACAAAGAACAAAAATTTTAAGTGAACCCTGCTGCTTGCCAAGAAGCCTTCCTAAGCAGAGGGCTGGAAACTATCCACACAACCTTATAAGGGAAGAAGAAGAAAATAAACAAGTTAGAAAGACACAGGTTAGCAGAAAATAAATGCCAGAGTTGCCCACGTTGGTCAGTAGTGAATCACAGAATCACCAGGTTGGAAGAGACCCACCGGATCATTGAGTCCAACCATTCCTATCAAACACTAACACATGTGCCCTTAAGTTAACATCATAAATGATACTGATTCCAATCAAAATTTGGGTAACCATTTAAGCAGACTGCACAGGTCTCCTCTACAGTCAGAGGAGGAAAATTTCCTCCTGAGAGGACAATTAGGAGCAACAAAGTCCCTGTCTAGAGCTTGGTAGTGGAGCTACTCCAGAAAGACGTCAACGGAGCCTTCCCAAGGAACACAAGAAATTATAATATTCCAGTCTAGGGGAGAAGGATGTCTGGGCATCCTGCAGAGCAAACTCTACCCTGTCTATTCTCCAGCTCTTTCATAAATACCAAACTGACCAATGGAACTACTCCAGAGCAACTCCAGGAGCCCACATTACGACAGCTGGTGCTCAGCTCCTGCAAAGATGAACCTGCCGAGGTCACCAGCAGCAAACTACTTCTGCCACTTAAGAGGTGACTGTGCTGTCCACGGTGATCAATAAAAACAGCCCCTGGAAATATAACGGAAATCAGGCCAAACCACGATTACCACTTCACCTACTTCCAACGTTATTTTTGACTTAAATCATTCATAATGGGAACAAAATATTTTATTGTTGTTTCAGACCTTGAAGTTTTGGTACAAGCGCATACATTATTGCTAAAAAAAGAATCAGATGGTGACAGTAGGAGCAGAGCAGGATTCAGATTATGCAGGTTCTATTTGCATTCTTATATGGACTCACTGTGCAGTCCCCAGCATGGGGCAACTTTCCAGGAGAAATAGTCTGCTCGCTCTCCTCATCAGCCACACGTAGCAACAACATAGCAACAACACTACAAACCATCTCGCGGAGCGTTTGAGATCCTTGGACGGAGGGCATTTATCAAAGAATTTTTTTTTTCTGATATTAACTGTGAGAAAATTAGTAAATGTGGTCCTCTTTTTCTTGCCCACTTGCAGCGGTAATTACAGAAAAGACGCAATTCACGTGCCACAGTTTGAATGAAGCAACAACAAAGAGCCAACAAAGAAAATGTTTTGGAGGAAGATCATTTATTTTTCATTATTTTTACGAAATCGTAGTTCAGGCTTCATATTTGCAAGTGAATAACCTCTACCTGAAAGTCCAACTCGTGTGTGCACGGAAAAGAAAACATCCTCTCTTCTGTATTCCAGCTATTAGGTGAGCAGATGGCTCAATATAAATGACCATGTAAAAGAGAGGGAAAAAGACCAACATAGATCAATACCCTCACCATGATTCCTGCATTCCAATAAATATCAAACCATCGGGAGCGACGGCAGAGGGGAAAAAAGAACATCGAAATATCATTTTGGGAAAAATAAAAAATAGCTCAGACCAAACTGAAAACAAATGGGTGGTAGATTTAATAAAAGGAATGTAAAGAATAAGCAAAAGAGCTTCACTCTTAGCATCAGCGTCTGTGGGGTACCATAAACCTCTACATGTGAGAGTGAGAAACAAAAAGGAAAAAAAAAAAATAATACTTCAACGTAAACAATACCTATGAAACAAAAAAAGCCACCAAAAGCCCCAAACCAGAAAAGAATTTCTGGTTTGGGGTTTTTGGTGGCTTTTTTTGTTTCACAGAATCGTAGAATCACAAGGTTGGAAGAGACCCAACCAGATCATCGAGTCCAACCATTCCTATCAATCTCTAACCCATGTCCCTCAGCACCTCGTCCACCCATCCCTTAAACCACCTCCCCTGGGCAGCCTCTGCCAGTGCTTAACGACCCTTTCAGGGAAGAATTTTTTCTTTAGGTCAAGCCTGAACCTCCCCTGGTGGAGCTTGAGGCCATTTCCTTATAAGATCCTTGCATGTGGTCTCTTTGGCTACTTTTAATCAGAAATTCAAAGACTTTGAAAGCTGACCACACAGTAAACTGACTTGAAGTCTATGAAGAACTTACAGCTGAACTGTATTTGCTAGGAAAAAAAAAAAAAATCTCATGTTTCTAAATTTGTATCAGCAGTTCATGCACTATGCATAATATTTAAACATGCTCTAATTCTTATGTGTCAAAACAATCATGTTCATTAATATTTCCTTTGCGCTTGCACTACTTTCAATGTATAATTTTATAAGAACCGTTCCCCAGCTACTCAGTACTCGTCAAGGAACTCAAAAGAAATGAGAATCAAAATTTGCAACCACTATATAAAATTATATATTGATATAAAGTGTTTAACTAAACCTGTTCAGAGACCTTAAGTAGGCAGGAAAAAAAAACTGTTTTAGTAATATAAGGAAATAATCAAAGGATGTAAAATATTTTTCTAACATGGAGAGAAGCCACTTGTCTTCTTCCCCCAGATCCCAAAAAGTAATTCCCACCCAACAACAGAAAATAAGTGGCTTCTAACTGTTTCAAGAAAGGAGAGGAGAAAGTTTGTAAGCTTTCCACTCAGTTAACTGAAATCTTTCTCAGTCTCAGACAGAAAATCCAACACAGCAACTCTGAGAACAAAAGAAATAAACACAGGACAACTTGGTAAGTTAGTTGATTCCCTAATGGATTCATCAGGTCTACTTACAACTTCTTTAAATCATAGAATCATAGAACAACCAGGTTGGAAGAGACCCACCGGATCATCGAGTCCAACCATTCCCATCAAACACTAAACCATGTCCCTCAGCACCTTGTCCACCCGTCCCTTAAACCCCTCCAGGGAAGGTGACTCAGCCCCCTCCCTGGGCAGGTCTGCTGGAAACACCTCCAAAGCCTAGAAGGAAAGTTACTCTCTGGAAAACAGGTGATTTAATTACACTCCCATGAAACTCGATGATTTTAGGCTTTGGGGGTTTGGTTTTTTTCCCCTGGGCTTCTAGCTGTTGATTATCAAGATCTGTGAACTAAAGCACTAACTAGTCTCCCTCTCCCACCCTTGACATTTAAACAGATGAGCCAAAACCCATAAAAGATAGACACAACAGCTGATAAATGGTTTACCATTGCAAAGAGTAACACGCTGAAACTTCTCAGTCCTGGCCTGTCACATTCCTAAACAAAAAGAAAACAAAACAGAAAAGAAAAAAAAAAAAAAAGAAGAGAGCCTCTCATGCTATTTTCTGTCCATCTCTACCACGTTCTCTGGTGGGAAGCACGACCAACCTGTGCATTAAGACCCAGGCTCCTGAGGTAGATTAAGGAAGAGGATTATCAGGATGATTTCTGTTTCTATGAAATTTTATACTCGTTCTTTCTCTCTGAGGGGTTTCAATTGTTCTTTCTTTAGTCTAAAACTGAAAATCATCCAGATTGAGAGCATATTTTTTTCTATGGGTAGGAGAAAAAAAAAAAAGCAATTGAGGCATGACCTTCACTCGGTGGGTTCGTTACACATATTCCAGGCGGCTCTGATCGTATTTCACTACCCTGGAAGTGATTGTGATGTCCAGAACACTGAATTATGTCATTAATTAAGGAATCGGCCAGGAGGTAGCTGATTATAAGCGAGAGAGAATCTGCACTTACACAAAACTATTTTCATAATCAGTGATGATAGAAAGAAAAACAAAGAAGAATTACCTCGTGCTTAATGCAAGTGCCCTGGACACTGTTTTAAAAGATTATTCTGTGCATAGGGAATGCTATTAAGCTTCAACGTCGAGCCAAAAGCAGAGCGCAGGGTTTAACAGCCTTCTCTTAGCGTGAAAAAGACACAACAAGGTTTTGGTTTGGATAGCAAACTTTCCAATTTCTTTCCAAGTACATAAGAGGAAAAGGTAAGATAAGTGCCGTAATCCGTTTAAATTCTCTTTTATTAATGTTGGTTTTACCTGAAACAGAATGTGCAGCAAGGATATCATTTACTAGAGTAGCAGAGATTAGTTCATTAATGGGTTGAAGCAACTGGCCATGCATCAGCATAAAATTAGAGGCTAACGGATTTCCCTCTGTAAGCCACTAATGCAACTGAGCATTTGCAAATCATCTCAAGATGCATGTCAGAGAGAGAGATGACAGTGTTAAAGAAATACATTTTTCATTTATTCTATTAGTAATACACACTAATGAATGTGTTACGTGCAGACAATAAAAGAGAGTTAGGTTTTAACTACTTTGGCAAGTCAGAATGTACATTACCTTCCAGTGAGGTTGCTCTTCACACGATTCAAGCAAATTTCACTGAGCAAGATTTGGTGAAATTGTGGTTTTGCCAAGTTCTCTACAGGCTTATATTTAGATTTCCAAAGAGGCACCCAATTTCTTTCAGAGCCATATATACAGAAAACAATCAAACTCACTGATGTTAAGGAATGAGGGAAAAAAAAAAAAAAAACCCTGCATTGATTCATCAAACATTTTCATAGCTTTGTTTTCATTCAAACTTAGTTTCTCTCAGGAAAATTTTATTCTATGTTCTCAAGCAACCAAACCTATTTTCATAAGGCTAAAAAGTAATATTCATTCATCGTTATATACTAACTTTTTGACTATGGGTTTAGGCTCTTCACATCCCACCACTACAACTATAGTTGGTGGACGAGGTGCTGAGGGACATGGCTTAGTGTTTGATGGGAATGGTTGGACTCAGTCATCCGATGGGTCTCTTCCAACCTGGTGATTCTATGATTCTGTAACTTGGCTATAACTCTATAAAGAAGAGACTAGAACAGTAAAGGGAACTCTGGATTTCTCCCTTCAGCATCGCTCATTGTCAATATACGGCCGTTCTCATAAAGAATAAGTTAAACTTCAAACGTAATTGATGGCAAATATAAGTGCATCCTGAAGAAAACTCATACGGAGCACACACATAAAGCATTTTTCAATACTTATTCACAATAAAGTATCTTATCTTGTTTACTAATTTAAGAATAAATGTGCACATGAATAGAAAATGAACTGTGGTTGCTACATTGCTAAATTCTACAGAGCAGAACACTCAGGTGTTCTTTCAGCAGACAAATACACCATTTTTCCTCGTATTATACCAAGCAACTCAAGGACTTCACTGGGAATCATGATACACTTCTCGTAGTATTTTTTTCTTAACAAGATAACACTAATCAAGCTTAAATTAACATTTATTCTGCATATACCCACAGAATTAGCGTGTACAGACGCACAGACAGGCTGGTGAAAGTATTACTGATCCAAGGAATAATGCACACGTCGTAGAAGGCTCTCACCATTAAGAAATCTGGTATGGAGAACTCGGCAAATATGCCAGGAGATAAAAATCACCATATTCCCATGGTCTGCTTCAGGGACAAATAAAGTATGCTATTATTTCACATTCTATGGAATACACAGATCTACAAACAGAAGTGTTTCAATTCAATACAATATGAAAAAATTCAAAATAAAACGAAAAGTGACTGAAAACAAACCAACAAAATCGCACAGCAGAGTTGTTAATTATGATTATTTACGATCGTTCAGAACTGGCATCATTATTGTAGTTTCCCTTCCAAAATTTCTCCAAGCTGCATCGCTCCCTAGCGACTCAAGGATCTATACAAATGACTTCACGGCAGTTCAGGGCTCTCAAAGGTGTCTTGCCCGAGCCTGACATGTTCAAAAATTCAAAGCAGGCAATTTAAGATGGGCACCTCTCATGGAGCATCATCAGCTTCATAAACAAAGTATTCTGAGGCACCGAACAGGTCTCCACTGCGAGCAACGGGCTCACCGCTACTCCTAAAAACAATCTCCGAACTCATGAGAGCAAACCCCCTCGGTCCATCGCTACCTGCTACGCTGAATATTTCATCAGAAATGACAAGACTTGTTCCTTCCTCCCTCCCTCCCTCCCTCCCAACCCCACTTTTATATTTGCTCGCTTGACAACTTGTCACTGCCACATCACTGCCACGCCAGCTGTCCTTGAAACCTGACCTCTGCAGCTCTCTGCGCCCACCGGTCATGCCGTCCCTGTCTCTCTCCAACCATTTCTGACAGGAGACGCGCTGATCTCAACAGCGAGTCCTGGCACCTGAGACACACTGGGATTACACAGGTAAATCAGGGTATTCCGTGTTGTCTCCTGGCTAACAACAGAGGGAAAAACATGACATCTGGAACAACAGGTCTTACGTTCGCATATTCAAAAGATTCATCATGCTTTTACAAGCAGATGGGCCAGATTGCTTCCCCTTGCTCTGAGAGGGTAAATCGTACATATAAAATAAAAGAAAGTAAAAACAGAAGGCTCGATTTTGCCTTTAATTTTAACAGAATTAAAGGGTTGGTTATTGACAAAGAGACTAGATAAAACAATGACTTAAAAATAGACAAACAGAAAGGTTTGTTCACCAACCTAAACCAGTTTCAATTACACCTTTTATTAGATGCATCTCCGTTTATTTAGCTTTGATGTGAATCGTGTGCCTAATAAAGTGCACGATTTGATTCCACAATGGAACAATCCACTTAAAAGTAGGTATATTTACACAGAAAGGTAAGACTTTCCTTTAAACTGGCATGTTTTTAACTTCTCTTGAAATGTCTGGGTAGAGAAGAACGTGAAGTATTTTGACTGAAATAAATGCTTTCATGGAAAACAGTGAACCCTGGAGATTATGCCGATTCTTGAAGAACTTCATACTGTTTTAAGCAGGTGACAGTAATGTCATCGCTTGAGCTTTTTGCCTTCCACACTTACACAACAAGGAAAAAAAAAAGGTAGTTTTACATTGGAGAGAAAAGCTCAGAGTTACCCAAGCAGATAGCACCTTAGCACATGCTACAATTAATGTACCTCAAGATCAGAGCCACTACTGCTACCTCACAGCCAATGTTACCTTTTACTACGAAAAAAAAGCACAGTCAATACCACGATCAAAATGAGAAACTATTTATATTTAATGCATTTCCCTCGCAAGGACTATAAACATCTTTCTCTGCTACCTACGGTACTAATAGGACAAAGGATGGTGGTTTAAAACTAAAGGAGGAGAAGTTTAAACTGGATATTAGGAAGAAAATCTTTTCACTAAAACATTGACACAGGTTGCCCAGAGAGGTGGGAGATGCCCCCTCCCTGGAAACATTCAAGGTCTGGTTGGATGGGGCTCTGAGCAACCCGATCCAGCGGAAGGTGTCCCTGCTCACGGCATGGAGGTTGGACTAGATGACCTTCATGGTTCCTTCCAACACAAATTGTTCTATGATTCTATGACTCTACCGCACAACTGCTGGAGATGATGATAGAAGGGGTATGAATCACTTGTTTTTTTCTTTTCAACAAAGCCTCATCTAATAAAGGAGGAGATTCTAACAAATGAAACAGAGTGAAGACAATTTAGTAGGCAAAACGCTATCAGCGTATTTTACAATGCTCTCTGGGAATGCACTTCTAAGAGAAAAGCCATCAGCTTCCTGAGCTAGAAGGAGTTCACAGGAGGTGAGGATGGTCTAAAAAAGGGCGCCTGTGGACTTGTGCTCAGGAAAGCTTTCTGAAAACAGGCAACACCTACAGCAACTGCTCCAACAAAAAAAAAAATAATTTTCAAAAGCTATGAAAAAAATTCTTCACAGAAAGAAGGTACTGGAACAGGCTGCCCAGGGAGGTGGTTGAGTCACCTTCCCTGGAGAGGTTTAAGGTGTGTGTGGAAAAGGTGCTGAGGGACATGGGTTAGTGATTGATGGGAATGGTTGGACTCAATGATCCAGTGGGTCTCTTCCAACCTGGTGATTCTATGATAAGCTGTATTCTTTCCCAGTGCAATTACTTGCACGATAATCAGGATCCCTTTGACCGCATCCACATAACGTGAATCAGTGAGAGAATTTGGAAAGTAACAGGATTCTTAGAGAATTTAGCTCCTCCTTGAAACCCCCAGATACAAGTGAATTATCAGTGCGACGTAACTTAGCGACATTTAAGACAGTCGTGCTTGAAAACATATGTAAGCAAGTAACAGAGACGATAGCACTTTTCTTTAAGAGAAATTTATGACATTTGCCACTTGTGTTCTCCAAGCCCATCTGTCTGTCAGGGCGCTCTCTGAGCAAACACAATCCGGTGCCGTCTTTGCAGTGTATCATCTTCCGCAGGTCTGAGAAAACATACGTGCACTTTGAAAGTTCATACACTTGTAAATACTCAAGCAGGATTTGTAAGTGCTGAACTCGCTTGCTGTTCTGTTCTCTGGACCCAAGATGCGAATTTTAGGCTTCACATCCAGCACAGAGTCTGTTTATTACCATTTGAATCTGCAAATTACAGGAGACACGAATAAAGTTGCGTAAATAAAACCCAAGGAGGCTAAACAATCATAGAATCACCAGGTTGGAAGAGACCCACCGGATCGAGTCCAACCATTCCTATCATAGAATCATAGAACAACCAGGTTGGAAGAGACCCATTGGATCATCGAGTCCAAGAAGAGCACGGACCAATCAGCCCTTCAGAACCAAGAACACTTGTTTAAAAATGGATTTCCAAAAGTCACAGTCTAAAAAACAAGCATAGTTTGTGCCTCAAAATAAGGAAACAAGAAGGAAATGGATAAAATCTGAGTCTTAAATAGAATTGACTCTGCCAAAGCAGCTGTGGTGGATTTTACTTGGCAGGGACCACAGGTTAAAAAAAACCCACATGAAAAACAAAAAAAAACAACAAAAAAACAAACCACACAAAAAAAACCCACCACAACACCCACACCTTTTAAAAAAAGACAGAGAAAAATAAACACCACAAAATTAAAAAAAAAACACCAACAAACTGTGAAGTTAATGTGCCTGTTTAGAACAGATTTAGCTGTAACGCTGACCCAGACCATTAGCCATGAAAGAAGCGTTATTCGTTAGAGCTGGAATTCCAAAGCAGCATCACAAGGTTTCACAGCTTTAGATCCTTCTTGTGCTTCAGGAATACGCGTCAATATTAAATAAAAGGGAAAAGAATCTGGATTTTTCCAAACAGAATTCAAAATGAGGAATGAAAAATCACTGGAAAACATGCAACAAACATGTTCTGGGAGCTGATAAGGTTCTCAGAGTACAATTCTTGAATATCTCAGTGTCTTAGCTCACAGCGCACACTGCTCTGTTCCTCTTTGTTTCCATAACAAACTTAAGTTTCTTCAGCTTTAATTAATGTTTAGCATATTGAGCGCCAATGCAAGATCATACCCTCCCCATACCTTTACAAATGTTCAAGTCTTTTTGCAGCAGATCATAAAGTTCAAGGGCATAAGTAGCTGTACTGTAATTCAGCCATACGATTCATATGAATTCTGCTTTGCTTAACACGCTCAGGAAGCCCTCCCTTCCCCAAGAGAAAAAGAGTTCAATTCATAAAATACTAATAGCTCCATTATGCAGGCTCAGAGGCTGAGCTACAGCGAGGAGTCAGGAACGGCAGAGCTGGATCTGGATAGGACAAGTCCAGCTTCAGGAATACTATGAAATCAAGAGTAATTACTCACATTTGGAAAATATACAGCCTGGATTGTTCTCATATTTCCAAACAGAGTATGTAACATGGGTGTTCAACCACACATGCCTCTGTGCATCAAGTCAGTTTTATCCCAATCCATTCATCTTGGTTTCAAAGCTCGGCTCCAGAAGTCATGGAATCAGAGAATCACCAGGTTGGAAGAGACCCACCGGATCATCGAGTCTAATCATTCCCACCAATCTCTAACCCGTGTCCCTCAGCACCTCAACCACCTGCACCTTAAACCCCTCCAGGGAAGGTGACTCAACCCCCTCCCTGGGCAGCCTCTCCCACCGCCCAATGACCCTTTCTGTGAAGAATTTTTTCCTTATGTCAAGCCTGAACCTTCCCTGGCAAAGCTTGAGGCCATTTTCTCAAGCTGTTATAGGTCCCTAGAACAGCAGATTGCATGGGTTTGTCTTAAGGGCCACAATAAAGCTGAAGCAACTGCAGAAAAAAGTGTCTGAGCTGTTGACCATGGTTTGGTGGTGCTATAGTGGTACAGCAGCAAAGTCCAGGTACAAAACCTAAACCCTTTTGCAGTTGAGAGGCAAGATAAAGAGTCTAGCAAAGGAAAATTTCTCTTTATAGACCAACTTCTTCACCAGCTTCAAGCATCTTGGTCAAAGGTCCTGAGGGACAGGGGTTAGTGTTTGATAGGAATGGTTGGACTTGATGATCCGGTGGGTCTCTTCCAACCTGGTGACTCTATGATTCTATGAAAGTGGAAGGATATTGTTTACCACCAGGAACTACTTAAGTATTGTTCCCTATCATTATAAATGCATATTTTAGCTTATTTTTGCTCTTGCTGTAAAATTTTATTCCATGTGTTTAGCAAACCAGAAAGAAGAAATTTCACTGTAGATTGTTATCTCTATATAAATGTTTCACAATGCAAAAACGCAAAGAATCTAACAAAAACATATGCAGCTATTTACTCCTTGCACTTTTTACCCATGATTGAATTATTATTCCTAATAGATAAACAATCACAAGAGGTTTTTAATAATGCTAAATTTAATTTGTCTTATTTTCACTCACTCCATTGTTGAAACCTATTAAGAAGAAATCCATGCTGAAGTCTGCATGGAAATGACCACATTAGAAGAATATGTACGTGACAACTCTGAATGTTCAGATCCTAAACTAAACTGTGTACATATGTCTGTAGACTCATTTTCACCACTTCCCACCAAATGTAAAATTAACCAGAAGATACATCTGCACCAACTTTAATTATTTCATTTTATGTTGATCGGTAGCTAAGAATACTTCACTAGAGAGATTTATCACATTAATTAGCTTGGAAATTACTCATAGTAATTAAGTATATTGTTCTTAAACTCTTTAGAGATTATTGAAATACTTTTGCTGCTACTTAAAGGAAACAAATATCCGGTGAAAGCCTTTTCGAGGAGGAAAAACTTGTCTATTAATGATCTTCTAATTCTACGCTCTCCTGCCTTTCCATTCATCCTGCCTTGGATGGGCTTTATACAACCTTCTAGAAGCCTAACACGGCTAAAAACAATTCCTAAAGCCTTCATAGATGTTCAGCTGTGACTTACAGCTTGTCATGTTCTCCCAGAGATCCTGGAACAACTGTTGTTTCTGCGTGTAGCAGTCCCAGACGTCGCGCAAGGTACTCCTGTAACTCCATCTCTGTGTCACAAGCCTATAGGATTTCTACAAAGCTTTGCCAAGTGTCATGGAGGAACTCAAGGCTGGCTGGTCCCGCAGGACACACCACACACAAAAGCAGAACTTTATATTTGTGTGGGTTATTATCAACCGCGAGAGGGACGCACGACTGAACCAAGAAAAATCTTTGGGAAACTGTAAAATCCAACAGTGCTGGATGTCAGTATGGAGCACGCGACCTCCTGCTTGCTGTTATTTGATTTTATTTTTTTTTTTAAGCAAACAGCACGGCTTAAATTTCTCCGGCTTGACATCCCATTGGGCTGGTGCGTCATGTCCCTTTTTGTCAGGCTGTCACGTCACCCAGTGTAACGTGGCATTTCTGTGTAACGGACTGAGACACGTCATGCCAATGACATGTCAAGCTTGTGAATTTCAAAAAGACACAGTTCAATGAAAAACATGGGTTTCTAACTGCCCTGGAGGTTTCAAACCTTATACAAAAATAAAAAAAGGCTTTTCTTCTCCAGTGGTTTTGTCACTGAAAAGCACATGTTTTTTGGTGTTAGCCGTGTGTAGAAGCAGGTAGCAGGTATTTGAATATTTGGACATCTTTGTTAACTCAACATTAAATTGCTGATACACTTAGATAATTAGGACGGCCCCGGAGCACGCAGGTACTCGCCGAGCTGATACAATTGTTTATCTCCAGTATAGAGTGACAGAGTATTTGCCATTTAACCAGAAGTCTAAATATTCCATTTCCATGACTTGCAATATCACAACTCATCTCTAAATATTTAACACATCAATGTGCTCCTGGTGGCTGCAATAGCACATTATGGGTCTGTTAAGATACCAGACAGGTAGGATACATCGTTAGGTTCACCTGTTCTCTGTGCTGGGTTTTAGATTTGCAAAATGAAATCAAAATCTGTAACACTAAATACCTTCTGACTGTTTTCTCAGTGTGCTTTGTCGATGAGGCTTTAGTGTCGGATAACACCTTCCTCCCCTCACTAGTGCTGTTCCTTATTCTCTACGTTTCAGAACCGCTTAAAAGAAAGCAGCAACTTGATGCTGCACCAAAAACACTTTTATTCTGTTAATGGTTATTTTGTGCCCCAATTTGTAGGAAGGAGGAAATTAAGAGCTTAATATAAGAAACTATCATGCCAATAACTCACTAAAGCAAATAAATGGCTGGTGGCTCTTCTAAACAGCATTTTTGCTCATTTAAAAAGCAGTAGTGCTTCCTCGGACATGCTGCTTTCAAGTCACATGGACACAGCACAAAACCATCACTGACAACTAGATGAAGAACTAGGAAGCCTCTAATAATACCTGGAGAAAATTAAATATGCTCCTTAGCCAATATTTATAAATATGCTCTTTATCAGTGACCTATCTTAAGAGGTAAAAGTAGATCTGGTGTGAATTGAGGTCAGACCATGGGTAAGTTAACACCATTTCCTACGTCAAAGAGCACAAAAAAGAATTGAATAAATCCAAATACACAAAATCACCACCTGTACCCGATCGTCAACTGCGCAGCCAACAGAACTTCTCCTACTTCTACATATTCTAACACAGAATCATAGAATAACCAGGTTGGAAGAGACCCACCAGATCAAGTCCAACCGTTCCCACCTATCGCTAACCCATGCCCCTCAGCACCTCATCCACCTGTCCCTTAAACACTTCCAGGGAAGGTGACTCAAGCCCCTCCCTGGGCCGCCTGTTCCAGGGCCCAATGACCCATTCTGTGATTTTTTTTTTTTTTTTCCTAATTTCCAGCCTGAACCTCCCCTGGTAGAGCCTGAAACATGTTTAAATATGAACAGGCAAACATGCAACGCAAGTTAATCACCTCACACTCCTTTACAAACTGCCTTTCCAATATTAGCACCAATTTTGTTGCGGGTTCTTCATATCACAAGGCAAAACAACACGTGTTTTGACACACTTAGAATCACAGAATCACCAGGTTGGAAGAGACCCATCGGATCACTGAGTCCAACTATTAAACCACTTGCCTCACACAGAGAAAGAAAAGACCTTCCTTCATCCCTACCCCAGTCCAAGTGACTACACTCAAAGAGATTTCAACCTTTCATCAAAGGTCAGGGGATTTTCCCAAGACAAGGACTTGCTTTTACAAGCTGCAGCTCAGTTCAATTCTTACCCCATGGTTAATAAGATCTGCAGCCTTTCTTTAGTCATAAAAGTGCATAAAAGTAGCTTTTTCTTTCCTTTATTGTTGAGATGGATGAAGTGATTTTAGCACGACAGAAGCACAAGTACAAGTCTAAACCAGCAAACCCTCAGTCTGCTTCTTACACTTCAGAAACTATTAAACTTCCTTCCTCTCCTCCCCAAAATGCCAATTTGTATATGAAAACAACCTGCAGGACTTAGACCTTGGGTGGCAGTTTTAAGTCTAAAATCAATTTTTGAGTTATAAACCCCCTGAAAATAGAGGTTTCTAATAGAACCACCGACAGATCCTTAACTCCGGCGGCGCTAGCGGGCACCACTATAATATACGAATAAAACTAAATTACATCACTTGTCATCATTAAGAAAAATTTTCATCTCGGTTCTTCATTTGAGAAGCACTATAGTTAATGAATGATTACTGAGCCATGACACCTAAATGACTAAAATATAGGAATTATACTGAGGTCAACTCAAGTATTTTTTAAACCATGAAATTAAGGGATCTATTGGCTTTGGTATAGGACACCAGGCCTGGCTATTATGCTCCCCTGCAACACTGACTTTGAGCATAAGGGAGCGGAATGTGTTTCTATGCTGGAGATTAAGGCCCTGTGCAAATTTAAGAGGTGAACACATGATCACCAAACAGTGACGAAGTATGGGATTCTTCCCTGCGTTCATACATTTTTCCTTCAAGCACCTGTTTTCTTTATGCTCTTCTGCGTGTAACGAACTCGAAAATGAAGAATATTTTATGGCAATAGAAGGCAGAATCCTGTTCTTTGTGAAGAAGATATTTAATTATTCAACAGAAAGTCCAGTAACTTAAACTTAGTGACCTGCATTTAAGCATCCCAGATCTTTTCAGCCAAGCTACTTAAAGAAAGACATTTTAAGGAGAGGTGGCACCATCGTAGCATCGTGAAATGCTCTGACAGTGCTGAACCACATCAGGAGGAAGTTTTTCACAGAAAGAGTCACTGGGCATTGGAAAAGGCTGCCCAGGGAGGTGGTTGATTCACTTTCCCTGGAGGTGTTTCAGGGACAGGTAGACGAGGTCCTGAGGGACATGGGTTAGTGATTAATAGGCATGGTTGGATGTGATGATCCGGTGGGTCTCTTCCAACCTGGCTACTCTATGATTCTATGAAATCAAAAGGAGCAAGGAAAAAAGTAAAACAATGAAAAAGGAGACAATTTCATCAGTGCCATCCAAAGACTGCAACTCCGTGATCCCTCCGCAGTGCAACTACTTTGCTCGTGTTCTCACAACATTGAGTCTGAGTGCTGCTGATCACGAAGATTTATCTGAGACTTGGAAGGGAGTCAGATATATGAGAAAAGTATGCAGAGTCTATGATTAAAACAAGCATTGGACATACAGGGGATGTACTCTGATAGAATCACAGAATCACCAGGTTGGAAGAGACCCACCGGATCATTGAGTCCAACCATTCCTATCATTTCTTACGGAATATATTGTCTTTAGGGATATATTGTCAGTCCTGCTACTTAATCCCTGTCCCCATGTTTACCTAATGTTTCCAGGTAAATAGAGATGACTACAACTTCAGGTTCTCAGAAGTAACCAGCACAAGCAGTACCAGCAGCATTTTATTACTTTAACCTCAATTATTATTGTTTCCCAGCATGGAAAACTCTTCCTAGGTTTTGAAGATGAAAGTTTAAGTAGAAGTGAAGGCTACCAAATTGAAAACGATGAATGCAGACTGCACGTTAATTGTCACTGAGCTCGTTTGCTCATGCTGGTCACATGGCTAATGACAGTCATAGATGCTGATGGAGTCCAACCTGTTCTAAAAAGCTGGCATTTTCCAAAAAAAAAAAAAAAATGGCATAGGCTATGTCTGCAGTCTGTGGAAAAATAAAATGAGAGAAAGGGGCTTCTGACAGCTCAAGCAGAGGAGGAAAATTAGAAAGGAAAGTCAGCACCACTACCATATGGGCTCCTAGGTTGTCAGGACAGCTGGCAAGAAACGTTGCTCTGCTCTTATTTACTTCCAGGGCTGCAATACATTTCTTTATACGGTTATCAATAGCGCTCAATGATTAACGCTAATGATTTATGTTAATTTCATTATAAGCTTTATTTGTTGCCCGCTGCTGAATGAAGCCTCTCAAATTATCCTTCCCTCCGTCGCTAAAGAGGCCTAAAATGCAGAGCTAAATATAGCACCTGATCATTAAAACATTAATACACCCGTTTCATCTGCATCCCAGGAAAACAAAGAAGTGGCTGGTTAAGATGATTCTGAGTTTGCACTTGAGCACATGTCATAAGACATCTGAGAGAAAAGAAAGAGTAAGAATGTGTCCTCCAGTAATAACTGAGGATTTCGACCTACGTGCTAGAGATGGAAAGGGCTCAGGTAAGGACCCAAACGCTTGCTCAAAGTTTCAGTAACTCTGAGCCTGCTCTGGATCTTCCATTAAACTTCTTTTTTTTTTTGAAGGCAACTTCTGTGGGATGATCAAAACGAGTTCTTTTAAACAAGCCTGTCTGATGCACTGTATAGAGACAACCATATAAAAAATGGCTAAGATGACAATTCTTATGAGCTCTGAATACTATCAGCTACAAAGACATAAGAGACAATTAACCTACATTCTATTCATAGACTAGAACTACAAAACTCGAAAAAAAGATATGAACTTTTGTAAATTTGATTTTTTTTTTTCTTCCCCTCTTGAAATCTACTTGCAGCTTAAAAGCTGCAAGTAGATTTCAAGAGGGGAAGAAAAAAAAAATCAAATTTACAAAAGTTCATATCTTTTTCTAGAGGTTTTGTACCAAAAAGGAAACGTTCTATTTGTCGCTCCTGCTTTTTATGATGGAACCAGAGTTCTACCAGTTGGTCTGGGCTATACAGCTAACAAATGTCAAAACGTATGGACCAAGCCATTTATCACATAATCTACTCCCTGAATAGATAGGCACTATCAGCAATCTGGTATTGATCTCTACAGGCTGCTGCTATTGTTCATCTGAGCATCCAGAATGCCAACAAGAATTAATGAAAGAAACAAAACAATGCATACCAAGTACACAGCTCACAACTTTTTTTTTTTTTCTTTTCCTTTCTTTCTGTAAGTTTGGTAGAGTCTATGTAGTTATCAGAAAGACATTACTCTGAACAAAGTGCGAAGGCAGAATGTGATGGAAAAAAAATCACCTCTCAGCATTAGTTTCTGGAGAACTCCAGGAGATTCACTTCTAGATCAACGTAACCTACTTGCAGTTGAGAGTTGGGCACAATAAATACCTTGTGGTGTTCCCCTGGCGCTCGCTAGAGCTGAGACCGAGTTGGCACTTGCATCAGAGCTCCATTTCAGGGCATGTTTAATGTCTCGGACATTTCAAATTGCATCTGGCTGGATCTTAGCATACAGCTTGTCAGTCCAGATGCATGCGCTTTGTTTGCTTGTTTTTTTACAGAACATCAGATAAATTGGTTGCGACGTTCAGGAGTCCCATTGTGACTAAAAATATCAAACGATGGGATTTGGGGAACAGTTTGTTTCAAAGGAAAACACACATTTTTAAAATTCCTTTCTCAATTTCAGCTCCGTGCTTTCTCCCACACTGCTTTCCAGAAGCTCTGTTAAGATCCACAAGTCACAGAATCACCAGGTTGGAAGAGACCCACCAGATCATCGAGTCCAACCACACCGTTCTCCTTCAAGTGCCTCTTAAAAAACCTCTAAGGAAATGCTATTTGATCTACTAAGTTTTGATTTAAATAACTGAGACTTCAGGAATCAACCCACAAAACTAAACCTCAGAGATAGCTTTTATTGTCATTTTCTCTTCACTGGCCTCTGCATAAGTAGCACAGTAGGGAGAGGTGATGGGAAAGCAAAAAAAAGCTATGATCACACTCAGAGTCAACAATATTACCTCTTTCCTAGCTAGTACAACAAAGCACAGCACAAAATATCTAGCCTTTTTAGCACTGCTCAGAAATTAAGGTTGGTTTCCCCAACCTCAGCCTCATATAATGGCAATTCATCTTTCATCTCCAAGGCCAGCGATTCCTACACTCCTCACTGCTCCACCTCTCTTTCTAAGGGCATTTATTAAGTTGGCATTGCAGGAACTTTACCACAGAGAAAGAGGGAGGAGAAGCACAAAAGAGCCAAAGAGAAACGAGAGGAAGCAGCACAGCAAACACACCCGGACTGAAAATCATTGTTCTGGACACTCTCAATACACCTAGACCGGATGATGTTCTTTTCCGAGGTCCTACTCAAACAAACGAGATCATAACAGCATTGATCTTCTTGACACTTTTATATTAAAGAATCCGTCACACTTATTGTATACAAACGTTCCTCAGCAAGAGGCGTGTTTGACAAGCTCAACTCCACCATGCACACACACGTTGGGGAGCAGCGAGGTGCTCGGAAGCACTCTCCTGCAGATTGAAGGATAAGAAATAAACCACAATATGATATTATTGGGGCTGTTTTGCCTGGAGAAGAGGAGGCTGAGAGGAGACCTCATTGCTCTTTACAACTACCTGAAAGGAGGTTGTAGAGAGGAGGGAGCTGGGTTCTTCTCCCAAGTGACAGGGGACAGGATGAGAGGGAATGGCCTCAAGCTCCTCCAGGGGAGATTTAGGCTAGAGATTAGGAGGAAGTTTTTCACAGAAACGGTCATTGGGCATTGGAACAGGCTGCCCAGGGAGAGGGCTGAATCCCCTTCCCTGGAGGGGTTTAAGGGACGGGCGGACGAGGTGCTGAGGGACATGGGTTAGTGTTTGATAGGAATGGTTGGACTTGATGATCCAGTGGGTCTCTTCCAACCTGGTGATTCTATGATTACGATTGACACAGTCACCGCCAGTAAAGTGTTCTGAGGTCCATGCATTACAGAAACCTTTCCTGTTAATTAATTAACTACTAGAGACTTATAAGTTGCAGGTTTTGCCCAAGTTCTGTTTTAAAGATCTTACTAATTTTCTGTGATTAGCATTAAACTTAAGTATGTCAGCATTTCCGTTATAAGCCACGTTCTCAGGGGTTTATGAAATTATTGGGAACATTTTTTTCTGAGGTAAAACTCAATACTTAGGGGTAAATTTTCAAAGTGCAGTGCGCAGCTTCAGCTCCTGATCCCTGAGCAAAGTCAATAAGAAGCTGCAGAGCTGCACCCCTAGTCACCGCTTTGAAATTTTACTTCAAAGTCTCACCCCAGGAACAAATTATGTCACACGCACACACACAAAAATCAATCTGACCTCTTTAAATGTGAAGAATGCCTACTATTCATGCACTGTAACCGCTTTTCATAAAGATTTTCACTGTTGCCTGAATCTGCCCAGCCGATCACAAGCAAGAGCTTTTGGGAAAGAGAAGAAGGATTAGAGAGACGATAAATACTGTATCTAGAAGGCTGAAAGAATTATTGTTGCTTTAACTAGAAGCAAAACCAGAGTGAAAACATACAGCCACGTTCCAGTCAACTCTATGTAAAAGGAAAAAAAAGTAGCACATTTTTTCATGCATCAACATCGCTAGAGTAAACCGAACTTATTAAACACAACATCAATAATCAAGAAAGATGACCCTTCCCTGTTGCCAAGAACCAGGTAAGCGACTCAAACCCAGCAGAACGGTCGACATTTTTACACCAAAAGGTTTGAAGGGGAATATGTTGAGTATAAAGATGACTGGTGTTGTGGCATTGAAGAAAAAACATAATTTTTCATCAATGTAAGGCAGCAAAGCTGGAAAGAACACAAATACAACAGTAGATCCATTAGCCACATGACAAGAAACAGTGTTCACATCGAGTTACTAAACTGTTTTTGATTCTTTAGCACCAACACGCGGAAAGATCCTTACATTATGTTGCCAAGGAGAACCTAGAATGCATTTATTTCATAATGCAGCTCTCTTCCATTATCATAATAGAGCCATCAGAGTTGTTGCAAACACTGTATGGCCTCAAACACCTAAATACAGCCGTTAAATTGGACATTTTTTTTTAAGAGGAGGACATTTTAAGCCTCCCTAGAGATTTGTGTTGCCTGGTAAACTCTCAGCAGGAACCATCTATTACTGCAAACCCTTGCGTACACGTGAGAGAGGGGGAAACAATCACATCCAACAAAGGCAACTTATTTGGAATCACGACCAGAGAACGAAGGCTGCTTCAAGGCCATTAAAGTCAGCACCACACACCAATACAGAACCTTGGATGGAGTTAGGCTCAGCTGATGAGCCTTAAGGAGCTTCCATTCATTCTTGGTAAGAGATTTCTCTCTTCTATGATGGCAAATTACACCTTAAACTATTTGTATCTTGAAGACCCATCTCACCCACTCACGGTGCCTGATTTCTGTGCATGGAGAGGCCAAGATTGCACTGCAGAAGGGAAACACAAGATGGTACAAGCAACCAAAAGACTCAAGTCAAAGCTCTGTTAAGCATTCCCCTCTCCAACTCTCTAAATATCAAGGATGTAAGGGATGTGTTTTCTTAATCACTGCCTTGCTTAGTGAAAACATAGAATGATAGAATCACCAGGTTAGAAGAGACCCACTGGATCATCGAGTCAAACCATTCCTATCAAAAACAAAACATCCAAATTCCTATCAAAACAGTAACAATTCAGGTACAGACACAATCTCATCTACTTCAGGATGAAAATCAAGAATAACTCCTCTGCTCTAACATCCACACTTACAGCAAGTCTTTATTGTAATATTTTGTTAATCTTATCAATAGACTGGCTAAATCAATAGCATCAATACATGGCTAAGATATCATACAGTGCTCTCCTGCCAATTCCTTCCTCATCTGAGGGAGTTCAGAAGGACTAAGCAAGGGTTAAATCTATCTCACATCCATGTAATTTAAAGTATGATTAATTTCACAAAGCTTTGTTTATGTATGTAATGTAACCAAGGAGCACAGACATCTTTGTTTTGCCCATCACTTCATATCGAAAGAGCTTTTAGACAATTAAAAATACTTGTGGTGGATTAAAATATGGCAGTTGCATTAATCTGCATTCCAGCTTTTCAGCAAGCATTGTCATTTTACTCTTGGCTACATTTTAGGATTCATAAAACCTGACAATCAATTCTCCTCTGAACGAGCAGTAAAAAAAAAGTCCTAATTTCACACAAACAGTTTTTGCAGCAGCACTGCTTGCACTGAACTGCAGAACCAATATCACAATAGCTCTTAGTATAATTTGCATGAGTAATTAAATGTGAAAGGTGTGTCTTGGTAAATTACATTATTGTATGCAGTCCACAAATAACTACATTAACACCAACTGGTCAACAGGCCAACACTGAAATATTTGCTCGGAGAAGAGGTAGATTAGTTACCAGCAGCGCTAATGAGGGTTTCTTGATAAAGCAGGATATCAATGGGGAACATTTTGAAAATTCACCAAGTGATGGGAATGGTTGGACTCGATGATCTGGTGGGTCCTTTCCAACCTAGCGATTCTATGATCTGACAAGGAATAGGTTTTACTTCCTGAAGAACTGAAGAGTATTTTTTAATTTCTTTAAGTTTTACTCGCCATCAACATTATCTCCATCCCAAGGGATGGTAGTTTGATACATACCACAGCCATAGATTCTTCTGCAACTTTATAGCCTGATTAAATAAAAAGACCTTTTCATTCGTGACTGCAAAGGTTTTATCGTAGAATCACAGAACAACCAGATTGGAAGAGACTCACCAGATCAGAGTCCAACCATTCCCATCAAACACTAAAACCAAGTCCCTCAGCACCTCGTCCACCCATCCCTTAAACACCTCCAGGGAAGGCAAGTCAACCCCCTCCCTGGGTAGCCTGTTCCATTGCCTAATGACCCTTTCTGTGAAAATTTTTTCCTAATGTCCAGCCTGAACCTTCCCTGGTGGAGCTTGAGGCCATTCCCTCTTGCCCTGTCCCCTGTCCCTTGGGAGAAGAGCCCAGCTCCCTCCTCTCCACAACCTCCTCTCAGGTAGTTGGAGAGAGCAATGAAGTCTCCCCTCAGCCTCCTCTTCTCCAGGCTCTCACCAGCTGCTCCCTAGTAACTGAGCACCTTCACCCCCAGCTTGCTGCTACCAGGAACAGAGAATCCTCAGAGCCCTGGGAGCTGCCAAGCACCGTGATGTATTAAGGCAGCATTATCTTATTTGTCATTAACATAAACACACCCAAAAGCGGGACATAAAATTATACCCACGTTCCCCGGGGTCCATACACAGTACCTCACTGGGAGAACACTAATATCATCACTTCAAACACAGTACTGATGTGATAGAACATATATTTAAAACTCGGTGTGTGTATTTTTAGGTTAATATGACTTGTTATGACAACATCTGAAACACAACTCTCTACCTAGTGCCATTACAAACACTACGCTGATATTATATATTCAGTCTTGGGAATGGAATTATTAGGATTATAGAATCGTAGAATCACCAGGTTGGAAGAGACCCACCAGATCATCAAGTCCAACCCTTTCCTCCAATCTCTAAACATTCATTGATCCTAAATCACAGCTGAACGAGGGAGCAGCTGCTCTCAACAGCTCTTAGCTAGGAAAAAGCACATCTCCCCAGCTCCGCCTCACACCAACTCCTTAATCTTTGTGCTTGGGTTGGACCAGCAGCAGCGACAGGGCATGGGGTGCAGTTGTGGTGGGTAATTCCCATTAAAAAAATCAAACAGTTGAGAGCTGTGACAGAAAATAAACTAGGTAAGATAGAATTTTGTGACCATGATTTACTACCAGATAAAAAGAGTTCAATCAAGAAACTGAAAAAGGCTCTGAATTTAATGGGTATATTAGATGAAGCATGTGTGTAAGAGCCCCACCAGTGGTCTGATCTTCAGTGTGAGGATACACGGATCAGTTTTGTTTTCTGAAGCCAGATTTCCATTTTTTTCTGGGAATGCTAGAAATCAGTTCCTAACCCCTGCATAAAAGGAATCTTTAGGAGGCAGGGTACCCTATGCTTCTGATGTTCTAAGAAACAAAGTCATACATGTAATAAAGGAAGAAGAAATATTTCTCTAGTGGTGTTTTTAGCTAGTGTACCAGTAGTTTCATACAAAGGACACAAAGAACGCAGTCACCTGCAAACAGAAATGTCTGCTGCTTGACAACTTCTTGGCCTGCAGAAAGAGCAGCAGAAATGGAAGAGACAACTGCACACACATGGGGAAATAAAAAGAAAGGAAGAAAGAAAAGTGCACATAAATAATCAAGCTGTTAACTCTCAAGAGGACATCAGACATCTTGTTGAAGGCAGGAAAGCTTCACTGAGGTTTTCCAAATAATCAACAAGAAGGTTTCCATTTCTTCATGATCTACCTTCTCAAAATAAATGGAAAAAACAGCAGGGTTTATACTTTTTTTTTTTTTTTTTTAGCTAAAATCTTCCACATACAGTTTAACAAAATGTGGCCTTGGTTCTAATATAAATATACTATTTACAGCTCTTTATTTCTTCATTGATCAAATGTTGTTTCAGAGATTAGAAGTTGCCTGTACTACACAGGTTTGTCTCAGATCTGTTCCACTAAGCCCAGGCTTCTCGTAACATGTTTCAATTCGCGGCTCTTGATGCCGCCTCATGAGCCTCTTCAAGGTTCTCCTCTTTCTAATCACCCCCCTAGAGGCACTTCAGGAGCTAACCTGGGCGATTACAGGCACCGCTGGTGTTAATTTGCTAAATTATAAATGCTTCTCCTTAGTCATCGGTTTCAATCGGGTAAAGTTGTCCGACTGTAATGGAAGCTGCATGCAGAAATATCGTTGGAAATTTAATTTGCATGCAAATCTGCCCACTTGCCATCCCTTGTTGTGAAGTGTTAATGCAGTCACACCATGCTGCACACGTGGATTAGCAGGATTTTTCAGCGAGGCACTGTGGCCACCACCACTTGGATACACCACCCTACGATGCCCCCACAAACGTTCTTATTTAGGTTCATCACCTAACAGATGTATCCAGAAGCGCACATAGTTTTGCATATGCTCTTACGTTCAGCACAGCCAACGCTAACTAGAAAATTACTTTAAATCACTACAGTTTTATGTGTGAAAAATACACACTTCAGGCTCGACGTAAGGAAAAAAATCTTCACAGAAAGGGTCATTGGGCCCTGGCAGAGGCTGCTCAGGGAGGAGGTTGATTCACCTTCCCTGAAGGGGCTTAAGGGACAGGTGGACGAGGTGCTGAGGGACACGGGTTAGGGATTGTTGGGAATAGTTGGACTCGACCTAGTGGGTCTCTTCCAACCTGGTTGTTCTATGATTCTATGATTCAACACCTGACTGAAAAGAAGCACAAGCTGGAAAGAATCACATGTGGAAGAGGTCACCTGAACTCAGTCTGCTATGACATCCCACCAGACCCTTTGAAGAATTAGGATACACAGCCTTAACAACAAATCCCATTTTCTTTATAGCAGCCACCAGAAAACAAGAAACGCACAACGAAACAAAGGATAATCAACACATGTTTCAGACAGAACAGAGATTCAGACCCAAGACTGTTTACACAGAATCACCAGGCTGGAAGAGACCCACCAGATCGAGTCCAACCATTCCAACCAAGGTCTAAACCAAGCCCCTCAGCACCTGTTTGTTTTAATGAATTAACTAATATTGCAAACATTTCACACCTTTTTCAAAAGCCAAGTACTAAAAAAAAAAAAAGTGGTCATTGCGAATCAAAATACATACACCAATTTTTGAGCTATGCAAAAGGGGAGAAAAGTGTTTATGTGGTTCATGATTTGTTACAAAAGGAAGGCATTTTTGGTATTTGGGTTACATACAAAAGAAATACATTTTCAGAAACTATTTGCACACTTCATGTTTTCTTGGAATTAGAAAGATGTAACAAAGAACTTAAATGTGTGCAGGGTTGTTGGAGTTTTGGGGTTTTTTAAGTTTACCAAGAAAATTTACAGGTTCATGCGTTAAATCACAGGATACAAGCGACTGGAAAATGGAATAGGTCACAAAAGGTCAAGTATTATTTTTATGTATAACTCCAGCACTGTCCCTGGAGTAGCTCTGAATTATATGTGAAACAGTCCAGTAATGAGTGTTATCACTTAATTTGGCATTCTTATTTGAAATTCCTTTCAAAGCCTGTCTGAGTGTTCAAATAGTCCAAAATGTCTTTAAAATACTTTATTACCAATGTAATAAGCAATTTTGGAACAAAAGAAAACTGCACATTGCAAAATTTGTACTAATCAAGACACCAAAATAAATTTTTGGAGCTCCGGAAAAGAGAAAAAGCAGTAAATATTCCAGCTTCCACCAGGAGATGCAAGGCGAGATGTTTACATTTTACGGCTCAGACTTACAGCGAATGGAATTTGCAAGACTAAAGAAACATCCCCTATTGTTGGTTTTCTAAAGTACTTATTTCATTGAATGCACACGCCGAGAAAAAAAATATTAAAAGGAATTAAAGACTGCAAACTCTCCCTGCTTCTCGTTTCATAGCAACTTCCACTGCTAGAAAGAGTTACATGTACAGTTCTCACCTACCTGACCTCATTTTTCATATTCATTTTAAAAGCACTTAACAGGCTGCCCAGGGAGGGGGTTAAGTCACCTTCCCTGGAGGTGTTTAAGGCACAGGTGGATGAGGTGCTGAGGGACATGGGTTAGAGATTGGTGGGAATGGTTGGACTCAATGATCCAGTGGGTCTCTTCCAACCTGATGATTCTATGAAAATGAGACCACACATTGCCAGCACATCATTGTGTCACGCATTAATTTTGCTTACTCTGAGGAGTTATTCCACATCATCTGCTTTCGGCAGAGGTTGCTTCTATCAAAGACAGCAAGAGCAACACAGTTTTTGGGTTGGCACCGTGCTAAGGCACAAAGGGAGAAATATGAACACGTAGATCATAGAATCACCAGGTTGGAAAATATCTACCAGCATCGAGTCCAACCTTTCCCACCAATCTCTAAACCATGTTCCTCAGCACCTCATCCACCTGCACCTTAAACAGCTCCAGGGAAGGTGAATCAACCACCATATAGATTTACTTCAACTCCTTTGAACACAGGAAGAAACACAGCTATAGGCAGGATGCTTAGAGCAATTGATAAATTATTAGGAGAAGGAGTCAAAATTGTCTTTCACTGCAATCTTCCAGTGAACCTAGTTTTTAAATTCTTTGTTTTTCTGGTCAGAGTGTCCTGACTGTCTCCAAACCCAAAGCTACCCTAACAGGGAGGCAAGTTTCAGACTTGCCACAAGGAGCCACTCCTTCTTTATATCAGGTAAACTGTAATTCAACTCTCTTAAAAGCAAACAGGTGAAATTTTCTCAGCCAGCCTGAGGCCAGATGCAGGCATTACACTGGGCTGAGTCTGTGGTTTGGACTAGATTTACATTCATAGAATCACCAGGTTGGAAGAGATCCACCAGATCATTGAGTAAACCATTCCCACCAATCTCATTGTTCCTTTTTATAACACACTCACATCTTCTGTAGTAAAAACTCAGCCCTGCACTGTTCTCCCTGCCTAACAAGGCTTTCTTTTTACTGCTACCACAATTAACTATTTTCAAACAGCCTGGAATTACTTACAGTTTGTTCATAGGTGTCACCAAGCAACAAAAAAAAAAAAAAAACACCTTTAAAAATGCTTTGGTTTGTTAACTACTTTTAAAAGGCCCTCAAAATTTCTCATAAGGAAACCACAATTCAGGATTTGTGTTATCTAAACACTAGCGTGAGCTCTGCATAAAACAAAATATTCAAACATTAGATACAGTCCCAGAACATCTTAGGATTTGGTGTCAGCGGGAACTCAACACAAAAACAAGCTTCTGAGTCCTTTCCCTCTCCTAGAGTAGAATCCCTGTGCCTCCCTTCCAGAGCAGAGCTCTCAAGATGTATCTGCTGTTCTAAAGCAGCAGTAATTGCCAAGCACCTTCCATCTAGGGTTCAAGCAAAACGATTCTGAGCAGCTCCACACATCCCTTCTCTGGGTGTCAATGTCTGCCAGACTCTTCCATTTCCTTCCAGTACATTTTATCTGGGCTTTTATCTTTTCCTCCCCTTTATTTTGCTTTATCTATTTTCGACAATAGCGACTAGCACAGTCTAACAGCATTATATAAGCTTTTTACAGTGCCATGTTTTGCTTTACAGAGTGAGCATAAATGAGGAAACACTAAGTTAAACTCTGACAGCCAATGCTGGATGTATCAGCCTGGCCTATAAATAAGCACTGATCACCTCCATTTTATTGAACTCATTTTCCAGGCAAGCAAAGACCACAAGATTCCCCTGCAAATTTTCCCTTTACACTCTCCAGCAGTGCTGCTAGTGTCAGCCGCGACAGATTTATAGCCTATTCATTCATGGGAACAAAAACCCTGCCAGGGCTGGTCATGCAACACGCAGTAGCAGTTAGTTCAGAAGATAACAGCTGCAATACCTCACTCCCTTATTCAGCACTCTCCAGCACACACTACTTGGGAGATAATAAATGCTTCTTGTTTGTATTTCTTGAGTAATATCAGAGGGAAGGGTCCGCACTACAACAGTATGAAGTGGCACTGCGACACAGGGGGATTAATCAGTGGCGTTTGTTGTATTTATTCCTTCTCTGCCTTTACGGTTTTATAACTGACATTAAAAAGTTACTCCGGGTTGGTTTTTATGCACTGTCACTTCCAGAGATAGTCAAATATTTTAATTTTTCATTTAGTGCCCATTCAGTTTAAAAGGTTATTTTGAATTATTTTGAAATCTGAGGTCTTCGCATGCATAGTGCTCGAACACGAAGAGACAACCCTTGTCAGGATTAACCTGTTCTTTTCCCTTACACTCAAAGACAAAACCGCGCTTAATCTCGAGTGAGTGACCTATAGAGTTTGCAGATTCCTTTCACTATTTTGAAAAAGCCAACTAAAAGGCACAGCTCTTTTGGAACTATTCTTTAGTTGCAGTAAGACACTGGGTCTCTTCCAACCTGGCTGTTCTATGATTTTGCCAGAGGAAAGATGCCAGGCTGAGGTCAGAACTGCTCATCGTGGAGCTGCTGCTCAGAGCCAACCATTTCGGAAGAGATGCTCTTATGTTTGGGTCAAATGCTGAATTTTTAAGCTATGCACAGTGCTGCCTCACTGCAGACAATCCAAACCTTCAACCTCTTCTTAAATGTGTCTGCTGAAACTACAATTCCTGCTCCTCTGCAGCAGCTCACTCCCATCAATAGTACCTGGTGATATTGCACAAATTCTAACCACAGGCAGCGCGGCTATGATCAATACCCACTTATGTGCCACATATGCATATTTTCTTAATCTTCTACTTTGGTCCCTTTCAGTCCATGGAACGTACAGAAAATACAACATCTGTTACTGTAACTACAGTCTTTGCTAATCAATCAGATTTTATTGCGAGGCCTCTGGCTCAGCTCATAATGCAGGAAAAGGAGCTAGAGCAGCAGTTGAAAATTTTGCAGTTTAATAATCCTTGCTAACTGGAAGTGACACAGAGAGGGGAACCCACCACCACCAAACCCACCCTCCCCAGTACTGGGGCTCCCAGTACCTGTGTTGTTCCTATTGAGCACAGAGAAAAGGAAACAGGAAAATACTTCCTGCATTAAAAGTGGGGAGAAGAGTGTTCCAAAGTAACCACTCAGGTGATTCATCCTTGCTTCGCCCTATACTGACAATATAAATCTAAATACATATATACATATTTAATTGTACAATATTTATACAGAAGCTTTTACGAAGCAGCCCTATTTTATCTGCTGGAAATGAGCCACCCCCTGCTGTAAAAACTAGATTTTTTTTCCCCACTCGACATGGAAATACATTCATTCTTATAATTGTTCTTTTCTTTCAAATCACCCGATATAACAAATGCGAGCAGACATTATAGTTCATCTGCTAAGCAGCCTCTTTATGAGTTGAGGCTTCAGTGCTTTAATGGGGAAATTGCCTGATTTAAGTAAATCATGTCACCTCGACCCAAGCAATCGTATTTGTTGCCGACTTCTGCTGACCTCACCTCTCCAGTAAAAAACAAAAAAACATTTACATTTTCTGCCTGAGATATTCAGTTCAAATTATTTACAAATAGGTTGTAATGAAAACTAATTTCAGCCTGCTCCAAAGATACCACTGAAGGTCTCCATGGGTGTTGTTTACAGATACATAATTATTGCTTACTGTCATTTAAACGAGACAGCGTGTTTCCGCAGAAAGAAAGCAACTTGTGAGATCATTTCTGTCCAGGTAACTACATTTTGAAAATGTTACTTTCAGGGAAAAGAATCAAAAAGCTAAACAAAAGCTGAAGTGATGGATTTTCTATGATAAGAGGTTTCAATGGGGTTTTTGCACACATTAATGACATGGGTCTGTTGGAGCCGGTCCAGAGGAGGCCACAAAGATCACAGAATCAACAGGTTGGAAGAGACCGACCAGATCATCGAGTCCAACCGTTCCTATCAAACACTAACCCATGACGAGCCAAATAACACTCACAGACCTGTTGGCTTCCTTTCCACCACACTGCGAAAATTATGGATCATAATCTGTGCTTACCTTCCAAACCACATCAGCTTTACTTCCTAGTTTTCAAAACCTCAGAATCCTTCAAACAATTTCATTTTAGTTTTACCATTTCACAGAGACACTGGCATACACTTTTCTTTTTAACTTGACAGAAAAATGTATATCTGCTTTAAGAAACTTACAAATCAAAGTTTACACATCACTACTTGTAAATTTAAGGTGAAGGTTTTCAAGCCTCCGAGGAGAAAGTGGACCAAACAATGCTCAAGTAGCTCAAGCTGTAGCAGCAATTTCAGATCTACCTGAAATCACAAAAAAAAAAGTTTGAGTTTTGAATTCTTTCACTAGTTTTCCAAATAATCAAATAGCTTCTTTTCAACTCAGTTCTATTTTCCTCAAAATAAAATTGTCTCTTCCATGTTCTTTTGTGTACCTGGAAGCTATTATTTTCAGTTTTAAAAACAGATCTTTTTATACAATGATGTCAGAAAGATGACAGGTTAAATTTGTCTAAATGCTATCCCATTAATAACTAGTTTCCTATGTAAATACTTGCAGACCAAACCCTTCTTTAAACTCAACTGAAATCATAGTTATTAAAAAGAAATAATAATTCCTTTTATGAGATTGGTGGCAATGGTTGGACTCAGTGATCCTGTGGGTCTCTTCCTACCTGGTGATTCTATGATTCTATGAAAAGAAGTTTTGATTGAATGAGGCATCATATTGCAGTGAGAGGTATTTAAAACTTGATTTTAAAATTTGTAAACTGTCAAAAGGAAGCAAAGACGTTATTTTCACTATTATTCCTGCGCCTTCCATCGAGAAGGTTCTTAACATTATTGCTTTTACTTCATTTACCTGAAATCATCATCTCTGAAGTCCTTTTGCTGTCTATTTCTGCATTTGTTCCTTTTTCCTTTATTCCCCTTTTCTTTACAGAGTTGTCTACATCTTCCCTTCACAACACATTCATGTAAAGATGACGGTGAAACTCTCCTGCTCACCACAGGATGCTGTTTCTGACAATTACAATTAGCGAGCTATCACAGGCACTGAGGGAAAGAACATGCTACAGCCCCACCATGGGTTGTTGCCGCTTCCATTTCTTATACCATTGTTCTTGAGATCTTGTTAAAATGATACTTAATGACTGCTGTTTAGATTCGTTTATCATGAAACCTCATACGCGCAGGTTAGTCACCCATTTAGTTTGCCATCTAACTTCTAGCACACTTCTCTTTCATTAACTGATTATTAAGAGGAGTTTAGCTCACTAAAAATTCAGAGTCCTTGTACCAGTATATATCTATTACCTAAATAAATTTATATCACATCTAGGGGGTTTGCTAATTTATGCCAAAAGAGCCCAGCTTGTATTTTCCTAGTTTTCTTCTCAGTGTTTTCAGGATACCGGTTGATCAATCGTCTTCTGATCAATACTGAGATTAAACAGCATCACACATTTCACCAATACATGTTTATTCCTGTGCTGAACAGGTCAACTATTCACTTCTAAATACTTTCATTTCTACAGGTTAGAATTAAATTAAAGGTCACACTCACAACTTATTATATAGAATCACCAGAGTGGAAGAGACCCACCAGATCACTGAGTCCAACCATTCCCACCAATCTCTAAACCATGTCCCTCAGCACCTCAATATGCATTTTTCTAGCTATTATCCAAATGCTTAGAAGAGAACTGAACACTATTGCTTCTGAGTTGTCCTATCTACATTCTGCTATCCACAAAATAATGACTTGGACACGAGCTCCACTCCATTCAGTGTTATTGAGGAACCAGCTGAAGCCGAGGGGAGCACAGAACTGGAGGACAACTCTCACCTACACACACTTTCACTGATGCTGGTTGCATCCATGGCCAGGATAAAGGTCTTTGGAGAAGTGGGGTTCAGTGCCACCCAACTCCAAGAAACCATCCACTAAGAGAAGGAAGAATACATTCAGGAATTAATCTACCTTCTCCCTTCGCCTTTTGGATGTGCCAAAGGCAAACAAAATGAAACTCTCCCCAAACATGCTGGTCTGCTCCCTTTTAATATTTTAGCAACTACAAGCATAAGAGGGTGTCTATTTTATAAAAAAATATGTTTCATTGTCTTCACATTGTATATCAAAAGTTCACGGACACTGAACTCTAAATAACCAGAAATAAATCTCTAGATGTAACAGCTTTCCAGGCAGGTACCTCCTTTCACCCATACACATACCAGACCCCCAGAACCCTTTTTTTGAGCAGATGACATCATATTCACACAAGGAACTGATATCAACACAGGTTTTCTTAGAGTAAACACTTTCTCCAGAGTTTCAAATAAGCTGAAAGGAATATTATCATACAGGGACTGCACCTACCCAAGCAAAGATAATGTATTTATCTTTAGAGGTGGTTGATTCACCTTCCCTGAAGGTGTTTAAGGCATGTGCGGACAAGGTGTTGAGGGACATGGTTTACTGTTTGATAGGAATGGTTGGACTCGATGATCCGGTGGATCTTTTCCAACCTAGTGATTCCATGATTCTGTTTAGACCAGTGTTATTTATAAATACATAAACACAGAGGTGAGAATTCTCTAGCTGTTGCACGGGCAACAGGACCTTTCTCAGCAGGATGTGGACAGAGAGGTCCCGCTTGGTGCATTCTCTCACGTGCTGCCTCTGACCTCCACAGGTAAAAGGAAGAAAAAATCCCTCATTACCCCCTCAAACACCTCAAAACAATGTGTCAGAACGTAACCCACATTAAACGGTGTTTCCGAATTAGATTTTATCTCGGCGCAGAGACTAACTGCCTAAAAACATTCCCTTCTGGCTGAGGCTGCCAGAGGGAATGCCCTAAAAGCTACAGCAGCTGCAGGATTTGTTCCCAATGCCACCAGACGCTCCTGGCAGGGCAAGGGGCAGACTTGGACTCTCCACACAGCACGATGAAGAAAATCAATTTCAATGCCCAAGGGAAGAAATTACTGCTAGAGAAGGTCACTCACCACTACAAGTTGTTCCATTATCATGTAGTTGTGGAAGGGATGCTACAAAGATTAGCTAACTGTGGGGTACGAGCTAGAAAGCTATAAATAACCTGGAGTAATGTGAAAGGTATATGAAGGAGCTAAACGTTAAAGCATATGTACGATTTGCTCGTGCATATGTGTTCTGATAAACAGTTTGGGCAAGACGTTCTTTGGCTGATGCTGAGGGATAATAATTTGTTCATTGCACATGCAAAAAAACTGTTGATCTAGCACAAAGAAGATTCATGTCAAGTTGGGATTGCTGCCAAGAGAGGGTGGGACAATTCACTGAGGAAAATAATAATCAATCACAATATTCCAAGAATATGCCTTTCTTCAGAAATCAGGATGTTCACAGGAATTACTTAATAAGCATGTAAAGTCTTTAGGGGCCAAGGCTGAAACTCAGCTGAAGGATTCTTCAGCACAGTCTATCCCAGCCTCAATCACGGGAAAATGGCTTTGCAAGCCGAGAAGAAATTGGTAGAGAAGCAACAGCAAAAAAAGACTAAGATATTGATAGTTTCATTCATGTCCTATTTCACAGACACGTACTCTAGGAGGCTTAAGAAAGCGAAGTCCAGGATGGACATAGCCACTGCCCTCATAGGAGGGTAAATACCCAGAACAACTACCAACATAAAAATGCTAACCTTAACAGGGATTTATAGACACTAATTCCTTATAAAAGTCAGGATTAAGCATGGAAAGCAAAACAGCAAAGTGAGACTCTAATTAGCTGGCAAACTGTTAACCCTTCCATATACAATCAAACAATCAGTATTAACAAATGTCACAAATATATTATTAATTGACTAGTACTTCTTGCTTTTTTTCTTTAAAGCCCCAGTTGTCGGATAATGTGATCCTAGGAAAAAAAAATTACTTATTTTAATAAGTTTTAGAATCACTTTCTCTTAGAGAAATCAAGACTCCAAATTCACCTTAACTTCAAACAGAAGAGGAATTAGCTTTGAGGCCTTGCTCAGGGTGGATGAGGTGCTGAGGGGCATGGGTTAGTGTTTGATGGGAATGGTTGGACTCGATCTGGTGGGTCTCATCCACCCTGGTGATTCTATGATTCAAGCAAAGCCATGAATCTGACAGCCTTGGGATGCTCTAACACCTGGCATTCTGGCAATGGTCACCAAAGTCCTGGTAATGATATTTTGGCTTTTTTCTGCTAATCTTATGCCTATTCTGGAACGTTTACACTCTGATACATGAGTCAACACGCCGTGAGCCTGTGTAGTCTTCAAGCAGCAAAGGAAACTCGACTGCTGTAACACTACAAGTAGATAAACCTACAGCTTGTGTTGTGTGATGCCCCTTTAATGCAGTCAAGGCCAATACAAGTGACTTCAGATCCATAAAAGCCTCCAGAGGCTGGTGCTCTCCTCAGCGAGATCTCCAGGCTGACAAGCACAAAGCCAGGCTCTACACCCACCTCTCTTTGAGGTAAACAGCTCCTATTTGCTCCTGTGGGCACTGAAGCTTTACTCTGACAAACACAAAACAAAAGCCATTAGCTGAAAAACATCACTGCTGCTCTTATGTACGGAAAGCAGTGCTGAAATATTTTTGCTACAAACGATAATGCAGTAATTCTAAGCCTTGGGATACACCACCACGCCATGCTTCCTTTTAAAGAAATTCTTGCATTGAACTCATTTGGGAATTTTAGTTTGTTTTTTTTTTTATTTAGCATCATGTCAGTTAAATTCTGCAATATTTTTGTGAGAGTGCCAATAACTACAAGCTGTTACAAACAAGATGGACCATCATGCATAGTTATCGCAATTTTATTCAACTACCTTATTCAATTCCAACAGTATCTCAACAGACTATTTAGCTACAAACCATCGTTTGAATTTTCTGATGTGAATCTAAGTAGATATCCTGGTTTCATCCGGCATGGAGTTAATTTTCTTCCCAACAGCTTCTGTGTTTTCGATTTAGCATGAGAATAAATGTTGATAACATACACTGTTACTACGAAATAAGATGTTATCTTCAGACAGGTATCTTTTCATATATCTGCAGATGCTTGACCAAATTGAAATTAGACCTTAAAATTCCTTCTCATTTACACTGCCCAATGGGTTTTGTGGTTTGAGATCTACAGACAGCATAAACAGTCCTTCAGATACAGGCGTTACCACTGAAAGTTGTGGCAATTTGGCACTCTCAGAGTAAAACAGAAAACCCTGAAGGACAGCATTTCATAGAATCATAGAACAACCAGGTGGGAAGAGACCCACCGGATCATCGAGTCCAGCCATTCAGTTTGGTCTCCCCTGTGAGGAGATCAAGTCTATCCTGTCATCTGTACAGTTTTGTAAGGTACAACTCAAGTTTCGTTGTTCTTGACAAGTGCTGGAACAAGGAGGGGGATGTTAAACAGCTTTTAATTCACTGACATGGTGTAAGGAAGTAGAGAGGAAAGATGTAGAAGTTGTAGGTAAGATGGAGGAATAATATTTGGTAAAACACAAACCGAGCACATTCCAGAGTGAACACAGAGACATTTCAGCTTAGCTCGTGGCCAGGTAGACCCCGGGGAACACAGCCCAAACTGTGTAAGAAGTTCCCATCTGGAACAATGACGTTAGACTACATCTACTTTTTACCTACTTAAGACTTTCTGCGCTGTCAGACCGTTCATTTTCCAAGCAAAGATTAATCACGGTGTAGATGTACTTGGTTCCACCACAGCAGTACAGCTCTATACTCAGAACTGTATTTAAAGCATGAATACTAGTGATATTAAAAAGTAAGTTTTGTCTTTAATCATAATTAGCAGAGGTTGTGCCTTATGTCACCAGGTACTGTTTCTAATTGGTTGCACGGCCTGGGAAGAGAACAGAAGACCTGAGTTACAACAGTTACTGAACATTTGGTTGGACTCAATGCAGTGGGTCTCTTCCAACCTGATTGTTCTATGATTTCCCTCCACACCTGCAAAAGCAAGTTGCATGCTCCTCTTTTCCTTTCAAGGATCGAACAGCACTGATGTTTTTCTCCAATGTATTCACGTGAACAAGATATTTCATCTCACAGATTTTACCCCAGTTCGGTCTATGCACATTTTAAATAAATTAAGATGAAATAAATCCATTTTATTGTATTACTTTGTGCCACCTCTATGAAATAACGCTCATCTTTGTATTTTGCAAGGGATGTTGACATGCCTGAAAACGGTGCATGAAGCATAATCTTTGAGAGCGGCACTGCTAGAAAAATAAATCTAAGCCTACGTTTCAAACTCAGAATGGCACCACTTTTGATTGAAATGCCTCCAGAACATCCATTCCAATACAGCTACGCCGTAAAATTCATACAATTGATCACCAGTGCAGCAGTAACAAAACCAGTGACTAGTAGCTTTGTTTTCTAAGCATCTGTTCGTTTCTTGCAAGCATAAAACATTCGCACAAAATACATCACGTCCAACCCTCCCACTTCAGAAGGGAGAACTGCAAAGTCGCAGGAGGAAAATCCAGGTTACAAAGAAGGGCTCTCAGATATCAGGAACTGAAATGAAGTTTAATGTCTGTAAATAGCAAAAAAACTCTTCGTGGGGAGGAGCCTCATTCACCACAGGTTTTGATTAAGCTTGTTAGGGATGCCATCCCTCAGAACAGTGATATTTCTTCTCAGGTTTCTTGCCTGCATTCCTAGGTTTAGGCAAACACCCAAGAGAATAGAGTCCTATCAGGACAAGGGAAAAAGTGAGATATCCTAAATCAGTAAAGCTGCTTCTTGTGGTGTCAAAACCAAGTGTTCAAAACCACTTGGTCAAAACCAAGTGTTTAACGAAAAAAAGTAAATATGTTCAGTTAAGAAAGAAGTCAACTTCAAAGTCTCATTATATAAATCTGAAGTTAAGAAGTATCCTCGTTATTTATCACTATGATCACAAAAAGAGATTTGCAAAAATCCTTAATCCTTAACCTCTTGTCCTCTAGATCAACCCTACAAACAACTATCAGATACGTCCAATAAGACCAGATACCTCTAATAAGACACCAGAGGATTCTTCCAGTAACATCTACTTAGCCAAGAATTCTGATACACGTTGCCAGCCCCTGGCACACGTACTTGTAAGAGTCTAAATTTAAAGTCCCACTGCATGTCTTGAGAGTTTAAAAAGCCAGTGACGCTTCATAAACTAGTTGGACACTTCAAAACTCTCACCATGAACACTTCGCTTACTGTCTATGACGTGTACTGGAAACCAAATGTATCACCTGCAGCAATTTTATTTACTTCTTTATATGGTAATTTTAAACTCTTTTATTACATTGCAGCCTCGCAAAGTATATTATCATATTTCATTATCTAGCACATAGGCAAACGTGTCTTACAAACAATGCTCTATTATTATAATGAATTCTGAATATCTAGTATAAAATTGTCAATGTTAAAAAAGTAACCACACAGTCAAACGTCTGCTACAAAGGAATGGAGTTTAACACTCACACTTCCATTCTAAAGTTTGTCAGTTAGAGCTTAATGTATTTCTATAAAAAGTGCTCTTCCATTCTCTCGTTAGACTTGATTACTCAGAGAGTCAAAAACAGGTGGAGGTAGCAATCCATGAATGCAGAGTTGGTCCATATTTGAATAATGGATCCAAATGCAATTCCAATGCATAAGCATTAAAAATTTGGTTGCATTCGGTCTCTCCTTAGATTTTAAAAGTTACATACAAAAGGACAGCAAAAAAATGCTACAGTTGTGTTGACTTAATGTTACACGCTTGGAGTTTTGCAACATGTTTTAAAATCTCTGGTCATGGGGCAGAAATCATAGAATCACCAGGTTGGAAGAGACCCACCAGATCATTGAGTCCAACCGTTCCTATCAAACACTAAACTGTCCCTCAGCACCTCATCCACACGTCCCTTAAACACCTCCAGAGAAGGTGACTCAACCCCCCTCCCTGCGCAGCCTCTGCCACTGCCCAATGACCCTTTCTGTGAAATATTTTTTTCTAATTTTGATTATCATGACCTCCTGTTACAACAATTATACAAAAACTTGTGGAATACAGACATAAAATATTAAGTTACTGATGAAAAAGACTTTCCTATACAGGATTAAACTGTAAGCTTACAATTTAGTTTAAAGGAAGGCTTCCCCTTTGGGAGATCAAATCAAGTCCTTCAGATCCAACTCTTACTCAACTCTTAAAAATCCTAATCTAAATAGCCACAAGTATTGACTTTCCCCAGTACTTCCCCTCATTTACTCCAGCATGAACCAGATCTTTTCATCTTGTGTCCTCCCACCACTCAGCGTCATCACCATTTACAAGAGCAACAGCAATTTTCAATTTGCATTTGAAAGCAGTAACCAGTTATCACGGTCCTGGTATTTATTTGTGGAAAATAAATAAATAAAAATCTTTAGAAAACAGATTGATATCACCTACATCTAAAACAAAGAGTGCTCAGCCCCTACTAGTTTGAGTGACATGCAGTATGTAGGCCACAGTCTTAGAGTCGTGCACAAAATAAGAAAAGGACAAGTATGATATGAACAGAATCACTGGGAGAAAGATAGAGTTATTTAAGTGAGGTGGAGAACGATTTCACAAGAAATCTGTCCTCAATTGTGAAATAAAATTTCACATCTACGTTTTATTAAAGAAAAATCTAAAGTATTTATTCCAGGATAATGAATTTCTTGAGAGAGACTATTTTATTAATAATGGATGTTCAGATGGAATCAGATACAGGAGGTGGAAATAACACAGAATCATGTCTTGTCAAATGTGTGATTAATTTTGCACTACAGGTATTGATTTGACAGAACACCTTTTTTTTTTTTACCTGTTCGTAGCCATTTAAGCATAATGGACTTCTTTATTATCCAAATGTTATTCCTTTGTTTAAGATTTTCATCTGAAAGCACTTTGATGCATTTATAACTAGTTCCCAATTCTCTGGATCTTTATCTGTGCATTATGGTCTAGGTTTACTCCTCCTCTTTTCAAGTCTATTAGTGTCAATTAGGCTCCCAGAGACACACGAGGCTGACAGGTAAACTTTGATAAAGCACTAGGGCTCATCAGCCAAACAAAGACAACAGAACAGCATTTGTTTCCAATAAATGATTGCATTTAATAAACATTTCCTTGATTTTCTACCTTTTTTTTGCATCATACTAGTGCATATAATTACTTTTATTAATGTCATAAAACTACCATCCATTATGATGTACACGTCACTTAAGGATCGTTAATAGTTTGCATACACTGATAAGTTAGAGAAGGTTGGACTTCAGGAGAAACTGAACCTTTTAGACCACAATTAATTAATTAACATTTCAATACACAGCAGAGGAGCACAAAGCTGTTACTGCCTAAGCACCCAGACTGGGCAGCAGAAAATGATTTGGTAGCATTTTGTGCTTTATGCCCTTCAGTCATTTAACAGAAATTCCATTTCCATCTCCCTGCTCCCCCTGTTCTTCTGAAATTCGAAAGTAAAAAATTTTAAGACAGTTTCTCCTATTTTTACTACGGCTACTCAGCATCTTACTTGAGAAATAAACCCATTTGTTTCTCTAAGAGCATGATGGAACATATCTGTTTATTTAATTTGGTTCTACCAACTCAGTTATCTCTCAGGTGAGCAATTTCCTTCCATCTTTCAAAACAAAACAATCATAAAACCAAGAACAAGTATTTCTAAGCGTGGAAATCTGATGGTGAATGTATAAAGCACTGTAGGTAAATCAGTAACCAGGTAAGTAATGAGTCACTGCAGCTGCTACGTGTATGGAAATAGAGTAAAGGGGATGGGAATTCCAGCTGTAAAGTGTTACCTTTGGAAGATACACTTTAAAATAACATTTACTTCTGAATAGGAACCTGAAAAATCCTTTATGTGAAAAAAGTAAAATCATAGAATCATAAAATTACCAGGTTGGAAGAGACCCACCGGATGATCGAGTCAACCATAAAATAATTTGCTTTGAAATACCAAACCAAGTATCCAGCCCTAAAAACTTCACAGCCTGTTTTAAAATAGCCAATTTTTACAAATAGCCTTTTCCCTTCTACTCTATGATGATGGGGCGGATAAAAAAAAAAAATTTAGACACATCACTGAGCATCTGGCATTCTTACAGCTCTTACACATCAGAGCAGCATAACTTGAAGTAACTTGCTGCCTTGCTATACGATCTTTCAACATCTTCTGTCCCACTGTCATTTGCTGATATAAGTAAAAAAACACTCCCTTGTACAATTACAAATATTTGAAATAAGAGATAAGAACCGTTAAATATTCAGCGGGCAGTTTTTAGCAGGGTGCCAGTCACAGGGTAGCATCTCTTTGCCATCACATTTATTTCACAGTATTTTAATTTTCTGAGCTGGAATACATCTTCTGGTAAATGGCCCATAAATAAAATTAAGAGATCTAAACAGAAGGAAGAAGACAAGTGGCAAGTCTTAAGTAACAAACGTGTGCTTGCAGTTGCAGGGAGATCTTTTCTTGCGACAATTGGGTCAGGGGACGTGCAGCAGTAACAGGAGGTTTAGGTGCATAAGGATACAGGATTCTAAATGCCAACTATAGCACATCCAGCTATCCTGGATTGATATTAACAAAGAAGGATTTCTCAGCCTTCTTTGAGGTGACAAACCTCTGACCAAATTAGATTTGATCCCCACCACAACTCAGTCTACAGCCTTTCTTTTCCAATCCTCATTCAAATTTTAGCCTTTTTTAAGCTTTAAATACGACTCCTTGCAGCAGCGTGTTTACGTTAACAGGCTCCCATGTTATTTCTCAATAACTGAAATTTCTCCTGTAATTCTAAAATCAAATGTAAACCAGTTAAACATGGGGGGAGATTACACAGAGAGAACGGAGTTTACCACTTTATTAAAATCGTGATTGTTCACATAAAGACTCAACCAGGTCACATATTAATAATTATCACTGACAATCTTTAACATCAGACTAAACCCACAAGTGAAGCAATATTACATCTCCCTCTCTCATTTATCTTTACTGCTTATGGCCCCTCTGTGGTCAGCATGCTGTGAGCTTCGTGGACATTTAATTATGAACACATCATAAATGTGGCTGACAAGGCAGAAGCTGGGTTCAGATGCTCCTGGGATGAAGGAAACATCGGTGAAACCACTTAGACTTGCAGTACTTTCATTCTGTTACAACAAACAGCCTTCCGAGTTACCATATACGCACTGAATATAAAGCTCCCTCCCTTTCTCATTACAGATTTTCATTTCATCAAACGTTACGGCATCTCTGGGTGAAGATACAAGAATGCATCGTCCGTGACCCTTTAAAAATAAGCTTATTTCCCTTTCGCCACTCAAATTGCAACGGTGCATCATCAGCGCAATAAATGCTGAATTTTCCTACCGGAGTCGCATAAAAAAGGAGCAGAAACAACACCCAGGCAGTGACACCAAACAGGACAGACACCTCAGAGCTCAGGAAATAGAAAGGAAAAATTATACACACTGTTGGGTACTGTGAGTACCACTATGTAAATTTATTTTGTAAATAGATGTGAGTACCACTATGTAAATATATTAATGGTTGGACTCGATCCGGTGGGTCTCTTCCAACCTGGTGATTCTATGATTCTTAATAAATTCCTGGATATCAGTGTGAGAGCGACCAGTCTGGCCTCATGTTTTCTACAGCAAAGGCCATAACGGTGGTAAATTATCACAGATGTTAGTCCAAAAGACAAACCATGCACCTCCAGAAGTTGCCCAGACCGACAGCTCCCAGAGACAACACATTTGAAATAAAATTCTATATAAGAGTCTATATAAATGACACGAAATCATGACATCGGAATCATACGAACATTTACTCGTGAGAACACAGACCACGGCATGCAGATCTGGTATCAACCACACAGAAGAAGTTCAGGTTAAGCAGTTAAACCACCGCACTGCTGGCATAAAACAAGTTCAAGATGAGAATCAGGACAATGCTCTTAGAATCACAGAATCACCAGGTTGAAAGAGACCCACCGCATCATCGAGTCCAACTATATTAACAAAGTTAGTTATTACAGATTCCGACTCCAATTTCACCTCCTCACAGAAGCTGCTCTCTACCACCCTCTCCCCAGACCCTTTGCTTGTGGGTTTTGCCTCTCAGGGCAATGAAAATCCCTGTAGCAAATAAGGGACAGCATCTTGATTGTAAAGAGATGCTCAAAACATCATTGTTATAAAATACAGGATGCTGTGAATAAGCATCGTTTTTACGCTTTACAAACAAGCACACTGTTTTAATGAAGCAGCCTCTATTGTCCACAAAGCTGTCAAAAACGACACAAAGATGTTACCTCCAAGCTGATTTTTGTGGCGGAATAATACTGGTAATGCTAAGAATTAACATCTGAACAAAGAGTAAATCTTGCGAGCTGCCCTGATGCTTAAGCACCCAGGTAAAAATAAACGTGCATGCAAAGAACTAACCCGTGTCATGTTTCAAAGCAACTGTCCTCCGCAGTGCTGAGGTACATATTTCTGTACCTCCCCAACAGACTAGAAATAGAAAAGACAAAGCATATAATAAAGCCAAGCACAATGAAAGAGCTCTGAAGAGAGAGCTGAAAAGTAGCTATCATGTTGGCAGATAAATTCTACACACAATTATTCATTCCTAGCCTCTTGACATGTAGATTAATGAGTTTGATAACCCAGGCTTCTAAGAAGTAGATTCAACTCTGTTTCACTAGCTTTCTTCTCCTCTTCTAACTACAAACAACACTTGGGTCTATTGAGGCAAAAAAAAAAAAAAAAAACAAATCGATACATTTGCACTGGTCATCAACATTTTTGCAATTGAAGTCCTATGTCAAAAATATGATCTCTGCTGTGGGACACGGCTCGTTACTGGCCCTGGCAAGAATTCACAGGGGCTCATGTGATCACTGGAGGGAGGAGTTGAGGCTTCAGCAGCCACTGCTTCTACACCAAGTTTTAAGTCATATAGTAGCCAAGGCGAAAAAAAAAAAAAAAGGAAACAACCACGACGACTCTTCTCGCAGTTATAATGACCCTGTACTCGCTGCAATGTGTTCTGTACATAAAATTTTCTATTCCTTCCCCGAGGCCAAATGACCTTTTGTCGACACTTTGGTTAATGTTCACTGATCAAAGCGGATTTTAAAGCGAGAGCTGTATCAGATTCCAGCCGTGCCGACCCTACAAGGGGCCGTGTCTGCCTTGAACCAGTGCACAGGGATGCACACCCAGAGTGGGGGGGCAGAGGGGAAGAAAAAAAAACCCCACGGTTAATGATTTACAGATTTATTCCTTGTTAAGGCAAGCCTTGCACAGTGGAAATGTTTTATTCTTGATTGGTGAGTAGCTTAAAGTACCTTTTTTCTCCTCATATCATGAGATAAATATTATGAGTTCAAATTCTCTCGAGTAATAATAATGGTCATATGCAGCTGGTTAGCATTTATCAGGAGGCTTAAGGGATGGGGAGCATTTGCTTGAGGTTCCCCCCTTTCCCTGCTTAACGACAAGGTGAAAAGTAGTCTCTGGCTCTCGAGACAGACCAGAGAAACCCTGTGTTGCAAAATTACTAAGATATTGCTTAGATAATCACAATTTCAGAACCCTGTCTAGTGTAATTATAACATTTTTCTTGTTATCTGCAACTGGAAAAGAAATCAAGATTACAGCAGGCATTGGATGCATGCTAACGCGCGCATCCTGCGATGGGAAGGTGGAGGAGGCTACAACAACCCCAAAACAAGAGAGGTCACCCCAGATTGGTGACACCCAACGACATTCCACAGAACCCAAGCGTAGCTCACTCAGCTCAGGCAAGGAGCAGCATCTTTCACAGCCTGGAAGAGATTTTTATACTGTAAACTCCCCAACAGGTACTAGTTTCTTTAATTTTTTTCCCTTCTCTTTAACTATCTGAGCAAGCAACAAATGGTTGGACTCGATGATCCATTTGGTCTCTTTCAACCTGGTTGTTCTATGAGCAATTTTGTGCCAATCAAGGTGCAAGATGCCTTTTTTTACCTACAGCTGCAAGCAGGCTGGATTATTGGATTTCACTTGTTATTTCTTCAATTTATTTTTTTCAGGAAGAACCAAGTTGCAATTACAAATTTTTGGTTTTTAACATAGATTAAACCCAATTAATTTAAAGGTGTTTGTCCTGGATTTTGTGTTTGGTTGGTTGATTCGGCTGTGATTTTGGTGTAGATTTTTAAAGATTTTTTTTATCTTCCTGTAGGATGAGCTATCTGGCACTCCCAGGGTGAGAGAAATGCTTCAGTAACAGCTTCCATTTTACCTACAAGTTTTATGATCCTGTAGCACGAGGCACACCCCTTCACATATCCCAACTGTAAATCTGCTGCATGAGAGGTTATTTAGAGATACAAATTACCGTTATGCACAATCCCCTTTGTAATCAAATATATCTTCAGTTTAGTGTTCACTTTAGAGAGGTCTCATTCCTTTGATGCTCTTAAAGCCAACCTACTGAAACAAGTTCTGGAAAGAAAGTGTTATTCTTCAAAGTAAATCATAAGGAGGGAAGTTTTTTTTTTCTGAAAGATCTTAGAAACAGCTTGTGCTGCTGCTTCCAAACATGAATTTTTAGAAATATTCACGCTAAGTCAACCTAGAAGTCATTAGAAACCATTAACTAGTTCAGTGGAGATTTACTAATGGTGGTGGGTTTCTCTTTACAGATACACACAAGAGTCTCAACTGGGAATTAAATTATATCGTGGATCAGCCTCGTGGTTTCTCATTGGGATTAACAGCCACTAGGGGCGATTTCTGCTCAAATACATCAAGCATCTTTCTCCAGATGTTGTGAAAGTAACTGGAGGTTCTCACACCAACGAAAGGTAAAGAGAACTCTCATTTCACTGTTACGGCATTTGGAATGCTGGTGCCATACTGATGGTCACTAAAGATGCTCAGTAACTGCAGAAGCACCTACTGAATTATCCAGACCTAAATGCAACCTGGCTCAAGAACCACAAGTAATTTGTAAATCATTCTGCTACATCCATGTCTCTAAATCCAGTCGAAGAGAAGGGAATGTATTAGTCTCACCTTGAGAGTTTAGCTCTTCATGTATACAGACTTGTGCTTTTATTTCAACATCATCTGGGGCTCCATACCTGATAAATCCTCTTTGTGTAGTAGCTGTTACATTGATAGACACTGGAATTTAACAACAGAAATTATTTTTGCAGCCAAAACGACATGCAGGGGAACATCTGAGCACATTTATCTCTATCTGTTCTCGGGCACAAAACAAGCCATCAGTGCAGAAAATATGCAGGTATTTATTTTATTCTTGCTCTGAAATTTGTTTAATGTGTGCAAAAATGAAGGTGAGAGTGAAGGACCTGATCTTCAAAACCCACTAAAAACACAGCCCAAAGTGACATGCCCATGTCAGTTTTAGAAGCAGCATTCAGGAAAGGAGAAAAGCACCTGCTTACAGGACTACTAGAAGCACAAAGATTGGCTGACAATGAGCAGGAACATAACTTTAAGCCATTTCACTAGAGCCACTCAAATTTTGGCAGAGCCGCATGCTTCCATACCCCTTCTGGAGATAAAATGCAGCATCTCAGACACATACATGTGGTAACATATGGACTGTGCCTATTGCTTTAGTAGCAAACATGGCAAAAACTGAAATCACTCCCTATTCTGAACCTGTAAGTCCTGGATGGAGAAACCTAGATCACCGGCACTTCGAGGGAGCTACCGTAAGCTGTATACGGTTTAGGACGTAGAATAGACAGAATAATTCTACTTTGTTATTTAAAAGAAGTCTGTGCTGCTCTGCCAAACACAGTGCAGACACGCAGCAGGCCAGGAGCAGAAGCAAAACTCTCATTCCATGACATATTCCAACACTCTCCTCACTGTAACCCAGACTCGTATAAAGCCCTTCGGATGAGGGACACAGGGAAGCGTTGCTTCCCCCAGCAGTGAACAACCAGGGCTTTGAGAGAGCACCCAGCTCAAGGGCAACAGCTCCAGCACCTCAATACTTCTAGAATAATGTGGATTCATGCCATGAAGAGCAGAGATCCAAGGAATCCGCTCATCTAACAGTCACATGGCAGATAAGGTTAGCGTAAGCTGATGCTGAACTACTGCATTTTAAGTAACACACGCCCTCTACTACAGTTTCAAACTGCTCCAAGTTCAGGCTTGGAAAAAAAAATGAACCAATAGCAAAGAAATAAGATATTTTACTTAAAGTACCAAGCCTGATGATGCAGGAGTGAGTGCTCCTCTCCACGCACCCCCACCTCACACCCCACACCCCCCAGATTCCCAGGATTAATATGAGAGTGGCTTGAGGGTTTGAGCAGTAACTGCCGCAAAACAAGTTCTGATTGGTTGGTTCAGAAATTGGGATTCTGGGCAGTGTTTTATAAAAGGATAATGTATCTTTAAGCCTAGGTGCCCTTCAGGGAAATGTATTGGATAAATGTCTTCTGAAAAGCCTGTAAATATTCCATCGCCTCACTGTCATTACTACCATGAAATGATAATGAAGCATGAAAGAAATATAATTCCATATTCAGATGACAGCATTAGCCTTCATAAGCAAACTGAAATATTTATTAGTAAAATGTTCAGTATCTACGCCTGTAATCTAAAAAAAGGACAAAAATGTTTTATAATAAAAAAGAGATTGAATGCAGAGGTAAAATCTGGTTGGCTGATTTTATTGCTTATTATTAAATCCAGGCAAAACAATTATTTTTTTCTTTTCATTAGGAAGGCACCCAAATTAAAACTATGCCCTCAGGCTGTGAGGTTTACAGTAGTGATTAAAAACAAGAAATTGTGATGCATGGGGTTTTTGACAATGGCATAATCAAATTCATTCATATTGTTCAATCTTTCACTGACAAATATTTTTACAGTGAACTATACCAAACAAAGAAGCACATACAAGTCCTATCAATACAGTGAAATTAGGAAGACTCGTTATTATTGCAGCAGAGAACAGATACAACGTTTCTATAATCTCGAATACAAACATTATAGTGTAGTTAATTAGGGTAATTATCGCCTAAATTGTGCTTAATTGTTTTATACTGAATGGGATTTCTGAAAGAAGCCTCTTGGATTTCTACGAGGCTCAGAAGCAAACACCGCGCGGGCTAAAGTGTTTAGATGCGATTTCATAAGTTTGATTGTATTTCCTATAAGTCAGAGAAAACCCGGTGCGGCAGGCAGGGACAGAGATAAAGAGGAGCCACGCGCCTTGACCTCGGTTTCACCTTATTGAAAAAGGGGCGTAAAACAGTCATTTAGTGCACCAGCATCGCAGAGCGGGTCGCACGCTCCCAGCGCGTTTGTTTTCAGAAAAAAAAAAAAATAAAGGGTCTTTGAAGTGAATGAAAAATTAGAAATTCAAGTGACCGCGATCAATTCTGAAACACTGCACAAAATTAATTACAGTTTTGCATCAGAAGCAAGAATGCAGATTTCAGACAGTCAGTGTCATTTATCTCATTGTACGATATCCGAGGCGATTAAAAAGCCAAATCTGTTCCCACCCCCGAAGTCTGAGGCCTATCAGAGGCTGGGGAGCGCAAATGATTAACTCCAAATTATTCAAGGGACCGTACAGACGCCTCAACTTGAATGAAATCTGCAGCAAGTCACCGGAGCTACGGAGGGACAGATTTGCTGCTCTTTATCAAAATCTAGGCTGACTATCGCTGACAGAATCCAGATAAATTGTGTAGTAATCTGGCAGTGGCTGTGGAAAGCTTGCTCTGCAAAATCCAAATCTCTAATTTCTATCTGGTTTTAATTGCTTGACTTAAATTTGCATTTTTATACAATTGGCTTAAAGGATTTATTCAGTTCTTTGGGCGACTCTAGTCAAATCGGGTCCCATTTTGCAGCGTGGCTCAGAACCCTCCCTCCATTAAATAACCGTGCCGGATTACAAAAATATTTACTGTAGCAGAAAAGGATTCCTTTTTATGTCATGTTCAGAATTAGCTAAAGAATACACATGTCAGGAAGCTCATTTTAAACTCCCTTGTGAAAACATACCTTGAAAGAGCAGGATGGTGTAACAAAGAAAAGGGGGAGGAAAAAAGCCTGTATTGAACGTATGGGTATTTTTCAATTTTTTTTTTTCCCCCCTGATTTATCTTGTGTGGACCGAAGAGTAGGCACATAGAGAAATACAAGGCAGAAACCATCAAAAAGACTATGTACTCTTAACCAAGAGGCACAAGAGGGAGTTCCACGAGAAATCAAACCCCTTCCAGTGAAGAACCGTCGAGTTCAGAGCACTAGAAAAGGGGTCAGAAAGCAGGAGTGGTGTCACCTCCCAGGTTCAGTGTTCATACCAGACCCCAGGTGAGAAACCCTCCTGTAATTGTTTTACTGTAACACCTACAAGCAGCATGAAACAATCAATACTTCCCCTGCAAGATGCAGAGGAACTTTATTTTCATTGCTCTCACTAATGTCCTCTGCAAACCTCCAGAGGGACAGCCAACATGGTTTCTTCTTAAAAAAACAAATAAAATGCTGTGAGCTACTGCTTGAACAGCAAATTTAGGGGAGGATGGCAAAACTGTGTCAAACTGACACGGAATCAAAAGTCAGAGTCACACAGAATGAGCAGTCATTTCTTGGAGCCAGCAGAGTAGGAAATAACTGGACTAGAACAGGTTATAGACAATTCTGTCACAGCATTACTGTATCAGAAACAGCCTCACACATCCTCATGAATTACCGCCACTAAGCTAAACGTTTCTCAACAAATGAGATGAGAACAAATACTTGTTAACACTGGAGAAGAAAAACAAAGGCTGATGGACTGAATCCTGTGTTCGGTTCTGGGCTCCTCATCACAAGAAGGATGCTGAGGCTCTGGAGCAAGTCAAGAGAAGAGCAATGAAGCTGGGGAAGGGGCTGGCGAAGAAGAGGAGCAGCTGAGAGAGCTGGGGGGTTTATCCTGGAGAAGAGACCTCATTGCTCTCTCCACCCATCTGAAAGGTGGTTGTAGAGAGGAGGGAGCTGGGCTCTTCTCCCAAGGGACAGGACAAGAGGGAATGGCCTCAAGCTCCTCCAGGGGAGACTTAGGCTAGAGATTAGGAGGAAGTTTTTCACACAAAGGGTCACTGGGCATTGGAACAGGCTGCCCAGGGAGGTGGTTAATTCACCTTCCCTGGAGGTGTTTAAGGTGTGGGTGGACGAGGTGCTGAGGGACATGGGTTAGAGATTGGTGGGAATGGTTGAACTCAATGATCCAGTCAGTCTCTTCCAACCTGGTGATTCTATGATGCTCTAACTCCAAACTACTTATACTACACGTTCACATCAAGTACTTGAAGAGGAAGCAACCACTGATCCACCAGCCGCCTGTGCTTCCTCCTCCAGCTCTGCAGATCACACAATACATGCAGCCACACAGGCTTGAATTTTTCAAGACGTGTACAAAAATCAAAACTCGGAATGCATCTTCTGACAATCCCGCTATTACTTTTTTGGCACTCGTTCTTTCTATGACCATGATTTTATAAGGTAATTTATATAAATCTTCTGTAAGATTACAGATAAAAATTCCATTTAACTGTTGAGTGCATCTTATACGAGTTCCACAATGATACATAATTTCCTAGCAACAAATTTCATATTCACCTTTGGATGTTAGAATGAAGGAAGACCTCCAAGGTTTTAGCAAAAGTCTTCATAAAAAATACATTTTTATTTTTCCTTCTTTCAGAGGTTTTGAATTTTACATTTTTTCTAAGAATTAATATCCGATTTCATTTGCAGCTAAACGTAGTTTTTCTAAAGCATCCCTCCCTTTCCATGTTGCTCATCTCCTACTCCTCTGAGTGGCTACACTGTCAAATATTAGAAGTGGAGAGATCTGTTTGGTGAAGCAGAATTCCCTAAAGCTGATTCCTGCCAACGTGAGTCAGTGTCCACTGCGGTCCATACATTTTTGTCAGCTAGACAACGCTGCTACACTCTGGGTCTGTTTTACGGGATTTAATTCAACCGCAGCAGCAAACCAGCATTCGTATCTCACAGTGGATTCATTTTCAAATAAACAAATAAATACTTCCCTTCAGCCCTTATTTGGCTGCTCCTCTCCACTAAGCACATCCCACATGGCGTGTGCCAATGGGCTTCCGAGCTGGCTGCTCTAAAGGATCAACTGATGTTGTACAACGTCTTTATGTTCAGCAAAAACTGGTCTAGCAACAAAGCCCAAACTCACAAAAAATCCATCAGCACTCAGGGCTCCACCTCTCCATGCTTTGCCCACTCCTGGAGCATCAAAGCACACACGCATGAAAAAAAGTGTTTTTAAACACATCGAGAGAGCATTTGTAAGACAATTAAGGCTGTTAGTGATTGATAGGAATGGCTGGATTCAATGATCCAGTGGGTCTCTCTGGTGATTCCATGAAAGCTACAAAGCAGGTCTAAGCAGTCTGTCTATATTTGAATTATCTCTTGCAAGTCCTGTTGATTTCACCAGCATCATTGCTACAGAACAACAAATCACCTGCATAATTAAAAATATATATTTTTATATTTAAAAAACAGGAATTATCTTAATGTACTAATTGGAAAACCTTCATTAGAAGTCTGTAAGATCTTAGATATTTTACAAGTGAAGGAATTGTCTACTTACAGCTGTATATATTCACTCACTGAACAAAAGTTGAAAAATTAAAGTTTTATTAAGGTAGAACCTTTCACTGTTAGAAAACAACACTCCAGGCTGCCAATATAAAAACTTATTTAATGGCAAAAGATAAAGAAGTGTTGAAGTAGAGGAAGCTCACAGAGAGCTTTAAACAACACATCAACAGTATTTGGGTTCATCTGCAGTAACACCTTCTATTATAGCAGTGACCGTTAATCCAGGTGGTAATTCAAGTAAAAGCTAAGTCCCAAGGCTAACTTTCACTTGTTCCTTTAAGGGACTTGTTCAGGTATGTTTTTATAACTGCTGAAAACCACGAGTCTAATCATAAAGGGTTTGGTGTTTTTACCAGCATTTTTAGCAACTTCGTCCCAGATATGCCAAACCGAATATTCCAAATTTCTAACAGAAGTTGACAGATAGTCAATTTGACCAAATTTGTTTGTTCCACTCAACAGCTCATTCAAGCTCATCAGTACAGTAATACTTAGGAGCGTGAGCTATTTCAGACTGCAAAAAAAAAAAAATCCCTCAGATCTACCCATATCAGTTTCCACAGGTGTACTAAGAACAATATCTACTCCCACTGGTGTAAAAATCAAACTATTCGCATAATAAACTCCAAAAGACTAAATGCCATGCGTAATACCCACCAAAGGAAGAGAAAGAGTAGAGCAAGTGTATGACTGCAGTCTCCCCAAGCTCATGTTTGAGAGCAGCTCACTACTCCACACAACAGGCTCAAGTTGAACCACGGAGATTTAAAATCACATCTTGATCCTAAACATTTAGGTAACAGTAAGGGAGAAAAAGGGTGGTGCATTCCCACAGGATCACAAGCCAGAGGTGCTGCACCCCCATATCAGATGTCTTGAGTATATTATAACTTAAATTTTTGGCATGTTTCTTATTTGAAAGTGATCCTTCTCTCTCCCAGATATACAAATCAAAAGACTACTTTTCAGCAAATCTTAACTTTACAATACACAAAGATCAAGCCATAATGCAAAGCAGAAATCAATATCTTTTTTTTTTAAAATAACCACATGAACTACTGTACTTATCAAACCTGGCTTAGCCATCCACGTAAGATATTCTGTATTCTAAACTGCCTTTCCAGTGACCTCCAAGAGGGGAGATTTCACAGCAGCAATCCAATTCAAAAGTGATGAAAGCCTGAATAAGCCAGTGCAGGCAACAAGCAGAAGTTATAGCTCTATCTCCAAGAAGACAAACACTGCTTGTCAATGCCATCCAAGTACTCAATATCACCCGTGGAACCCAGAGAAGCTCAGGATTGCAAACTGATTTGTGTCCCTAAGTGCTTGTGCACACAGCACAGGGCAGCAGAGGAAGAGCTACAAACCCATAAGACCTAATGCGGGCACAGAAATATCGTAGCTGACTATAAAACTCCACTTATATCAGTTAGACCAACCAAGATGTAAAAATCCAGAATGTGAGAAGCTGTTGAACTAAATTTCCAGGTGTGTTATTCACTAGCAGTAAGGGTATCTCTGTAGGGCACCGCATTGTGCTGCATCACTATAAAAATCGCCAGTTAATAAATATACAACCTTTGCCACAGCTTCTCCCTGTTTCAGTTTGAGGCAGGCTGAGTTTCAGCTCTCTACTAACCCTCTCCTACCAGTTTTGTTCCCAGTTATTTTTTTTAAATGCATAGTCATATTCAAAAGTGTCAAAGGAAATTTAAATTAATTTAAAAAGCAAACAGCTGCTGCTGTTTCCCCTCCTCTCTTGCCCTTCAGTCTCTTCCTCCACCTCTTTTCTCTCTCTTTCGCACTCTGCTTTACAGAGAAAGGTTTTCATCAAATCAACTTATTACAAGAAGTAGGAAATAGACTGAGATGTCCTGGGACTGTTCATAAGCAACTTCACTTTTTAGATTGTAATGGGCTATTTAGAAGTGTTATCTTTTACTGATGCAAAGTCATCACAGCAAGCTTCGGCTGCTTATTATACCCTATTGAAAAATAACCATAGAATCACCAGGTTGGAAGAGACCCACCACATCATCGAGTCCAACCATTCCCACCAGTCTCTAAACCACGCCCCTCAGTACCTCATAATGACTTACTGAGTTGCTTTGCAATCAAATTCAGAGCCTGGTCTACCACGTTCTTTTTATTCATTAGAAGAAACTAACCAAAAGTTCTAGGGAACCTGTCCTCATTGTACTAACTTCAAAAAGAATTTGAAACCCCTTATTCTAGAATTGCAAACTGCCTATGAGTTAAAGCTGTATTATTCTAGAGCACGCAAGGTAAAAAAACCAAATAACAACTGTTGTTCTAATTGGCAAGAAGGACCAATATTCCAAGGAATTTAAGATGAAAAGCATACATCGTACAGAGCAGCCGACACTCAGAAATTACTTATGCAGCACACACCTCTCCAGTCTATTTTTGTGTATCTCTGTGGTGTAATACCAAGCATAGGGAAATGCTTTATAAAAATGAAAATGCAATTGTCTGACCAATAAAAGATATTCCTTTATGTAATCCCAGTAATAGATTTTTAAACCCTGACCACTGCTGCAATATTACGTATTCATAGTTATTATCTTGTCCACTTCCAAATCCTGGAAGGCTAGATTGTTTAAAGATTTGTTAGCTGTGAACTACTTTAAAAAGCAAAGTATTAAACTCAGAGCTAATTGAAAAATAGCATTTTATCAGATTCTCCTTTGATATTATCTTGTAATGATTGTACTTCAGGTACTCGCAATACTTCGATAACGAGCGAAATTAAAAATATAACATCTTTAGGGCTTTTCAGAGAATGTGACTGCTAAGAGTTTATACTGCTTTTTTTGACCATTATTTTCTTATATTTCCCACAATGCTTCACATCAGAAGCAAACAGAAACTGAATGATTACCCCAAAGTGTGCTAGATGAACTGGAAAAAGTCTATTCAAACAAAGCTCATTAGTTTTGATACCTCCAGGGCTATGACAAATTAAGCGGCTGGTGAATATGCTCGCAGACAAAAGGATGATGCAAAATCTAGGGTTTGTGCTCAGCATTGTGTCAATAAATTCTACTGAAAAAGGTAAAAATTACAATTGAAACTAAAATGGAATCCCTTTAAGGAACGTGTAGAGAATAGATCATCTCTTTTCTTAAATACATCTATGAAGGGTTGTGCTATAAATAATAAAGGGATTGCTTACTGGCTACTTGGAGTGAACATTCTGATTGGTCAGTCCTCGCCTCCGAGAATTTTTACTAACTCTTGAGTAAAAAGTATGCAGAGAATTTTGGCAGTTTGTCTAAATTGCTTTCAATATAGGAATGATATACAGGAATAATACATATATTTTGATAGGAATGGTTGGACTTGATAATCCAGTGCGTCTCTTCCAACCTGGTGATTCTGTGATTCTAATATCGACAATGTAAATGTACCACAACCATGATGAGCTGGTACCATTTATTAGTATCCACTCCAAAGCTAAAAGCAGCAATCATCAAGGTTCCAACTGCACCTCTGGAACTAATTCAGCAGCAAAAACGCGCAAACACCTACTTAGCTCCTCTCCTAGTGAGCAGGTGCCCACACCACACACCCCACCACAAGCAGAAGTCCAGTCAAGCAGCTCAGAGAAGACAGAAAGAACAAATCCACTCCTCTATTGGGATGTAGCTCTGCAGTGTCACATAATCATAGAACAATCAGGTTGGAAGAGACCCACTGGATCATCAAGTCCAACCATTCCTATCAAACACTAAATCATGCAAGCCCTTCTGAAAATCCGATGTTTTTCTGCTCTTTGCAATACGTGTTCTGAGGCAAAGTGAAGAATTTGAATGACAGCACCAAAACACGATCCTTCAAAGGTACCACAAGCTGCCTGTCAGCTCCCATTGGTTTTAATCAGCACAGGACTGGAACGTCTCTAAATTATAATTAATTCCTAGTATTTGCTCTTTAATCAACAAAAGATTTTGTGATGCAAGCTTTATTCTTCCATCATGTACTTGTTTGTTACTTTCAGTCATGATTATACGGGTGCTCTGCCATGAAATGGTACAGCCACTCACATACTTAAGTTTGCTGATTGCGTGACCCACCTGCTCTTTTACAGCTGCACTGAATTTGCCCTAAATGTCAAAGTTCAACATGTTTAACATAGTTGGGATCCAACCGATGATAGAAAACACATTTCTACATGTTGCAGTCAGCAAGTCATTTCCTCAGAACAGCCTGTGCCTTGAAATTCCCACTGAATATGAGGTGGAAGCTGGACTCACCTTGTCCACCACCAAGAATTCAAAGTCAATTCACAGCCCAACTAATCCAGGTCCCACTGAAAGAAGATTATTGCTTTTGAAATTCACCTTCCTTTCTGATAAAGCCTAATTTCGCAAGCTTTCAGAGGATATTACAGAACTCCCTTTCATATCTGATGGGTAATCAAGAAGTATATTTGACCAAACAGGCCAATTTTCCTCTCCATAAACTCAAAGAGACCTGTTAGGACGAGGCAAAGAAAATCCCTGTACACTGCTGGTGTGTATTTTAAATACATCACAAATTTTGAAAATGTCTTTGAGAACTCTTACAAATGCATTATCAATTTTTAAAATGAAAATCGACTGAAAATACTACTGATCTAAATTCTATGATTCTATATTTAAGATACAGCAAAAACACATAACCCTGTTTCCTCAGAACTCTGAGTTCTTGTGAGAACATGTCTATATCTTCACATCTGAGGTCAATTTTGTTACTTAAAGTCAGTTTAGAAAGATATTTCCTTAGATCACATAGTTCCCAAAGGAAATAAGAAACCAGTTAAGAAATATCATACACAATTTGTTATGCCACAAAGCAAATAGGAACCTATAGTTGTATCTTTCTGTGTATATAAAGAAATTTTAAGTATCAAGACCAACTTACTTGGAGGTGTAAATTACAGTGTGGAATGAGAAATTCATTTCAATGTCTCAATAAATGAGGAGTTGGTTCTGCCATGTCTTAATTACTGGTTAAATTAAAAAAAATTCTAGATGGAACTACTGGCAATCAAAGAGGATTAAGCATCCTGTGCATCTTTTCAACACTATTAGAGGTTTTCCAGTTCACCATCTGCCTCCTATCTATACAACGTCAAGATCTTCAAAATACACCAAATCCCGTACATATTGCCTGTTTGAGGTTTGGGGACGGGGCACGCAGGGCAGTTAAATGGAGCAAAAGGAACCAACCAACCATTTTGAAACACTTACTGAATAGAGGAAAAAATTCCTCTTCATTCACTCTTAAAGTAAGAGCACGTTTACCATTTGCATACTTTTAATGTCAAGGGTTGGTCCATTCAAATTTTTGTTCAATTAAGTTTATTAAAGCAATTTGCACAGTTCAAAAAAAAGCTACAACCAACTGTGAGGTGCATCTGTTGCATGCCTTCTTAGCTGACTCCAAGCCCCAATAAATAAATCTAACTTCCTCCTCTGTAAATAACGTAAATAAACTCAGTTGTTAACCTTGACAACTTCCAGAACACAGAAGTTGGGAAGTTCAATGATTGCAGCTCTTAATTCTGCAGTAACTTACCCAGGAAGCTGCATTGCAATAGCTTTGCTCTAATCTTAAAGGACAAAAGGTGCTGAAGGACATGGTTTAGTGTTTGATAGGAATGGCTGGACTCGGTGATCCTGTGGGTCTCTTCCAACCTGGTGATTCTATGATTCCATGAAAAAGAGTTGAGCTACTGAGATTTAAACTATAGTTTTGCTTTGAGTTCAAGTACACAGAACAGCCTCCTGTCACAGAACTATTAAGAAAGATATCTCAGGACTCCAGAATTTTGAGCAATCATCTGTCTCCCTTGATTACTCTTTTGGTTACCCACATACTGCTGAGTTGAGCTACCATTTCTGCATCGACCGTGCAATTCCTTTCTTATCATATTTCATTCTTCAAAACTCTATTGTCAGCCACTTCATTATCTTCATTATAATCACTGTCAAGAGTGGAGAGCATGAAAGGCTTCAACTAACATCTTCCTAAACCAAAACCTTTTGTGTTTATAAGTCACTAGCAAGCTCACATACCGCATCCAGGTTCAAGCAGTGATACATCAAGAGCATAATTCTTGCAAATTTTTGACTAACGAAGTCTTACTGTGCATCTCATCCAGGCTGTTATGATGTTACTTCTGTCTTTTGATATGGCAATCAACAAACGTTTATATCCACATGTATAAGAGACATGAATAAAAGATGAAAGACAAAGACAACTACACAGATATAAAAGAAGATCTGATACATATAAGCACTTAGGCTATAAAGTATATTCCTTTCTATATCATTCTGCCTGGTCCATCCAATCAAACACAAAATCCAGTTGAATGAATGACTTAATTTTCCGAAGACATATCTATCATCAGAACTAAATTAAAGTCAGTCCCTTTTTTAATCTCAAGGTGATTTATGGCAATATTTCACATTCCTAATGAAAAAGTGCTTGCAAACTTTTGGGGAGACAAGGCCTTTTTGCTGGAAAGGTAACAACTCTGTCACAAGCAAAGTTAGACAAGGACATGAGAACAAGGTTCTCCTGTGCCTGCAGCACCACCCTTCCCTTTCAGTTCATCTTTGTAAAGTACCAAGCAAAGAATCAATAAAGATGCTGCAGGGCAAGACGTCTGTGCACGCAGATATAATTATGCAAACCTGCACAAAATTAAGGATGAGAAGTAGAATGGGTGTTGGAGAGGCTACAGTGGGACAAGAACTCTTTCAGGAGGTAGGTAAATTCAGTGAATGCCAAGCTGACTGTGTGCTCCTTCATTTTCAGTCTGTCCTGCTGACATTTAACTGAGAGTTTGCTCAACAGTCTGCTATTGACTTCGAAAACACACACTGAAAGTAACAGAGACCACAGCCTCCTCTAAAGGCATCTCCACAGATCCTGGACTAGGAAAAGGAGCTAACAGGACGACGTCATCCAAAGATACTTATCAAAAGGAAGTCAAACGTATAAATTAATTTAACTGTGAAATACAAAGCAATCTTTGCAGAAGGATGTTGTATGTATAAACTTGACAAGAGATATTTAAAGGGATGTTATTTGTAATGAAGAATAAGGTCTACGCTGCACATACTGGCAACTGTTGGTTCTTCTGGTGGATCCAGAATGCCATGAGGCAAAAGAACACCAAAACGGGCTGTGATTTAGAAAAATCATTAAGGTCAAGTTTCTTCCTAACAGCTATCCAGGCTGTTCCTAATTAAAACAGTAAAATTCATGAATCTCAGCAGGGAAAAAAAAAGGAAAAAATCATATTTCAGTACACTGGAAAGCCATAATCATTGTCTGGAAAAAAAACCCCACAGTTAATCAAGAAATAGAACTTAATATCCATTTGTTACATTTTCATGCCAAACAACTCTGTCTTCAGACAGTTCTTGCATGATCTAAGTTGCTGAACAAAGATAAAATGGCATCAAAACTCCTCCTACAGGCATCGCAACTGAAGTTCACCTTCACATTGATGACATTTTTTGTTTTCTTTTTTCAAAGCCATAAAAAGATAATGTCATCTACTCTGATACTGCCAATTCAAAACAGGACTTGCCTGAGAATTGCAGAGTAGAGACCTGCCAGATAACACTGATACTGGTGATTTTTCTCACAGAAATTCTTCACATGAATAAAGATCGTGGGTTGGTGTTTTTTTAAATGGAGACTAGATATGAATACTGGAAGCGTTCCGAGAGGGAAGAATAAGCAGAGTAAAAGAATGAACTTCTGTTTCTCTTATAAAATGAAACATTCTGACAAGATCTTTCTTTTTGACTCTGTGCCCATCATGAAAAATGATTAGAAACCCTAGAACTCCAGCAGATGCACAGAACCAGCATAGAATCATAGAATCACCAGGCTGGGAGAGACCCACTGGATCATCGAGTCCAACCATTACTTCAGGTTTTTTTGGTTGGTTTTTTTTTTTTAATCTCTCTGCTACTGGGAATCAGGAGCAGAAAAAATACATCAGGTCTTCTTGTTTTCATTCTTTAAGATTATTCCCACTGTGTTAATACTAAAGTGATTCTTAAGAGATCTTTGCCTTCCGTGGAGTCCAAGCTCCACGTAAATGCTTTGTGATGGAACTTCTGCTACAAGTTACACGAGTTGCACGTTTTCCTCTCTCTTAACATCTCAGCAATGCCACGTGTGCTAGTTTAGCAGCCTCAAGCAGCTTTCACCGAGAAACAAAGCCTCAGCAGCAAATTGTGTCAGTCAGTGACAATGACAGCACAACCAGCTTTTTCTGCATCGTATATCATGCACAAAGTTTTCAATGTCTGTCTACAACTGCTGCTACAAGTTCGCCTCCTTTTCCTCAGGAACATTGCTTGAAATGCTGCATCTGAAACTAGAGAAGCCTTTACTTCTTTAACAACTCCAGAAATATTATCACAGCACACTGGGTACTATTTGCACACTCCCAAGTCCTTGCCTTGTGCCCAGGGCCCAACCGTGTTGGTCCTGTTTGCTTTTACAGAGAATAAATAAGTAAATAAGATTGAAACAATCAAACAGGTGATGCTACATCATATGAAATTTCACTTCATCCAAATTAAAATAAACTTCCTTTTCTATTTCAGGTCTGCATACACTTATTTACACAATCTATTAATGTACACTTTTAAACCTGAATCCATTTTTGGGTGCAAATATTCTAGAAAATACAATTTTCCGGTTCAACGACTTTTAGTTTATTCTCTTGCTTAAGTAACCATGATTTACATTCTATTCTTTTTTTCCTCTCTATATATATTTATTGTACATATAGAAGATTAAGAGCAGTACAGCAATCCAAAAAAATCAAACCTCATGGTAAATGTAGCAAAGTTTAGGTATATTTGGTTTAGGTCTCCTACAAAAATTCCCCACAAAAAAACAGTTCAAAAATCTATGTTCCTAGATCTATGCAGAATTATTTCAATGAATTTCTATTCATGAGTTACCGAACTTATTAAATATTTTTTTAATTTGTCCTTTTGCATTATTCCCAACCAGTCAAAAGCTGGAAGAGTTGAATGGTGTAAAATCATCACTGGTATAAGTGATTTCTTTTTGGCAGCTAGAAGTTGTCCTGCATAGATATCCACACTAAAAAAATTAAACTATGATTGCTTCAGCTCTGCTTTCTAATACTAACCCCCCTGATACTGATACGAAGCAGAAAAAAAATTATGACCCAAAACCATCAGAAAATTCAAAGTTTGCCAACAAAGTTTTGCATATAGGTCTCTAGCAACTAATCACATTCTTTTAACAAATGTATAATGGAAATTTATTTCATCTTCAGTAATTCAAATTATTTCTAATGAAGTTTTCTTTTCAACTACATAAACTTTGTAATGTTTTATTAAAAAGGTAGGTTTTGCTCTCCAATATTTCCTTTTTTTTAATAGTTCTAATTATTCTAAATTTTATAACAGTGTGGTCTGTGTCAAATAATAATGAACAGAAACTGATCATCGATCATAGAATCATAGAATCATCAGGTTCTAAACCAGTACAGGGAGCCTGACCAAACCCCAAGATTGGGATCTTAGGTGATTCTCTTAATTTATTACATGCAGAATTTTACAGGCACAGCTACATTTTTCTTGTGTCAGACCTCGTATCCTATTGTGTGTTAATAATAAAATTCAGCTCTTACAGGTGAGAAAAAATGCAAAGCAGGCGCTCTATTTAGCATCAGCTGCAAAATTCATACCTGCTTCATAAGTGTCACACAAGAACATAAAAATTTAAGAGCTAGTTCAAAGCATTCAAGCAGATGATTAAGTACACAAATAATCCCACACCTTGCATTAACTTTATACATGCAGGTTTTCCCCAAAAGCATATTCAACTAATTTACTGAATCACTGCCTGTTAGTTTATTTGCAAGAGGCAGTTCAAGAAAGTTGGGGAAATTCTCCTGGAATTGCTACCGCATTCATCGTTACACCCACGTGCCCACAATTAGTCTCTCAATCCATAATTACGCATCAAAAAAAAAGCACTGTAAAATCTTCAGCTATTTAGGATATGTTCCGACTGTACTTTACAGCCTCAGAGGAACTTAAGCTGTAGTCAAGCTCGCATTTAAATTATTGAAGTGTCAAGCTGGGCCCCTTGCTCTCTGCCCTCTAGGTTTTAAGCCCATTATGGCGAAAAAGCTCAGGACAGCACATGACAGCAACTCCCGAGGAACGGGGCAGCGCGAGGTTACTCAGCCACACAGCACTCTCCATTCATAAGTTACCTGGTTCCAAATTTCATGTTATCACACCACGGCCACACACATTTGTGCCTCGACAGTTTTTTTTAACCTCACCAATACTCATCTCTTCATAAATTGTCAAATTGTAAAAGCACAAGGCACTCGAGCAATAAAAAAAAAGCATAAGCTCTCTAAAGCATTTAAAACAGACTGTCCCTGTAAACCTTTCTTATGTAACAAATTAAGAGAATGATCCCCTTCACGGTAGCTCCTTTTGAGCTGCTGCCAGCGTCCAAAGCCGCTCTGCACTTCAGTTCCTGAAAGGCAGTTGAGGATCTCCATCGCTTTAGCTTTCACATCTCCTACCAACAAATCACGGGTTCCTTTGAGCACCAACTGGATCTTTGGGATCTCTTTACTGTCAATCCCAGTCAATAACTGGGAAGTTCCCATCATGGATTTCTTCAGTTTCATAAGAAACTGGATGTTCAACTCTTGCACACTGACAGTTTTCAACTGTGGGTAAGGAAACGTCTCTGAGCTCACATCCCCTCGCGTTGAGTGAAGCAATGGAGCTGAGGTCAGAACATGTTTGATAACATCTCTATCTCTCCCCCCCCACTCCCAGTTCGCCAGCTACAGGGTCGGTCTTGGGGTTTCTTGTGTCAGACCTCAGATTATCAGCAGCTAAAACTTAACAACAATGCACCTACCTGTAAGACAGAACAAATGTTAACTTCACCGACTGCAGTGACAGGATGGTAGTAGCAAAAAGGGAGTTTTCAGTAACCATTAAAAAGACAAGCAGTACAATGCTAGAAATGCCCTCCCTCCTTTAGCAAATGCAATGACACTTGCTCTGTCCTCCCCCACTACTGGACATGCAAATATCGCCCTTTGGATGCAGTCAGAACTCTATTAACAGAGCAATTAGCTGAGGCTGCCAGAGCAGCAGGTGTGGCAAGCACCCAGGTACTTTGTAATCCTACAGGGATGGCATTAATCATTAGCAGTAACCACTGCAGTTTGCCATAGAGCTCTGACTTCTCTGATCTGGAGACCAGACCTGATAATAATTCAGATATGAAGGTCAGAACTCACCTAGTTTAAAATCTAGTTATTTTAGCATGAGATATCCAAGTTGCGGTTAATCAGACCTACAGACTCAACAGGGAGAAACAGATGATAAAGAAAAAAAAAATCATCCCATTTAGACATCTGCTTTAGGCATTGCTGTCTTATTTCTGCTTTAACTGTTACCTGTGGGTAAATATCCATGAGAAAAGGCAAGAAGAAACTATTCTACTGAGGGGTTCAGTTATAAACCAAGTTACATTTCACTGTTAAAATATTATACTTTCAATTTAAACTATTTTATTGAGGTTGATCCAAACAGGTTCTGAGCTCAAATCCAACATGGTAAATTCTCCTTACTCCATTTACACCATCATCTGACCCACTCTAGCTACCGAGGGGGATAGCTCACGGCCCTTCCAAATGCCACTCAGGTGTCAGCTACCTTATTTATGCCTGGTTCAGGAATATAAGCTTGGTTTGCGTTACACACAGCATATTTTACTCAATGAGGTATCGTACACAGTCATTAAGAGAAATGCCACAAATGCTGCCATCTAAACTACAATATATATGGAGACAAAAACACACTAAACTAAAGGAAAAAAAATCCAGGCTGTGAAGTGTAACAAAAAAGGCCCATGATGACAGTTTCATCTGAAAATAGCAGACTGAGACATATTAAAATTGGTTTATTGTCTCCCTAATGAGGCAATGTATGTAAAACCCAAGATACTCTATAATCAAAGTTACCAGGTAGTGTAAGCTTTGGAAAACTAGAAGGAAATCCACAGCTGATCATTAAGAACTTCCTGCATTGCTGACTACCCAGCAAAGAAAAGGGGGTTTTTACTCGTGTTCTACTCCTGTTTACTGTACAACGTTACCACTAGCACATGGTATGAAGCCAATCCTGGAACACAACAGCTCTAGTTTTCACACTTGTTAGTTGCAGTAAGGAAGGACTTTTTTTTTTTTAGTAAAACAGAGAAGCCATTTAGTTATATAGAATTAGAATAACCTGTGTAGTTATAACAAATCATAAGCTTTCAAGCTTAGCGGTAGTGTCACAAATCTGTTTTTCTCCTATCAAAGTCTGTTTTCCCAGGCCAAGTATAACCCTGTGCAAACACAAACCCTTAAATGTTGTTTAATCACACCTTAGACAGCAAAAAAGCAAGTAAATGAAACCTACTGAAATAACCTATTCAATAAGGAAAGAGGCAATTTAAGTAAACATCTTAACTATCTTATTCTATTCATGCCAAAAATCAAACAGAGGTCAATGCTCATCTTTTTCTGACCACAACACGGGAAAAAGAGTAAAGATGGATTGTTCAACAAAGAAAACCACGCCTGCACAAGCCACACTGATCAGGAAGCAGTATTATCAATAAGATGACCTAGTTGACAAAAACAATTTGCAGAGATGCTTTATCAGGAACCCTCTGCTTCCCCCTGAATGACAGTACAACACAATCACTCAGACTCCATCCAAAGCATCCCATCACTCAAGTCAACTACTCAGGTTTGAGTTGTTTTTTTTTTTCTAATGTTCTCCTTGAGTGTTTTCACAGCCTCAAAACAACAAACTGAACCAAAACAAGAGTAACAGGACAGGAGCCTCTGATTAAATTAACTTTGGGGAAATTTCTTTCTCCAAAATTCTAAGTTTTGTTTTCACAAATGCAGAGTTACACCTTACTGCATATTCCTAACTGGATGTATTTTGTGCTGTGAGGGATTTTATGCTTTGCCTTAAAATGCCTCACATTTAAACTAGTTTTTATAAGTGGCTACATGCAAATCAAAATACTACTTATTTGCCCAGGACAATAATTATTTTTTATAAACTTGTCAAGCGCCCTTTGTTTCTTAATCAATCTTCAGAGCATGTGGTAGACAAGCAAGTTTCATGACTCCTGAAAGTAAAATTTCAGTACAGTCTTGCAAGGTTGAGGCTAAAGAAAGTACAGAATTATGCACAGCGAGTATTTCAAGGCTCCAATGAAAACTGCAAGATGTTAATAGATAACAAAAAAAAGTCACCAAAAAAACTTGTAGCCTAACGCACCAAATCCAAACCTGAAATTATTGGGTAGATCACAAAGTACCTGAATGATATCTACAGATAATATACAATCTACTACTAATGAGAAAAGAATAAACCCAACTCCAATACAACAGCTCATCCCTGAACCCTAGAAGTTCAATGAAGAAACAATGATGTGCCTACAATTCTGACACTGAAAATTTAAGCAGTTTTGAGCTTAAGAAAGCACAAACAACAAAAGAAATGAGCCAGACATTCAAGAACCTACACACAGCTCACAGTTCAAGAGAAATGTGTGCATTTGTGCACATGCTCATATGGGATCTTCTTATAAGATTTAACTGGAATCCAACAAATTTTGCCTCTTAATCTGGCCGGTGCTTACAACCAAGCGATACCACAGTTGAACTCCATCATTATGGCTCCTCAGGTATGTTCTGGACTCCATCTAAATGAAAACGATACCTTGCTGATCATATCCCCTCTCGCCTGAACTTTCATAGACCAAACTCTCATAATCCCGACTCATATCCACTTAGGAGAAAGTGTATATCTTCCCAGGACTTCATAATTCCATCTGTCCTTCCTGACATCTCCTGAAGTACAGATCGGATCAATTCCACTGAATAACACTTCTCAGAAAAAAAAATATATATCTATCCCTGGATGCAATCTGTGGAATGTGTACATTTAGAGCAGCATATGGAAAAGCAATATTAAAAAGTATGTCTTGTATATTAAAAATATGCATGTGATTTAGAAGCCAAATGAAAACCAAGCAGGAGAAAAACATCACCCTTACAGCATAACCTGCAGTGCTTGCAGATCTGTTCAAGTCATCCTTCGTTAATTTTTGTCCTCTGTAAATAAACTCAGCTTTGCACTCTCATCCTACTGGGGAGAAAAATTTGTCTTCATATCTTCATCCTTGCATTGTTCAGACTACTTTTAAGTGCCTTTCCTAACACTTTTTTCCAAAAACACACAGTTTTTCAGTTATTACATGAACAACGCACCAGACTGACTGTGCCGTTCAGGGAAAGGCTGAAGAGAATTCTCTCTCAAACAGTTTTGAGGAAGGATGACTTGGTGTGGGGGAGTTTTAATCCATTTCTGATTATTTTTTTATTTTTGTGTGGATTTTCTAATCAGTAGGGTGAGAAAGCCTGATCGATAAACATTCTTTAATAAGAACTTGTCAAAGTTTCTAAATAGCAGGGACTCACAAGCCTCAAAGCATAAAGTACTTCAGAGGCAAGAGGAAAAAAACACTGAAAAACAATTAAGAAAAACACTCTCAAACCACCATTTTTACACAGGAAATCAATCTTCAGGACTACTGTAAGAAAACTTTCAAGATCTGAAAGACAGAAACACCTGTTTGCAGGTAAAAATCCTATTTTCCATTGTCTTTCAATGTCACAAAAACACAAACTTTAAACAGCATGTGTCATGTATTCAGCCACATACTATTTTTTAAGTAGCCACTTTCCTTCTGCTGTTGTGGTTTTCTGTGGCAATCCAGAGTTAACATTCCAGGTAGTGCTGTCTCCAAAGCTATATAAACCTTTACTAGCACACCAAGAAATTGCAAAGCAGAAAAAACTTTAAATTATTGCAGAAATAAACCTAGAATATAAATGGTGCTATAAAACCCTACTTGTTTCAGCACTTTTTTTTTGCAATGCACTGTCACTAACATGTGGCAATCACAAGAAGTCTAGTCTTCAAAAAACAAGCTCTTAAGACACTGTTCAAGAACTAAAAATGCTTTTTTCCAGATGGCCTAATGATAATGGCTTTTCACAGATCAGCTGCAGAAGTTGGTTGTTTTGTTCTCACTTCAGTGATGTAAAAATCCCAGAAATGCTACAGTCAAGTTAATCTCTGAGGAAACAGATACATGAATACAGAATCAGGGGACTTGCCTAATCCACAACTTTTGCAAAGGGCTATATTCAGTTGTGCAGTTGTGGAAGGAAACTCATCCTGAGAGGTGTAGAATCATAGAATCACCAGGTTGGAAGAGACCCACCACATGGAGTCCAAGCACTCCTATCAAACACTAAACCATGTCCCTCAGCACCTCATCTACCTGTGCCTTAAACACCTCCAGGGAAGGTGAATCAACCACCTCCCTGAGCAGTCTCTGCTAGTGCTCAATCACCCTTTCCGTGAAATTTTTTTCCCTTATGTCCAGCCTGAACCTCCCCCGGCAGAGCTTGAGGCCATTCCCTCTCATCCTGTCCCTTGGGAGAAAAGCCCAGCTCCCTCCTCTCCACAACCTCATCTCAGGTAGTTGGAGAGAGCAATGAGGTCTCCCCTCAGCCTCCTCTTCTCCAGGATAAACACCCCCAGCTCCTTCAGCTGTTCCTCCTATGGCTACACAACTTCCACCAAAGCCTAGAGCTCTTTGGACCAGAATCAAACTGAAACACATACTCATTGGCAGAAGCATCATCTCTGACAACCAACTGTACGATCAGTGTCCTTCCCAAGTCCAAGTTCCATCCTGCAAAAAATGACACTGGGAAAAGTAACATCATAGGCCAAATTAGAGTTCAGTAATTCCAACACCAGCCTCTCAGTCCCAGCCTGAGCCATGAGGTGTTTGCCTACAAAACACCAGCCACAGATGGTAGCCACAGGAATTGCCACCAACAAAGCAGAAAGCTCTGCTGTACTCTAAATCCATTTTTCCTTTCCTCAGTGGACATTTTGAATATCTACTCCTTTAAGCCCGAGCGTATCTTGGTATCCCCATCTCAAAAAAAAGGATAATAGAGTTAAAAAGGGCCCTGGAGACAAGAAACAAGGATAACCAGAAGAATAAAAACATAGGTCATAAATCGCCACCTTCCAGAAACAGGGAGCACAAATTTGGGAAAACACAACCCTACTTCTGCTTTGCTACTTTCACTCTTCCCCTCTAAATCCTTCACTGGCCAATGTCACAAAGAGGACAGCGTCCTAGAAGGCTCCTGCTCTGCTGCAGAATCGCTGCTCTCGCGATCGTAAATTTGCAGGCGGGAGGGAGCCCTGGAGCACCAATTCCCACTTCAGGAAATTTCAGCCAGCCACACACATCCCAGAGCACAGAAATCACCTCCCAGAATTTAGAACAAGAGTCCCCCAGATGTAGAGATAAGGAAATATACAGGATCTTTACATTTTAGAACTGCAGCACCATCCAAACACAAGGCTTTGAAATAATCTCAGAGTACATTACATATTCTGATAGGGCTTCTTGAGACTCACATCTTCGTCTATAACAAATGAGAAATAGAAGACTCTGAGCCTTTTGAAATCAACACAAACAGGATCAGCTCATCATATGAGCACTTGGATAAAAATCTCCTCAAATAACTGTATAATAATAAATTGCATCCAGAGTAAAACTGGTTCCATTTTTAAAATGGGAGCAACGCCTACAACAATCGACAGCGCATTTAACACACTAAAATAAAAATCCATTTTGTAAGCAAAAAGAGACATTTTTCATCTGCTCCAGAAAGCTCAACAAGAAGTCCTTGTTCCAGTTCAAAGGTTCCACTGCTTTAACAAAGTTATATTTTTACTTGTTTCTTGTTCCATTAAGTTTCTTTATGATTACTGTAGTGATTTAAGTATGTTTTTACCTGCCTTAAAACACACCTGTAGCACAATATTCCAAGTCTAAGTTATTCAAGCCCAGCACAGAATGCTTAGAAGTAATAGAATAACTGCTTAGAATACAGAAAACACAAAAACTAAAACTACACAGCTTACTATTCTTATCAATTCCTTCTCTTCTAACTGTGATACTTTTTGAATGCCCTTTAAAAAAAAAATCTAGTAGAAATATCCAACTGGTGAAATAAAAATTTCATTTAATCTGTTTAGAAATGCTGCCTGCGTCGCATTTGAAGTGAGAAGCAATCCCATTCACACAGAATTTAAAAAAAAAAATACACAGAAGAAAACTTGTAGCCATAAGTGGTTTGTCTCCAACCTGCCTACGTACACGGGTGTTTGCTTAAGTATGAAATCCCAATGAAGTCACATCCCTCATTCCATGTAATTACAGCATTAACTCCACACTAAATGCCTGGCCCTGAGCACGGGCACAGGGAGAAGCAGGAGTAGAAATGTATTTTAGCTGAAAGTTTCCCCCAAAATAGCTCCTTTATCAACAACCCAGCACATAAACGGGTTCTGAATGCACTCGCAATACCTCAGTATTTCCTAAAACAAAATGCTAAAGTAACACATCACACCAGAGCCTCAGCACTGCCACTTGAAGCCATGAAAACATCCTTAAAAAAAATGAAGAAAGCATCGCAAAACACTGAGAAAAACTGGACTTCTGCAAAAGCAAAAATCAAGTTAGGAGTCCTGTGACCAAATTAACACTCTGACCATCACAAGGGAGCCTTCAAGCCCCTTCTCAGCCAACCTGGGCCATCAACACCACCGCAGCAGGGGCTCCTCTCCAAAAACAAAGCAGAAACCTCATTTTTAAATCCAGCTTCTCCCTCACAGAGCATCACAAGTCGCCTGGCTCTGCGCTCAGTTCTTTCAGAAATGTTATTTTAACTTCATCATGAAAAGCTACGATTCCAATGTTTATACTAAAGGCTACATTTATCTTTAAAAGCAAGATGTTGAGTTCAGTTCTAATGATGAAAAAAGCCTTTAAAAAAAGGAAAACTCATCACAACTCATTATGTCCTATAAAGGCCACAATTTAAGGATTCTGTAATTCCAATGATGATCATTTTAAAGTAGATTTATAGCAGAAAATAGTTAGATCCTTTGACTTCAGTTATAATTTTCCATTTTGTAATTTAACACTCCTTTAGTTTATATTTGCACATTAAAAATATAGCATCTAAAAGTCCATCATTAAATACTTTTAATAAGTGCAATAAATAAATTTTACAGCGTGCATAAATCTAAGAACAAAACACTGCTTAAATTGTTAATCTTACACTTTTTCTCATTAATTGCAATACATAAACATATGTTTTATACAAAGATATTTGCTGCAAAATAAGTATAATAAATACAGTTTACCACGTGTATTAATCTTAATAGTTACAAGCTGTTAATCTTATATATTAGGTAATAATTTGCAATAAATAATTGTTTATTATCTTGATGTTTGCTTGTCTTGGGTTTTAGCAATATGCAATAAAGAAATGCAATTTTGAATAATTTGATTGTAAGACTTCTGGGAAAATCCTGTAAGTTATAATTAGCTGAGGGAGGATTTTGTTCAGGAGATGAACTACAGAGATATAGTTCAATAACAAAAACACGCATTATTGCTACCATAAATAATTTAAAAAGTTAACTTCGGTTTGGAGCAATAAGAGATTTTTTAAAACTTAAACGCAAATAAAATTAGTAAAATATTTTACATTCTGTAGTTCTTTTATCAATCTGCATTCACTGGAAACAGCAACAAACAACAAAGTAGCATTTCAGCATCTCAGAATTCTTTGCACATGAACAGAATCCATGTGTTGATGTGCAACTTTACCATATTTACTCATCTTGATAGAAAATGGTTTTCTTACATATAAAGGGTAAGAATTTGTCGATAACTATTTGTTCTTCACCTCAATATTTTCTCACCTTGGAACTTGGTAACATGAAGTAAAGAAATACAAGAGAATTAGTCAAAATTGCAAGACTGCTGGGAAAATGGGGTAAATTCTAATTAGCCAAGAGAGGATTCCACATGCCTCAGGAGGAGGTGGAAGCAAGTGAATGTTCTCCCTTAAATTAAGCAAATAGATACAGTGAAAGCATTTCCAATGCAACAGGAGCAAAAGGAGAGTGACAAATAGTAAATTTAAAAGTCTCTGCGCCCTAAGGTGCTTGGTTGGGGATTAAAAGCAGGACTGGCTTCTGATAATGTCTATGGATGCAACATTCCAATCCAGCTCTGCCTCTCTGAACCACTCCAGTTAAATAAAAAGAAGCTACAAATGTCAGTAAGTACAGTAGGAAAACAAACTCCATGACCAGATTTGCAGTAGTTCATAGAACAGGAACTATTCCTATCATTTCGATAAGAATGGTTGTACTTGATGATCCAGTGGGTCTCTTCCAACCTGGTGATTCTATGATTCTATAATTTGTTTGTTACCAAATTTACAATTCACATCTCCACAGCATCTCTGAAAATTACCACCCGATAAGCCTTGCTGCTTACAGCAGCTGGGGAAGTAATGCCACTTACTGTTAAAAACTGAACATACTCCTACGTTTATGAATTTTCGTGATAGGTAAATTCTAAATACTGCGCTGGAACACACCTACTCACCTTGGACTGATACACAAACAAATTGCTGACCTGTTAAACCTCATCTAAAAACTTGCACTAACAACCAGAACTCACTGATGTATAGAAAATACAGGAAAAAAAATTTAGCGATCAGAATACGAGGGAGGGAGCTTACATATATTAACCTTACCTTTCAACTTCATTTTAATCTGTGAACTTGAAAGAAACAATATCTTTATAGAATATTTAAGTGGAATTATGAAGAAATCAACATTGCAATGCAGCTTAATGAAACTGGAGCAGAAAAAAACAGCAGCGAAAGGAGAATTTGTGTCAGTAGATTTAAACAGGCATCCAGATAAATACAATTGTCTAACTCAAGTCCGAAAAAGGCTCAAAATGAGGAATTAGGACAAGTTGAATTGCTGAAGTTCAAACTTGATGAGAACAAGTCAGTGGGGAAAGAAATGGACTTGAATTAAAGCCCAGATGCTTGTGGGTTTAGTGAGAGGGTTAATCCAGAGATTTTTAGGGACTGTGCAAGGGGGGATAGAGGGAAGGGAACAGGCATAGGATGGAACCCACAAGGGGATCCAGAAATCCCCGACAGAGGGAATGTGGGAATTTGGGAGTTGGGGGTTCAATCCATTCCCTCTGTCGGGAGCGTTTGGAACAAGAGATATTCGGGTGCTTCAATGAATTTGTAATGGGAACAAACGGAATATTCCCCAGTCCCTCCGCGGCCGCAGACGAAGCCCATAAATCCCCCCATGAATGATGGTTTTCATCCTCCTCCCCAGCCGCAGACACCGTCAGTGCGAGGGAAGCCCAAGGAACGGGTCCAGGCGCCGAGCGCAGAGCGGTGCTGCCACCCCCCGGCCGCCCGCGGAACTGCAGCCCAGGGACCCAAAGAGCCCCCAGGGGACACCAACCCCTACCCGAGGGGACTCCCCAAATCTGCCCCTCTCCAGTTTAGACCAGTTCCCCCCATCCTATCACCGCAGGCCTTGATGAATAGTCCCTCTCTAGCTTTCCTGCAAGCTCCTTTCAGGTACCAGAAGGTTGCTATAAGGTCTCCTCAAAGCCTTCTCTCCTCCAGGCTGAACAAGCCCAACTCTAGCAGCCTGTCCTCATATGGGAGGTGCTCCAGCCCTCCCAGCACCACCATCTTGGTAGCCAGCCCTCCCAGCACCACCATCTTGGTAGCCAGCCCTCCCAGCACCACCATCTTGGTAGCCAGCCCTCCCAGCACCACCATCTTGGTAGCCAGCCCTCCCAGCACCACCATCTTGGTAGCCAGCCCTCCCAGCACCACCATCTTGGTAGCCAGCCCTCCCAGCACCACCATCTTGGTAGCCAGCCCTCCCAGCACCACCATCTTGGCAGCCCTCACCTGGGTCTGTTCCAACAGTTCCATCTCCTTCTTACACTGAGGGTTCCAGAACTGGACACAATCCTCCAGCTGAGGTCTCACAAGAGAGGAACAAAGGAGCAGAATCCCCTCCCTCGCCCTGCTGGCCACACTGCTTTGGATGCAGCCCAGGATACACTTGGCCTTCTAGACAATGAGCTCACATAGAGCTTCTCACTGACCAGCACCCACAAGTCCTTCTCTGAAGGGCAACTCTCCCTCAAATCATCCCCCATTCTGTACTGAAATCAGGGACTGCCCCAGCCCAGGTGTAGGACCTTGCCCATCCAGCCCAACCGTGCCAGTCCATCAAGAAACCACACAGCTTTAAATTCAGAGGAGGAAGATTTAGATTAGACATTAGGAAGGACTTGTTCACCACGAGGGTGGGGAGGCACAAGCACAGGTTGCCCAGAGAAGCTGTGGCTGCCCCACCCCTGGAGGTTCAAGGCCAGGCTGGATGGGGCTTAGAGAAACCTGGTCCAGTGTGAGGTGTCCCTGCCCATGGCAGAGGGTGGAACTGGATGGATGGGCTTCAAGGTCTTTTCCACTCCAAACCATTCTAAGATATCCCCAAGTACTTCATACACCTACCTTTTATATCCCTTCAGAGATGGGGACTTCACCACCTCCCTCGGCAGCCTCTGCCAGCACCCAAGCACCCTTTCCATGAAGGAATTTTTCCTGATGATCCGGCTACCTAAGGCCCCCATCCAACCTAGCCTTGAAGAGACTCGGGAGATAAGACCAGCACTCACCTCACTACAACCTCCTTTCAGGCACTTGTAGACAGTGATGAGGTCTCCGGCTGCTTTTCTCCAGACTAAACAACCCCAGCTCCGCCTCTCCCAGAACTCCCCAGCTCCGTCCCCTTCTCCAGACACACTCCAGCCTCACCAATGTCCTTCTTGGAGCGAGGGACGATGCCTTCTTCGGTCCCATTCCCATCCCGCTTTTACTAAAAAAAAAAAAAAACACACCCAAACAAACCAACCAACTACAGACCCAGCACCAAGGAAAGGAGGAAAGGGCGGGAGATATTCCAGAAGCAGCCGAGACCTCAAGAAACATAACTGAAATAAAACTTTAGGAAGCCCAGATTAGGAGACATTTAAATCAGAAGAACAAAGTTAAACACTCAAGGTCAAAACAGGAACAAGGAGAACAGGAAATACACAGATCCTTGAAAAGTGAAAACTCTCCAATTAAGGGTAATGTCCCTGTTCATCCCTGACCAGGTCAGGAGCTAAACCTGAGCAGCCTTGGTCCCAGCTCCTCACCCCACAGGAAAGGGAAACGAGAGGGACAAAGACTTGCAGGTTGGGAACAGGCACTAAAACAGCTGTAATGCAACAACAACAACAACAAAAGGAAGATAAAAACGAGAAGAAAACCCAGTAAAATATATACAAGTACGCTTAAGGCTCACTTCACAGGGTGCTAAGCCGTCTCTTTTGAAATATATATCACCTGAAAAGGTTGCACCAGAGGATCCCTGAAGCCCCTTCCAAGCTGGTTTTCTGTGGTACAAACCCATCTCAAGCTGCAGGCGCGGTGAGGGTCCTGGGATGGACTGAAGAGCACAGGGATGGGCTGAGGGACACGCAGAGTATCCAAGAGGACGAAGAGAGGAGAGCGACCCTCACGATCCAACCCCCACGCTTTTATCCTGGGGCCCTGCCCTATGGCTCCAATTTCCATAAGAAGAGGCATGAGCAGGGCCTCTCAGCACATCAATGGCCTCGGGGATGACCATGGGGCTGAGAAGTCAACGTCTGCACAGGGATACTCCCCGAACAATGAAGCACAGCACTTTAAAGAAGATGCACCACAAAAACCTCGCTTTAGTGCCCAAATTCCCACTTCTCTTGGGTTTCATAGAATCACCGGGTTGGAAAAGATCTCGGAGATCCTGGATTCCAACACACCTACTACCTGCCACTAAACCACCTCTTTAAGCGCCTCCTTTCCCTGTCCCTCAAAGAACTCCAGGGATGGGGACTCTGCCTCTCTGGGCAGCCTCTGCCAGTGCCCGATGACCTTTGCGGTGAAAAATGTTTTCCTGACGTCCAATCTGAACCCCCATCCCCGACACAGCTTGAGGCCATTGTCCCTTGTCCTGTCTCCCATCACTTGGGAGGAGGGACCAGCACCCACCTGTCTAAAACCTCCTTTCAGGTAGTTGTAGTTGTGATGAAGTCTCCCCCTCAGCCTCCTCAAGGCTAAACAATCCCAGTTCCCTCAGCCACTCCTTGTTAGATTTGTTCTCCAGCCGTTTGGATGAATTTAAACAAAGAAAACATCTGCAGAAATGCAGTCAGAACTTCCCCTCAGTCACTTCATCCGGGAAGAACAAAGCAGATCAACCTGCTGCAGCTCCAAGAGATGATCCACTGGAGGCCAAGCCTGAATACTTGGCCTTTCTACCCCCCTGCTAACGTTAGATTAACCTCCATGGCAGACTGAAGATGGGCTAGAGAAGACAACACTAGCAACACTTAAAGGACTGCATGGAAGCGAGACTTTGATCATCCTTGCAGCTCAAAGCTGACAACAATGTCCTTTTCCAGCAGCCTGGACTTGACTGTAAGGTCTCCTCTCTCCTCAACTACCTCCACCATTCAGGGTGAATGGTTTTCACACACGCAGCCCATAGACACAGTCTCTTCAGCTGCCGCTCTACACTGCACAGATGAGATTTCCTATGACTGGTTGATTTTCTTTCTGTTTACATGCTAGCTAACAGCAAAAAAAAATTCAAAGTTTGCATATAATAATGGTTATAGCAGAGATCAGTTCTGTAACTAAAAATCCAAAGGTTCAAATTTAGAAATTTTAGCCAAAAAATAACTCGTGTCACATCTCACATTACATTGACTGACATAGGTCCTTCATCTCTGGTTTTCTTTTTTGGAATGAGTTTCATTACCTCCACTTTCTTTTCCTCAGGACCTGTGTCCTTTCCAGCCACCACCTTCCCTTTCCTCCCTCCTATTCTCCACACCGCTTCTTGCCAGTGCCTGATGCTGTCTCCTTGTCCTCCATCCTTTGTTCTCCTGACCCCCACTGCTACCTCCCTCCTCCCCCAGCTGCCCAACTTGGCAGTGGCAGCACAGGGCGCAGCCCAATCAGCCTGAGCAAGCTTATTAATTTAGGCTTCATGCCATGCCTCGGTGCTACCGGTGCACCCCTGGTCGCTGGGAACCAAAACAAATGGGGAAACTCAAAACTCGAATGCGAAATTCAAACCTTTCAGAATAAGGAACCAAAGGGACAATTTATAAGATAGTTTTTTCTGCAGGCAAGCAGAACTTGAGCACCAAACACCGTTTAAGACATCTGAAGTTACAACAGTTCCTGTTCTCCCCGGCCAGAGGAACTGCAGTGCTTTGTTACTGTACCCACATTCAAGATGTTTCATCCACACAGTGGGAGGTTTTAGCTAGCTCAGTTCACCAACTCACCAGGTCATTTGAGGTGTATCTATAAAATATCTCTATATACAGGAAAAGCATCACAAGCACTGCACAGCAAAGCTTTCAGGAAAGCCTCCTGATGCACAAACAGGATTTCTTGAAAGAGAAAATATTGGAGAGGTGGTTTGGTTTTTCACTGCTTTAACATGTAAGAAAATATTTTTTTTCTAGATCATGATAAAAGTGGAAACCGTGAATAAATTGACACCAGATATTAAGCAGCACATTAGATCTCATTTTGTACCGGCAAATGCGAAACTATTTATATATTGTATAAACCTTATTTTACCCATGGTTGTGCTTTTTTTGTCATTAACAATTCTTTATTAATACTTAATATCATTTTTATAACAAAAATCACCACTACTATCTCTGCCAAAAAAGAAATACTAAATACAGTGCTAATATGATACAATGGAAAATTGCGAAACAATAAGATGGATCTCTAAGAAAATTTGATATAGATTTCCTGTAGTTTCCCTGCACTGTTTTCAACCCTTCTCACAAGGGATACAGCAAAATGGCAATGAAAAGTGAATTTCCTGCTGTTACAGCTACTTTGGATGCTCATGCTTCTGTTCCTGTGGAGCCAAGTTGGATCAATTTCAAGAAAATAGCCTTTATCTACACTTTTTGCACAGAAAACACATTTCTGTTTTGGAGGAGATGTAGTATTTCTTCACGGTCAGTACTTTAATCCACAGCATAACAGTGTTGTAACTTGCATATAATTAAAGCACAGGACTACCAGAGAAAGATTTACAAAGAGATTGAAGCAAATTAATTTTGCATTTTCTAAATAAGATAGAGAAGTATCTAGTTCAGAATTCTCAATGTCATTTATGCAGTGTATATACACTACTACGTGGATTTTGTACAGTTTCATCTGCTAAAGAAGAAACAGAAAGCTAACTGAAAACTCGTATTGTCACAATAATGGGTCTGAAGTTGCTCACACCGTCATCTGTACATCACCCAGTTCCTCTCGGCTGATCAGGACTGAGAGACTCTGCAGCAGTGAATCCTAATCCTGTTACCAGGTGTGACAATGCTCATTCACTAGAGCTATATTAAAGTTTATGGCCCAGTCTTGTCACCAAGACAACAATGAAAAGATTGGCTTATTTGTTTTTAGGATACAGACACTCGAGTAAGTTAATGCAGGAAGAAGCAGCATACAAGTTTACCTACTACTCTTTCATCGAGGAGTGAATAACTGATGTGCTGTGATCTCACAGCAAAAGTGTGAAGACACATGTATGTATTCATTTATTTCATCATAACTTGTATCTAAATATAAAAATAATAAAATACAATAAAGGTAAAAATAATAAAAAGAAAGGAAAAGAAATTTTCTATGAAAATTACCAGCACAGGTTGCCCAGAGAAGTCATGGCTGCCCCATCCCTGGAAGGGTTTGAGGGCAGGTTGGATGAGGCTTGGAGCACCTTGATACAGCGGGAGGGGTCCCTGCCCGTGGCAGCCAAGTTGCAACTGGAGTTTTAAGGTCCCTTCCAACCCAAACCATTCCATGATTCTGTGGTTTCAAGAACCAAAACGAGACATCCAGTCAGTTTGACAGAATACCAGAGTACCAGTGAAATCAGAACCAGGCAGCCAGTTTTCCTTCTGTTCAGGGGTAGCCAACACAAGCATTACCTGATTTTCCCTGCTTTAAGTCTACTGGATAAACATGGAAAGGCATTTTATAAACTATACACTCTTAATAGAAACATCTGTAATGACACAAATCACAGCATCACTGCAAGAAGCAACACTCTAAAAGAATCAAAGCATAATTTAAGCTCGGGTTTGCTTACACGACTCCAGGAAACTTAAGAGTTGATCAACATGAACATGATTCTATGAACATCAGCCTATTCAGGCCCCCGTTTCAGCATAAATATAAGTGCAAAGTGAGCAGAATATGACGCTGCACCAGAAAGAACAGGTTAATTGCTAAATTATAAGCTATCACACCCTTTATCTGTTGTACACGTACATGCCCTATCGAAGCACTGCTCTCATTTTCAAGGCCAGCTCTGCAGAGCAGCAAGAACAATTACATCTATGCCAGCATCATTCTCTAATCTGGAGCAATAGCTGCACCACAGCAACACAGCAAAACAGGCAAACTTCAGCTCACTTCATACCTTTTGCACAGATTTCCAGATATTTAAAAGGAAAAATGGTAGAAATTAATTACTTTGATTATTGTTAAAACTTAGACGTGCCTCTTGCTAAAGGGTTCAAGTACTGCAGGTAGTTTCCTCTCAACACGCTCCATAAATCTGCTTCTTCAATACACAATTCAAAAAAAGCCCCAAATTGCTATTGCTATCATGATAAACATTGGAAAGTTCTGCTTGACCTTTTATTAACATTTTTCTATACCAATATGGTTCTTTTGCTACAAGCACCCTAAGGAATTATGAAAAATACTTTTTTCTGTGGTTTAGCCCATGTGCACTTAATAGGCTCACAAATATAATGCCATTATAAAAAAAAGAAAAACTGCCAACACTGCTAAAAAAAAATTGTCATAACACTAAATTATTATATAAATATAAAAGGAGTATGTCTGTAAAATATTCACTCAATGAACATCCCAAGGTGATGATTTCGCTATGTTGTTTTTATTCCTGGGAGATCCATAACACATTTGGATATGCCACATGTCACCACATGAATCAGGCAGTTAATGCATGTGCTTTTTAGAAGCAGAGATGTCTTCCCAATAGAACCTGCTATAAAAAAAAAGTGTTGAGATTCTGCTGCTTTGTCTGATAGGCATAATTTAATGTCTTGCTTATAATGCTGCATCTTAAGGAAAAATGTGCAGTGTCCTATGTAGTTATTTACAATATATTACTAAATCTATGCAAATATATTTCCCTGAGCTTGGTATTCTATAACAAAGGTCAACAATGTTTGAAATATTTTGAAACACATTCCCAATATATTTTGTATATGGTGCTAATGTCCAATGTACATACATATATCTTAATGTATTTTCAGCTCTTTCTATTCATTTTCACTTGCTGTAGATTATTACAAGAAATATGCAGGGATTTTGGCTTTCAGACTACAGAAATTGGCCTATCAAGCTACGGCTTTTCATTCAGAATGCTAATTATATGTTAGTTAGCAATGCATCATTTAAATTACCGCAGAATATGCCTGCACTGTTTCATAAAATAAGTTTTAATAGTTGATATTCAATAACAGATAATCATTTTTTCTCTCTTATTCTTTCTCAAACATGTTAAAGTTGTGCTTCCTGTGCAATTTATTTCATTATTTCTGCCATTCATGTTTGTTTCTACTCACATTTAACCAAAGAATCCCCAGATATTTTCTCTCTCTCCCATTTGGGAATACAGAGTCTTTAGTGACTCCACACATACAATTCCATTTACGCATCTTTCTGTCATTTTTACCTTTATGCCCACATTGCTGTTAATGTTTTTCCTACAAACGAAGTGATATTTGTGAGTAGCAGGTTGTAAAGACTTGTGCATCTCAAAGCAGGAGCAGTAGAAATAAAGGAAGTGTATTTTTTCTATTTTCTCTCTCTGGATTTTTCCCTTTTTAAATGCCTGTTGGGGACAGCACACATTCATACTTTGCAGAAACACAGGTGCTCTTTTCAAATTCAGAATTTACAGGTTAAAAATATAAAAAGTTCTTATGTATATCAGATACTACCAAAATGCTGAACAACTTGTACGTGGCCCCATATCAAGTACCTGATATCTTCCCTAATTTTGTGCACCTATGATTTCAAAATGAAAGTTCCAAAAGCATACACAACTTGACTGTGTTGAATGAATATTTTGACATCTTTCCTAAGCAAAAGCCATACCCTGACATGCTAGCAGGGCACTGATCCAATTTTAATAGTTGCTAGTGGTGCTGCAGACCCACACATCTGAAAAAGATCCATAGATTTTCAAGGACAAAAGGAATCACATCATCTCCCGTGTCTGACTTCTTCCACAACACTCCACCAAGCAATTCCCAGACTGAATCCCACAGCTGGAATTGCTACAAGCAGGGAATGAAACCAGGTGAAAACTGGCCTTGTTACTGCAGAATGGGAGCAGCAAACCTTTCCCTTGCATTTCTATTGCTAACACATTTCATAGAAGCATAAAATAACCAGGTTGGAAGAGACCCACCAGATCATTGAGTCCAACTATTCCTATGAAACACTAATCCATGTCCCTCAGCACCTCGTCCACCCGTCCCTTAAACCTCTCCAGGGAAGGGGACTCAACCCCCTCCCTGGGCAGCCTCTGACAGTGCCTTATGACCCTTTCTGTGAAGAATTTTTTCCTAATGTCCAGCCTGACCCTCCCCTGGTAGAGCTTGAGGACATTCCCTCTCATCCTGTCCCCTGTCACATGGGAGAAGAGCCCAGCTCCCTCCTCTCCACAACCTCCTTTCAGGTAATAGTAGAGAGCAATGAGGTCTCCCCTCAGCCTTCTCTCCTCCAGGATAAAAATGTTTTCATTCTTTGTGTATTGTTAGTTATTATTACTCAATGCTTTCATTTATGTCATCTTTCAGTCATCTCTGACAGGTTTTTACTCTATCAGTTCACATCAGTTCTTGCTCATTTCTTTAATTTTTAATATTAATCAGTCAATATTACCCGTTCTTGTTTTTCAACTAGTGATAAATCCACTTGAAAAAGCTAATTATGTAGCTGAATTGTTATTCTAATTCCAACAAACTATAAGAACAGTCATTCTATTCAGGGCCATATTTTCCACATAACAGTATTTTATTTTTGTGCACACGATAGAGTTTGCATTTGCAAATCAAATAGTATAGTATGCGTACAACTAATCAAAACTACATACAAACCCACTGTGCTTGGTAATATAATGGGACTTCACCCTGTTTTCAGCATACATATTTCTCAGTTTGTCTGCAAGTTTCCCTATTTCCCCATTAACATGCCCATGATACAACCTACTTCTCTTTCCTTGCTTAGCATGGCTTACATCACCCATGGATCTGCTACATTTTCCTTCATTTAACTTTGAAAACCCCACAGTTATTTGGAATTGATCATATTTGGATAGGAATGGTTGGACTCAATGATCCGGTGGATCTCTGCCAACCTGGTTATTCTATGATTCTAGGACATATTCACAAAGCTGTATTTACATCTAGGATAGTCCTGGTCAAACATTGCAATCAGCTGCCACCACACTTTTAAATATACAAAACTTGTACACACCACTAATAAAGAAATTTGATGTTTAATACCATGTTCCTCCTGGAAGAGTTTTGACAACAACCACACTTTCCACTATGCACTCAGGAATTCAGAGATCATTAGCAAGCCCTGTTGACCACTCCAAACAGGAGCTGGTGCAGGAACAACCACAAAAGTACAGATGAAATGTAAAGAGTAAATTTCTTTCGCTTATGTTGCCAACGAGGGGATCCCTCAAGAAGCACTCGGGCAGAGGCACAAGCACCATGGAGCTTGGTCCATGCTAGAGGATCAGCCACACTGCTGGTTTGGCTTGTTTAGAGGATTCACACAGGCATAGTTCACCCTGTGCTCTGATCTTTCCCATGGCAGAGCAGGAATCTCGAGCATGTTCGATAAGGTGTCCCTAAGTCTATCACAGGCCTGTGTTATCCAAACACAGATGTCCCACTCATCCAACACACAAGGCTAAGCAACAATTAGCATGATATGTGTTTTCTCCTACACCCCTGCTGCAAGTCACTTGAGCCTGTTTAGAATCCTCCTCACCCATCTTCTACTATTTTCTCACATCCACAAGCCTAAATACTAGATATTTTTGTAGAGGGCTTTAACCACCATCCCTGGAGGTGTTTAAGGTGCAGGTGGATGAGGTGCTGAAGGACATGGGTTAGTGTTTGATAGGAATGGTTGGACTCGATGACCCAGTGAGTCTCTTCCAACCTGGTGATTTTCTATGATTCCATGACCACAAGCAATAGATTGCCTGAAGATAGCAAAGTATGATATTCAGACTCTTTAAAAACAAAGCTACCAAATATAAACTTTATGTGGCTGCAAATTAGCAAACAGTTAATCACATCCATCGGTTGGTGCAGGTACAGTGACCAGAATTTATTGGTGTATTTAAATATAGTGAGTCACTTTGATATCATACTTCAATAGTAAACTAATTTAGCCAACTAATCTTGTTTATTTCCTAAATATTGTTGGTTTCTATCAGTCAGATGATTTTTCCAGACACTTACATAACAAGCATTAAAAAGATACATTTAGCAGCGACAATTGTTAACATAACAAAGGCTACAGAATCCAGAGGTTATTGCATTCTCCCAAAAGTACTTAAATAATAGCCTAAAATCTGAAGAATTACTTTAATACTTCAATAAAAATAACCCAATTCAAAACATTTTCAAGGAAATAGAGCTCCTTGCTCTAGGCTACCAAATAATGGCTGAAAGAAAGTATATAGCTTGTCACTTCTGATTAGAGAACTGTGCCTCTGTGCTTTGAATGAGAGGCATGTCTGGTAATAGGAAGTGCAGATATTAAATTTAATAAAATAACGTGGAATACAATATATATGAAACTTGACCAAGTACAGCACAAAATGTTACATACATTACCCTGCTCAGTCAACTACTGTGGCCTAGCATCTAATGACAGACTTAATTTCTGTTTTCCAACCAGAGTACTACAAAAATATAATTTTCAGATTATACAAACACTTTATCAGACTACTCAAAAAAAGGTAACAAAAATCTCCTTACATATCTACATGAATGCATAACAAGAGCAGAAAATTGCTAGATGACAAAACGCTCAGCCTCAAAAGCCCACAGAAAGACATTAGGTCTTGTAAATAATTAGTTACAAAGCCCCTGATGGTAATGCATCACAGCATCATATGACCTACAGCAGATTTCTTTCTTTTGGGTTTAAGGATTCGTTCATTTGGGAGGTTTATTGGTTGGATTGGGTTTGGGAGATTTTCAGCACAGTCAGGACACTGCATTTACATATTGTTTATGAAGAAGGAAGGGCCTTATCTCCATTTATGTCTTAACCCCAGCATTCCAATGCATATCATAACAGCTTTGTCTTTCGATACGTTAACCCTCAACACGTATTTCCACAATTAAATAATAAGCTCCACATAGTACTTTCCATTCCCTTTCTAACACAGAACTATGCTACCTGCGATATGACACATAAGGGATTTTAAAACAATTCCAAGAGCTAATCCCAGTAAACCCAGAATTAAAGTTCTTGTTTTCATATTTCACTTTCAAAATATTTAGAACTTTGACAGATATGACATTATGTTTTCATTAAAACAGCTGATTTCAAAATGCTGCACTGTGCAAAAACACCATAAACAGTTTATGATGAACTGCCACACTCTTAATTAAAACAATAAATCCAGTGCACAATATTTGTGCAGCCTCTGGTTTGACCTTTGCCTCTTGCTATCCACTACCAAAGCTGCTGCCTCATTCTGTGCACCAGATGTAGAAGGTTTTAAACCATGATCTGAAAGGCAGTAAAGATAAAATAAGAGAAAATGTGCCATTACTCTTTGCAGTTATGATTAATTCAGTTCATATTTTACAATCTGGTTATGGAGTAAAACTGCAGACTTTACATCAAGTATTTGCCATTCAATATACCAAATGTGTAAAAATGCCTGATACTTTGGAAAATGGCACAAAGCTAATTCACGATCACCACATGAAGGACAGAAATAGGAATAATAAAAAAAGATGGTAATTAGCTATCCATCTAGAATAATGAAGCTATCTCAGCCAGTTGATGGTCAGTCTTGGCCACAAATGCATCTGCTACAACAAAACAAGCCCTTTCTCTGCGCTCTCTACACTTGATTTCAGATTAAAATATCCTTTAAAACTATCATGCCTGCCCCATGAATAGAAACCAGAGGTCATTAATTAGTGCAGCATGCTGTAACGAGCACAGATTTGTTGTGTTTTCCTGGAAACAAAGCCGAATGCAGGAACAACTCAGAGACCAACATACAGGAAATGCTCCGGAATCCTGGACTGTAAGATGGTGGAGACAGAAACCTGACAGAAAAGATGATGAATTGAAAAGTCCTCACTCTGCAAATGACAATACACTTATCCTTCATTACTTTAAACCGCTAGATTTGTATACAGTAAAGCCTGAAGGACTAAACACCATTGGTAGATTCATTTGTGGCTCTTTGTGGCATAACTAATATTTTCTGTGCCTGCCAAAAGGAATCAGTTTACCAAAGGAGCTAACACAGTCCATGATACTTTTTATGGGAAATCAGCGTTAAAATGACTTTTTCCCTAGGATGAAAAATGTACAATCCCAAATGAGCACATTTGGGATTCAAGTACAGGTCTACTCAGGCCCCGAAAAGTCTAGGCTTCCTTTCCTATGACCATTGCTCACACTGAGCTTTAGAGAACAAGAGCCTAAATTCACCAGTTCTTTGATTTGCCCACAGTTAGGAACGAAAATGTCCTCTCAAGGTTCTCAAGGCACACGGTTCTGCAGCTGAAAAGATCCTCTGTGTTTGAGGAAGGAAGGAGTGACTGGGAGTTTGGGTTTGGTTTAACTTTTTTTCTTTTTACTCCCCAGTTTCAGTTACAAATTAAAAAAGAAAAATAGGAATACACACACACAAAACATTCCCGGGTTGGTTCCTTAGACAGCATTCACTATGCATTCCTAATCCAGGTACACTGTGCAAAGCAACTGATCATTTTTCTATATTTTCACAGACAACACAAGATCAAATCAATGAGTTCAGTAGGGACACGAAAGAGAAAACCAGACTTGAACATATTTTCCTGCCCAGAAAGAAAGTGGAAAGTATATTTTAAAAGGCAAGAGATACAAAGCATTCCGAACTCTATTATTTTTGTTAACATTGGCAACTATCCCTTGGTTTTCTTTGGAAAAAAACCCAACCCAAACCAAAACAAAAAAGAACAACAACCAACCAACAAACAAAGGAATTAGGATATAATCAGAGGAGCAGGGTGAAAAAAAAAAACAGTCAACCAAACCCAACACAAATACAACTTCAACTCCTCAAAAATAGCTTCCAAACATTTCTTCATAAGAAGAGCAAAAAGCCTGCAGTTATCTGGGACTTCAACATTCAGACCTTTTCATGACTATCCTCACACCCACTTGGGGAGAAAACTATAAAAAAAGTTCACAGTGACTGAAAACTTTTAACCTAAAACCAGACGAAACTCTGAAGAGGTGTCTTACTCTTAGAGCTTCCCTGATGACCAAGCCTGTTCAGAAAATACATTTTTTGCTTTACCAGTCATAAAAGTTTCAATAGTCCCTCCTCAGCTCTTCACACAAATGGTAACCAATTGCCAAAAGAAAACAAACAAAAATCCTTTCCTCAGCTGTTTGATTAAAATAGAAATCTAAAATCTAAATATACTGCACATCCTACAAAGAAAACACAAAGAAAACAAGTGGTTTCTACTTCATAAAATCCTCATTTTTATGCCAGTTCATGACAGAAAAGTGTTTGGAATTTGCCTGCTTATCACTTTTCCACAGCTTTCAAGAGAAGCTTCAAGGACAACCAGAAGTCAAACTCACTACCAACTACCCACTACTGGATCAAACAATCTTTTCTAAATCTCTCACACAAAACACAGGATTCTTATACCAGATACACATATCAACAAACTCCATACGTGTATCTCACCTGTTGTAAAGGAGTAGATTTCCTCAGGACAGAGGCAGGAACGCAGAGAACTTGCCAGAACTTCTACAAGTGCTGGACGGAGGCGGGAAACCCCCTTATAAATGATTAGGCTCAGGTGCACTCACGAGCACTTAGCCTAACGAGCTTGTGCAGCAACCCTTGGGTTGGGTGGGGTTGGGTGGGGCAGGAGAAAGCTTGGGAAGGGGCATCTCATGGAAATGAATCATAGAATCACCAGGTAGTTGTAGAGAGCAATAAGGTCTCCCTTAAGATTAAAACTTTTGATTTTGTATTAAAAAAAACCCAAAACTGCCCCAAACATCACAGGGTTTTTATACTTCTCCAAGTCAAACCAATTCTGAGTCTGATTTGGGCCTGAGTTACTGCCGCTCCACCTGCAACCTCTCAGCTGTTCCTCAAGACACAGCAGGATCCCATCAGCCAACATGGTTACACAAGTGAAACCCATGTCAGTACCAAAACCCCTGAATAATTTAGCAAGAAGACACCTTGAGCCACAATACTACACATCTGGTGATATTTTAACTAATAACTAACAACGAACTGATCCTTAATGCTTTCACAACACTGAAATTGGGAATGGTTGCACTCAATGATCCGGTGGATCTCTTCCAACCTGATGATTCTATGAAATTACTCTTACATGTGTGTATCAAGTAAGCTGTTTCATGAACAAACATCACAATTGCAGGAGAGCATATTCAATACGTAATAACCTTCTAACATAGCTTTTTCCAATTAAGAAATCTTGACCCTGACTGCAGCAAACATACCTGCCACATTAAAACTTATACTGAGTATGTATAAACACATCCAAGTGAGGACTTTTTTTTTTGATATGGACACCAAAATGCAAAACTGAAGCAAATGTGCCATCCTGCAAAGAAACTGAACACTAAAACTGCCCAAAAAAAAAAATCTGTAAGACTATTCAGACATTAGCCAATAATGTATTTCCTGTAATCTGGTTCTCAGAAATGCCTAAAACATTTTAGTTTGAACACAAAAATTTCAGGAGCTTTCAAGTTTTAGCCTATAAAAAGGGGTGACTTGTAAAAAAGCTTCAAGACACTGAAAACCATTTTTTTTTAATTGGAAAGGTTGGGCAAGCTCAGATTAAGGGTGATGCATAGGCTGCTATAACTATCTTTGCATGCCTACAGCAGGAGAGTTCATCCTCTTAGAAGAGAACATTCGGCAGATTACATCACAACGGGCATAATATTTAAAGGAGCTTTAAACAGGAATTTTGCCTGAAGATCCATTCCACTGCAGCCTCTGGTAGATGCCTTTCTGAAGAATACGTTTTTATTCCATGCAACAATTAATTGGCCTCTTTTTCTTTCCTGGAGGAAGGAGTTGGTCAATTGTGATAAGATTCCTCATGCGAAATGGCTTTGCAGAGCCCATTAAAGTGGTGGAGCTCTGATTCAGAAGGAGTTCTGAGCACCTAACAGAAATTAATCCTGTCTGTACACGGCACACAGATTAACATGGGAAAGTAAAAAAGTAGACAGCAAAACCCTCCCCACCACCCTTTTCAACCCTGAAACATCTGCACTGCTCTCTCCTGCTGGATCACATTAACTCTGTAGACACGCGCAAAGAAGAGTTGTGCCCAGAAGGATAAAAGAACCAGAGCAGCCATCAGCGCCCTGGCTGGATGACAAATCCAGGAGCTACTACAGTTACTCTAAACTTAGAGCCACAACCACCTGAGGAGCTGAATGAAGTCAGACAAGGGGTATAAAGTAACATCAGTCCCACAGGGAACTTCCATCAGGTCAACTGACAGTCAACCAGCTGGAAATGATAATTATAGATTCAGCATGATGCAGGACCTAAGACCCCATCCTTGTCACACTTTTAATCATGTTTTAGAAGGAAGAATGAATGAAGAGAAAAATACTCATCTTACTTTTCTCCTTAGCTTCATCTTTCCCACAGCACAGTGCTCCAGCACTTCAATTAAGAGAAATTCAACTTCATTTTGCAGAGAAAATAACAAGAAATAGAAACAATAAGAAATTCACATCCAGTAAAGGACTTTCCAAAAAATTTTAAACTAAACTTTGGGTGTTCAGAGCTGCCTGTCTCTTCAGGATTTCAACTCACTTGCACATGCTTGGAACCCTAAAACAAGCAAGCTCTTTTCTCCATGTTATATTGGGATTAGAGATGCAGTTTGTGCTCTATAGTACCTGAATTTGCCTCTAAATCAAAAGAACCTACCAGCAGCCACTCACAGATTACTAGTTTTTAAACGGTCACAATACCAACTGGCTGAATAAAACAGTTCACAAACATTATTTCAGCCCATGCATCCAAAAGCTGACATCTGCTTGTCTTCAGCAGATACATTCTGTGTTTGAAAAGTACATGCAGTACACAATTAACGATTAATGATTAATGTACACAAAATGTCTTCAGTGGTCCTGAACATGAACTGTGCAACTCAGAGCAGTTGGTAGGCGATTAGTTGGCAGATGTAGGTGATCGACTTAAAAATCCACCTGTGGAGAGACTATCTAAAGAAGAATTAACCTGGAATTACATAGGGTAACGACCACAAGTTTTGGGGCTTTCTGATGATTTTATCCACTGCTCATCCCTCACATTTATGTAACTGCAGATAACCTTCCTTTTCCAGAGTAAGGAAAAAGACTGCTCTTAACTAAGATCACTAAGCAAATACTGAATTTATTTATTATTTTTCCAGTGTTTTCATAACTGTTGTTTGACTGTTTATGCTGAAGCTCCAGCAGTTATAAACAACCTCATAAAGGATCTCGCAGTAAGGTTGGGACTAAAATTCTCCCTGAACGAACAATCAATACCTTTATGATGCCAACCCAGGAAATCCCAAATATGATGCCTGGGACTACAGAAGACCATTAATAAATATATTATCTTTGTATGTAAAAGGAAACACTTTCTGTATCTCATGGGAAAGGGACTGATCCCAGTCAATATTTCTCCATGAAACCAAGTAAGTCACCACAGAGAATCACAATGAAGCACATAAATTTCACACTGAATCTTGTTATTTTCTTCTTCAACAGCTGAGATTTTTCAGTCTGATTTGAAAGTTTTGTACATCAGTGTGGAAACTGGAAAAGCTCAGCTGACTATGCAGAGACTGGATAAAACAAAGACAATTGGCTGAAGCAAGGAAACCCAAGAGACTCGCTCACTTCAGTTGTGAACCTTAATTTGTACTGAGGCACACGCAAGCAGCACCGAATGTGAATGACTCCATACAAGTCACACTTAACTTCTGAAAATTTGGAATTCTTTGCTTGAATTCTGTCTCAATACTCAAGAAAATAATCCAAATTTCATAAGGAATTCTTCTTGAGTTGTACCTAAACAATCTGTCTTTTTTGTTGAATTAGCAGAGGCTTTAAGACGTCTTTCCAAGATTAAATATACAGAAAAATCAGTGCCACTACATATGGAAAGCTACTGTTTAAAAAAAAAATCCCACAAAATGAGCTGTATTTCACCTTTATAAGGGTGTCTTTACTAAGCTCCACCGCTGGGACAGTGGAAAAAAGAACAGGGATACAGCTCCATCTCATTTTTATGCCTTTCTCAGTGCCATTATAGGACTAACATATTCTCCCTCTCAACTTCTTCTTCTTTTTTAATTGTGGCAGCACCACTGGGAGCAGGTGCCGTGAAGTGGGGGCACGTTCCGAGCCTGACCTCCCCACGAACAGCTCTGAATCCCCTGATCTTGTTATGAATATTTTTTCTTCAAATGCAAAGCTGCAAAATGCATGAAAACTGAAGTAATTCAATTAAGTATCTATTCTGAGCTGGAAAAGACCATTTTGTTAGAACCGGCGGAGCACTAGTTTAACCCTGGCACTCAGAATTCCCGAGCAAGTCAGCACATTAAGCCAGCTCTTCAACTTAAGAACAATTACTGTCATTTATCAGCCTGAATAGCAATAATGCACAAATCGACAGCTTTCAAGAGGCAAAGAGCGAGCTAGGTGTAATGATATGCAAAGCCACAGCACTCTACATTTTGAACTGTCTTCAGCCCATCAATACATCTCCAAGTACCTACAATTTATCAATACGAATGTGGTACCCAATGAAGGCAGGACCAAAAAGATAAATATGAACAGGGGGAAATAAAAGGTTCAAGACCGTTTGAATTTTATAGTGATGAAGTACAGATCACATTCGTACAGCATTTTACATGCAGTGACCTGATCACATCACATTTTATTCAGCAAGAGGAAACCAGGATTAGAGATAATCTTTCAGGTAGTTGTAAGCAGCTTCTTTGCTTTTTTTTTTTCTTTTTTCTTTTTTTTTATTCTCCTTTCTTTTCTGTTCTTTCCCCTCCTCTTCCATTTCTATTTCAATCATGCACCTCTGCAGTCGTTATACATATGTGGTTACTTTTATAAAAATATATAGTTAACATACCATCATTTTTATCTCAAGAAAGCATAATGAGTATAGAAGGCGTAATTTGAGTCTCACTACCTTATAAACCCATTTTAGTAGCAATTGAAGGAATAAAGGAACCCTTAGAAGTACCTAATAGCATATACACCAAATGGTATTCTGCTGACAAAAGGCTCAAGAATACTGAATTCATCTCCTTTGCCTCCTAGCTAACTGTGTGGGGTTTATTCTTTTGGATTCTTCTGGCTTTTCTAACATAAAGTGCTTCTGTGAGTGGAACCCTTCATCCAGTGAGGTGAGTGGGAAATGTTTAAACAGAACACCATGGGTGCTTATTTAGGTTTGTGTCTCGCTCTGACTTGTTACTGTATTGGCAATACTCGTGATTTTCACAAGTTTCCTGTAACTTGGTGTTCCTTCACCAAACCATTCCTGAGGTTGTATTAGTATATATTAAAAAATAATCTCCTTTTCTTCTTTTAAACTATGTTTCTACCATTCGGTAGTGATGAAAACACTGCATGCTCAACCCCAGAAGTTTCAGAATACTAAAGGAAACAAAAGCGTTAGATAGGAATGGTTGGACTAGAAGATCCGATGGGTCCCTTCCAACCTGGTTGTTCTGTGATTCTGTGAAAAGGAACTCAAAGTAAACAGTTTTACAAACCTGTTTTGAACCAATGTCACTTTTTTTTACCTGAAATGCAGTGGTCATGAATGTTCCTGGCCCTAAAGCTACACTGATAGGAAGGAACTTTCATCTCTGTGCCTCCTCCTTCTAACAGATCTGTGTCAAACTCACTCCCCTTATCAAGCTCTATTGCTCCTGTCTAATAGCAGCATCAGAAATGCAAATGTACTATAAAAATCCAAGGCATAAAACATTACATTGAGAAAAAATAAATAAATTATTCAGAAGAAGAGGAGAAAACTCTCAAATAAATGTGTAACCTGAACAATCTAAATGACATGTTGTTGTGTCAAATCCCTTTGTTCATTTCTTATGTCTAACCTGACTGAGAGTTTGATCTTGCCTCCTTGGAAATCAAAACAAAACTTCCATCTTTTTCTTTGAAAAAGCTCTGCTGGAGTGAGACAGTATCTTTCGTTCAAGAAAAAAACTTCAGTTTTATCTGTCCCTTGGCTGAAATAATAAGCAGAAATACAATAGTAAGGAAAATTTCTAACAGTTACAGTTGGATTGAGAATGGAGAAAGGATTGAGAGTAGCCCTGAGGAGAAAGACCTGGGGGAGCAGGTGGGTGAGAAGTTCAAAATGAGCTGGCAATGTGAGCTTGCAGCCCAGAAAACCAACCGTATCCTGGGCTGCATCCAAAGCAGAGGGACCAGAAGGGTGAGGGAGGGGATTCTGCCCCTCTGCTCTGCTCTGGTGAGACCAAACCTGGAGCCCTGTGTCCAGTTCTGGAGTCCTCAGCACTGGGAGGACATGGAGCTGTAAGAGCAGGTCCAGAAGAGGCCACAAAGATGATCCAAAGGCTGGAGCATCTCTGCTAAGAGGCCAGGATGAGAGAGCTGGGCTTGATCCGTCTGGAGAAGAGAAGGCTCTGCAGAGCTTCCAGCACTGAAAGGGGCTCCAAGATGCCACCTCTTGCAGAATTCGTCAAAGGAGGATTGCAGCATCAACTGATTCAAAGTGCCACAAAGACTGATTTTATGTAATATAAAAGAGCTCAGCTTCCCATTGTCATTTCTAACCGGCCTCCTAGCACAATGCTCTGCATTGGAAACATGGGTATTCTTTTAAAAGGAAGCGTATTCTAAATATGGATATTTATATGTCATTTCATACTGTCGTGGATTTCAACTGGCAGGAAAGATGTCACAGCCATTTTATTGTTGTTTGTCTTAACTGCATAACAAGGATGAAATACATCCAGAAGATGACATGGAAGAAAAAGCAAACAATAAAATGTGATTCAAACACTCAAACTGAAGAAAACTTCTTGACTCTTGTTATTTTTTTCTTTGAAGCATCCACACAGTAATTTAGAAGAGAGTACACACTCACAAACTGGTGAGAATAGAGGGCAAATCAGGGCTATTTCAGGGATTCAGATCGAATGTTGATATATTTAAACAGGCTACAACCCAAAGAGGAGGGTTTTTTTCAATGTCATCTTATTACACCACAAGGGAGGAAAACAGACAGTTCAATCACAAAATCATAATGCTTAAGCAGCATGAAATCATAAAGCTAGCAACAAAACAGGTGAAGCATGCTACATTTATGATTCATATGGTTCCTTTCACCCTAGCACAGCATCGGTTTACTGATAGCCCTAAATGGCCAGTCCCTGCTGGTCCCCCCAGTGCAAGAGGAGTGAGCAGGATTATCCTTTTGGGGGTACTTACCGCCCTGCTCTCCATCATAGAAAAATAATGCCCATGAATACTTAAACTGTTTATCCAAGTGTACACGTAGGTTACAAGCTGCCATAAATAGGGTTGTTGTTTAGACATGTACATAAAGCTCAATGCATACAAATAATCTTTACTGTCACATTCGAGATCCATTGAAATTGGAATACGGCTACAATATAATTTGGTGATTTTACTCTGCCACAGACATCTCGATTCTCTTAAAAATTGATGTGAACTAAAAGAAACAGTATTTGTAAAATCACATTTATGAAAGAAAGTCTGAAGTGGACTTTCTTTGATCATTTGGGACCGTGAGCAACCTGGTGCAGTGGGAAGTGTCCCTGCCTGTATCAGGAGTTGGAACTGGATGGGATTTGAGGTCCCTTCCAACCCAAACCATTCTAGGATTCTATGATATAGGGTTTTTTCCATTATTGTTTCAAACCTGCTGTGATTTTGAGATCATCAGTGTTGAAGTTCTCAAGCACTTGGCTGGCAAGCACATCTTGAAGGAGGTGTCTCTCTGAGATTTAATTGAATATAAATCCAGAGTGAAAACAATGCAGAGAAAACTCTCAACTTTGTCTTGTGCCTCCCCATGATGAAACAGGCACTTCCAGCTAAGATCCCATAGTCAATCAATAATCTATAGAACTGACCAAAGGGAGGAACTAATGGAATATTTAGGCATGTCTGCAAAACATTTATGCACAAGAAGACACAAATTCCTACACCTGGATACGTTCAGTTCTCTCCATTTTTTCTGAAAAGCACAATACACTAAACTCTGACCTATAGAACAAAACGTGTTTTCTCAGTTAGCAGGTATTTGTTTATAAAGATTTCACAGTTACCTAACAGGATCAAGTTTAATTCACAAAACATTAATAAATTAGCTTCTGAAACTTGGTGTTACCTCCCATAAAAAACACTCACCCACAACACAGCACACAACATCTAATCTTTTATTGCAGCACGACCAAGGGTCACGATGGTAACTCCAGCCCCATTATGAAAACAGCACTGCTATTAATTATTATTATTTACTGTGTATAGCAGTAAATTAATTGGGCAATAAAAGGTATTGCAATGATTTATCAGAGTATTAAAAACTCATTCATTGGATTCTTTTTTTCCTATTGTATTCAGTAGCGTAGAGCAAGATTTTTACCTGTTTGTTTTAATTAAGTGATCTGATTCTGGAGAAGGTAAAACAGAAATCTTGTGAATGTTTGTGAGAAGAGAGTAGTTATCGTTAGAAAGAAAAACATGAGTTGAAAATAAATACTTAAGGAAGATTTCACTCATCTTAAATTTATGCAGCTGCAGAAATTCCACCGAAAATATTGTTCAGGAAGTCCAACATGTGGGAGGCTTAAAGAAATCCTCAACAAAAGACAAGAAACACAAAGCGCAGGTTTAATAAAAGGAAAGTAAGTGGTAACCAGACAGGTTTTTCACACTGTTAGTTTTTATAATTTATGAAAAACTATTAATTGACAACAGGTTGTATTCAAGTGTCAGAAATCAAGGCTCATCACTGCTCTGCTAGAGAATTTTTCAGACATAAGCCACCTCTACTAAAATGGAAAAATAAAATATCTGGCACACCTTTAGATAGTAACACGCTCTGCTATTGTACAAAGAATTAATGAACTATTTTCCATTTCTTATCATTAATACTGGGTTTGGAGCTACCACCTCGGTGCTAAAACTGCTAAAGCAGCCACTGTGGTACAGAGATGTAAAGACCTGAGGTACTGAGCTCAGCGCTTTTGCCAGCATATAGGGTGCTGACAAATACATTATGTGTAAGGAAAAGAATGTATTATTGCATAACATTCTTAATTGCATCTCTCCCTGCAGGACTCCATCGAAACACGGCATGTTGTGTCCTTATAAAAAATATTTTGTTGGAAGACTTGAGAAAAGCAGAGAGCTAGTAAACAGTTAGCCACTGCACATACAGTTACGATGCATTATGTATTTAATAACCCAAATTTTTCAGTCAACGATGCAGATTTTTAGTAAATCTAAATGGACATTAACTCCACATGCTGATATATAGCACAATCTTAACCCTCTCTTACAAAGAAGAGGAGCTGTTAGGCCGAATGACAGAGGCTAACAGCCCCTGTCTAAATATTCCTTCAATTAAAGACATATTTAGAGTTCATTGCTTTCCAGATTTGAGGTTATTTAGAAGTTGGAGAAAAGAGAGGTTTTCTGAACAAGGCTTCCCGGGCAAGTGTGTGAGTTTGCACTCTGAAAGCACATTATCCGTGTGCTTCCCACTAAAGAACGTGGCATGCGGAGGGCACCTTCCTGACTGCCTCCCTAAGCCTGCTGTGGGGACATCACCTCTCATTCTGCCAGTTCACCAAAGGTCTAAGCTATTTAGACCATGCATGTGTAAAAATGTGTGAATTTCTGTTTACAGATTCCGCTGGTGCTGCCTTTAATCATAGAATCATTGAATAACTAGGTTGGAAGAGACCCACCAGATCACTGAGTCCAACCATTCCTATCAAACACTAACCCATGTCCCTCAGCACCTTGTCCACCTGTCCCTTAAACACCTCCAGGGAAGGTGACTCAACCACCTCCCTGGGCAGCCTCTACCAGTACCCAGTGACCCTTTCTGGGAAAAATTTTTTCCTTATGTCAAGCCTGACCCTCCCCTGATGGAGCTTGAGGCCATTCCCTCTCATCCTGTCCCCTGTCTCTAGGGAGAGAGCTCAGCCCCCTCCTCTCCACAACCTCCTTCCAGCCCATCATCTTCCCCAACATACTGAAAGTGATATTTTCTTTTCCAGACAGTTTCCCTGCTTCCCCCTCCACACCTCCACGTCTCCTTTCTTAAGTAACCATAAAATCCCACCAGGAATGTCCAGTAACCTTCTCGTCCACCAGCAGTGACACTCCAGACCGGCTGCTGAAGAGAACCAGTCTCCTCCTACGCCTTCCATTTGTGTCACAGTTGTGATACTGATCTAGCAGTCCACAAAAACAGCTTTCAACGGTTACAATAATTGAGCAAAACACTCTGAAATTATTAATGCTATCGCAGGGAGATTAATTTCCTTTTGATGTTCTTCTATCAGGAACTCTACTTTGATTCATTGATGTCACAGAACAAATTAGTGCAGTACATAGCCAAGCAGTCTGATATTAAAATCGGACATTATTCCGCTGCTGATATCAAACAATAAAGTAGCAGATGGCTTTTTTTTAGAAATCGCTTTCATGTCAAAGTAAAAGGCCGCACAAACCAAAATTCTTTCTTTTTCTGGAAGTTGTTCTTGTTTGGTTGCCTATGTGGATCAAGATCTTCGATGTATGAAAAGACAGCGTCTGAGAAAAGGTCAAACAGCCAGAGGTGTGCAGAAGACCAGAGAGTCCGTGACCTTTTACGTTTTGGCTCTTTAGTTTCAAAGTGACAACAAAACATAACACTTGCTGAAAAAAAACAAATGCTGACCAACCTGTGTGTGCTTTGGGACAAAATATTTGCCAATTATTCAATCTTTTCATTAACAAAATTTACTTAGAATACATGCTACACTTGCTCTGAAAGAAACTGCCCCTTTGCAGTTCATTAAAAGCAACAATATTTACACTGCCATCAAAAGTGGTTTGAAAGATCAAGCATTAGTGTCCCAATGCTCTTCATTTCTACACTAAGCCTGAGCTTGCTTCTCCAGTGAATTAAAGTAAAATGCTAACATTTGGTCATTTGTTTCAATGGGAGGCGAATGTGATTCCATGTCTTCCTTCAAATGCATCTTCCTCTCACGCTACCGATGTCTAAGGACACATTCTACCTCTCTCTATTTAGCACAGCAGGTCTTGAGAAGTTAAATCATGGCACTGGGACACTCAGGCTTGGGGAAAAGTTTCTCTGTTGAATCATAGAATCATAGAACCAACAGGTTGGAAGAGACCCACCGGATCATCGAGTCCAACCATTCCTATCAAACACTAACCCATGTCCCTCAGCACCCCGTCCACCCGTCCCTTAAACCCCTCCAGGGAAGGTGAGTCAACCCCCTCCCTGGGCAGCCTCTGCCACTGCCCAATGACCCTTTCTGTGAAGAATTTTTTCCTTGAGGAAAAAAGAGGTAGAGACCAGCCCAGACCTGACACATTTCCTTCTAGCAACTGCTGGTAAGCATATATACTGTAAGTACAGGTTAACAAAACAATGTTGTCTATAACTACTTCTAAATGAATTAATTAAACAAAGCACTAAGTTTTTTTTCATGTTGTGATTAACACTGACAGTGACAGGTACCTCAACGCAGATTTTATGCACTTCTTCTCACCAGCTAGCGGATGCGTGGAACAGCAGATAGAGCAGAATCTTTGCATTTCAGTTGCACAGAAGAGGACACTACACCTAACGTGTTTCCTGTGCATCCAATGGTCAGTTCTGTAGATAAAGTTTCATACAATAGAGTTTCATACAATAGAGTTTCTAGGGGGTGAGGAAAATTAACAAAATAGGGCCCCTTGTTTTCATCTCAGCATATTAGAAGGAGAGAGAAACCAGGGAAACAGATTTATATTTAGTAAAAAGAAAAGAGTCAAAATATAGAAACTAAAGAACTTCATAGAAGCTCTAGGAAGGAATAATACTTCATTCCTTCCCAGAAAACCCACCTCAACAGAGAAAGATGAGATGCTGCTAAGTGGATTAGCTGTAATATAAATCCTATTGAACAGAACAGGCCTTCTAACAACTTGCAATTTGCATTTCTCCATGGAGGATTGGTGATTAGTTTTGCATTAATTGCAACAACCTGTTAATATTATCCCAGATAGGTTCCACTGGCAGCCAGAATCACCTTTTTCATTATCAATTCTTATTAGTTGTTGTATGTATTTAATGCTAACACATCAGTCAGACTGAATTTTCCTATGATTCTCATTAACACGGGATCTTTTGAGAGCTTGGACTACTTATGAAAGAGATTTGGGGGGACTGGAGAGGATTAGACATAGTTTGTATCATCTGTCTTTCAGAAAATTTTTCTTTTTCTAAGAGTTTTTCACTCTTGGAAATTCTGTGCCACAAAGTGACCTTTTTAATATTCCTGCTTGTCAAAAGGCACATACTTAAATTCATTTGGAAGAGTGAAAACAATGCAAGTTAACTAATAGCACAAAACTCAGATTTTTTTTGAACATGCTGTACATCCAAGGATTTTCTCTTTTGTCCAAATGTTTCACAAATTCATGCCACTTTTTGTATATTCATCTCCAATTTTAGCAAAACCCTTTGAAGAAATAAATATCCAGACAGGTACAAACACAGGATCAATTTTCAAGTTATTTTTCTGAGTTGCTGTGTCCCCTTCCCTTCCGCACTACAAGACACGCCACAAAATGCATTCACCATCTTTTAAAACATAAATTATGTTTAGAATATAGAATCATAGAATCACCAGGTTGGAAGTGACCCACCGGATCATCGAGTCCAACCATTCTTATCAAAATATATTATGATTAACATAGGGAAAGCCTTTAATAAGGCAAAATTTAGAATGAGAGTTCCACTTTTCAGAGTTAAAGGATCATTTTCTTTTCTATCAAATAAAATCAAATCAATTACCAGTAAAATTGTAGGCACAGAAAATGCATTCTGTATTCACTGTAATAGTGAAATATTTGGCTTTGCCAGCCAAGGACTCTGTTTCGTGCAGAAAAGGATGTAGTTTGCTCAGTTAGCTTGGAAATAAAGTCAGTGAAAAAGAGTGGAAGCTTTCAAAACACAGAGAAGTGAAAACTTGGTGCTGTTTTCCCATAAAGCTGCAGAAGGCAGGTCCCTTTCAGCTGTTAAAAGATTGAAGAATGACTCGGAGTAGAACAATAATGTCAGAAGAACGGGGAAGTGCACACCAGACAGCCATAAGAACTTCATTTGACTTGTATTGGCAATTGATTTAAATGGAATTGCAACTACCCATCAAGGTCAAGAGTGCTTTCCTGACATTAGGGACCTCTGTGTCAACTCTAAATGTACAATGGTCATCTATTTTTCACAAACACGTTCAAATCATTATAAATCACATTTCAGAATGATTGTTTTAATGTTCTAGGTAATGCGATTTTACCGATGGGTCATATCGCTAACGGAACAGCGTGCAATATCTCCTTTGCTATACAAATTATTCCATGGCATAATAAAATAGCCTTTATCGGGCTCTACACGGCTTCACCAGAGGAGATCACATCAGGTACCCTCTATTTCAGAATAGCAATGGGACTTTTAAGACAGCAGTGCTGTGAGTTCAGGACAACAAGGTCTTACAACAAGGTCTCGCTTAACATTAGTGCCACAACATAGGCAAATGGTACAATAAATCTTAAAATACTGGCTCCGGCTCAAAAATTCTGGAACATTCTGCAATATCTGTAACAGATTCTTCTCCCAGTGAAGTCGAGGACAAACTGTTTATTTTTGAATTTTGTATACTTGCAGAGAGCTCCCACTGTGACTAGTGTAAGGGCTTTTTTCTCCACCAAAATGTGTTTATGGTGCTCTGAGGACAAACAGAAAGCACAGCTCTGCATTTGAGATGCTGATAATCCAGATTTCTGGCCCTCAGGGATGAGGGTAATATCAAAAGAATTACTCACTTTAGTTTCCATGTTAACTATGTTCAATTCATATATATAATTCATATATACAGTTGGACTCGATGATCCAGTGGGTCTCTTCCAACCTGGCTGTTCAATGATTCTATGATTCTATATTGTTACTTTACTTCTGAGTAAAGGTAAATATAAAGAGCCATGAGGTTAAAATCAGAAAGAAGATGTTCACATTGAACTATATGCCTCGGTTTGGTGATTCTGCTGCTTTGTCACTCATTGCATTCATATCTTTGGAAACTTAGTAAAATCATCAAAATTAGCTTAAGAAACAGCAAAGTGTGACAAAAAGAAAACTACAGTACAGTTCAGGAGAAGGGAACGACCAGATCTCTGTCTCAGTGAAGTAACAGTATTTGTATTGGCTGTACTGACCCAAACAGCATTCATGTGGTGTAATCTCTGACTTGTGGTTTGGGATTCTCTATCTGCTTTTTAAATCTAATAACACGTCACTCTGAAGCTATAATTCAACTTATATCTTTGTTTATATTCTTGTCTATACACTTCTATACTTGTTTGCATTTAATATTTGTGTTTCGTGAGGAGATGTAAAAGCTGTCAGGGCACAACTGGCCAACAAACAAAATAAGTGAAACATGGTGTAGAATATAAGGGTAAACAGAGTTAAATAACATCTCTTAGTATAAACATAAAACCCTAAAGATCAAATAAACCCAAAATGTAAATAATCAATATAACCTTATTTGCCATTAAATGACCACTGAATTATTTTAACTACTCCACAAGTTGCCTTTAAGCAGTTGTTGGGACTCAAGTAGCAGCGGTTACATAAAGGGTTTCCTTCAAATCCATCTTTAACTGATGTATAAAGACATCACTAATACTGAGTTTTCTGCGTTTGTTAGGGTAACGACTTTTGAATGTTGTTTCTTATGGTTGGACTCGATGGGTTTCTTCCAACCTGGTTGTTCTATGATTCTTCAATATCATGAAGTTGTGTAAGAGAAATCCCTTTGACTTTCAGTTGTGTTCATCGTGCGGAACAGCAACACCTGAGCGGCAACGTGACCCACACAGCAAGATCCACATGGAGACTCACTGTGCAGCTTCCCAGCCAGGAGTTGGTTTAGAAGTTTGTAAAAACAAATGCTCTTAACCTTTTCTTCTAGCGCCTCCTATTTTGACTAATCAGCTAATAATAATTTAGTAACCTAATAGTAATTGACAACATAGAAATGTGTAATAACCATGTCCTGAAAAGTGACACAAGCAATATTACATCACCCAATACAGTGGCTTTCATACAACTATTTCATTACCTGCAAGCTTCTTGGTAATGAATATGCTATTAAAAGGGGTTTTTTTAATTTTCATATTTCTCATGTTGTAATTCTCCAATAAATTTCTCTGACTTCCAACATAAATAAGTTTCATTATTCCTCATTATTAAAAGAAACAAACACATCCTCCTGCGCTGAAAGGGTGTCATATAATTAGATGACCTCCCTACATAAAATCATGAATGAAAAAGGACCTGACAACTTGCAGGAAAATATTTAATCAGACATTAGGACATTAAATATAGTTAGTCAAGACACAAGACATTATTGTCCTAACAAACGTTTTCAGAAACACTCTTTTACAATACAAGAGATCAAAACAGACTTTAGTTTTACTACACCATTAGACAAGTCCCAGCTTTCTTACAATTTATCACCGATTTCTTCATTTGGTTGCTTTAAACGTGCTTTTAAAACATACTTGATAACTAGTAAAAATTGTATACAATGCAAATGACATTTCAGATAAGTTTTATTGACTTAATGCTCTGGTAATAAAATTATAACAATCAGTATTATTTTGATTTATGGAAAATTTTACTTTCACCTTCAATGGACTCGGTGTGTGGCAGAATTGAATGTAATGCTGCTGCCCCCTCAAGGGCGCCAGAGAAAAGCATGAGGGCTCATTGCAGTCTCATACCTAATAAACAGCTGCAAGAGTCAATGACTAAGAGTGATCAGACTCCTTTGTTTTCATGCAGTTGTTTATATTATTACAGACGCAAGAAAACTGCGTGTGCTCAGGGCTAGGAGAATCCTTGAAGATGATGGTGAAACACCTCTTCAGAGTCACTCCTACTCACTCAACATAGAATCATAGAATCATAGAACAACCAGGTTGGAAGAGACCCACTGGATCATCGAGTCCAACCATTCCTATCAAACACTAAACCATGTCCCTCAGTGCCTTGTCCACCCGTCCCTTAAACACCTCCAGGGAAGGTGAATCAACCACTTCCCTGGGTAGCCTGTTCCAGTGACCAATCACACCTTTTGGGAAATTTTTTTTCCTAATGTCCATCCTGACCCTCCCCTGGTGGAGCTTGAGGCCATTCCTTCTCATCCTGTCCCCTGTCCCTTGGCAGAAGAGCCCAGCTCCCTCCTCTCCACCACCTCCTTTCAGGTAGTTGGAGAGAGCAATGAGGTCTCCTCTCAGCCTCCTCTTCTCCAGGATAAACACCCCCAGCTCTCTCAGCCACTCCTCATAAGGCCTGTTCTCCAGCCCCTTCACCAGCTTTGTTGCTCTTCTCTGGACTCGCTCCAGAGCCTAAACATCCTCCTTGTGGTGAGGAGCCCACAACTGAACACAGGATTCAAGGAGCGGTCTCACCAGTGCCGAGTGCAGAGGGAGAAGAACCTCCCTGGCCCTGCTGGTCACACCATTTCTGATCCAAGCCAAGATGCCACTGGCCTTCTTGGCCACCTGGGCATCTACCCCCAAAAAGCAGAGGATGGCAGGTAAGGTCCAGTTATCACCTACCAGCGAGCAATCTCCCTCCCACAGCTTCAGGGAATTTTTACTGGGTAAAGGGAGAGGCTGGACCTGCACAGCCTTTACAATACAGAACCAAGAGTGCTATACTCATACAGGCAAAAATACAGATTAAAAGAATTGTTACTTATTTTTCAAGAACATTATATATCTTTCTCCCCTCCTTTAAGCCCTGCTGACATTCAGCTACTGCTCAGATTTATCCTCTTCTGCTTTATGCTCATTGCAGACCATCCAAGGAGAGACAAATATACCCACTGTGATACTTTCACCAAGTCTGTAAAAATCACCTACTAACACACTAATAGTAGTTAGGGACGTGATTTTTGGTGACGTTTTTATGTAAGATTTAATATAGTATGCAGTTATAATTATGTTTTGCCAATACCACTGACAGAAATAAGCCTCCACTTACTTCACAGATGAAACCAGCAGATACAGCAGTTGTGAAAAGAATCACTGTGTCTGTACAACTCCTATATAAGTTCCTGTCATAGAATCATAGAATCATCAGGTTGGAAAAGACCTACCAGATCATCAAGTCCAATCATTCCTACCAAATACTAACTCATGTCCCTCAGCACCTCGTCCACCCGTCCCTTAAACCCCTCCAGGGAAGGCTGTCGGCACAGTTGTATCAGAAAAATATTTATTGTAGAGAAGATTTCAGTACCTTGATCTGAGCCGAGGTGAAGCTTTCCATAACATCTTGCTATTTTGGGCTCACCTGGTTTCTTTCTCTTTTCTTTCTCTAAGTTTCTTTCTCTTAGTTTCTTTCTCTTAGGTACCAGGAATGCAATGAGGGAAGGCAGCTTCTCCTCTTAGCATATCACCAGCAACCTCTTATCATTTCATATTCTCTCAGCCTGGGTTCCTCACAACTGACTGGCAGGTTCTATGGAAGTACAGCCTTAAGTTTTACATTTTAGAGCACCTAATATTCAGGGTTTAATCTTGCTCAGGTCAGTAAGTCTCTCCCAAAAGCACAAACATCACTTCAAAATTTTGCAGGAATATCTAAGAAAAAAAAGATGAGCCTTTCCCTATTTTTTACATTCCAGGGTTCTTACTCAGGTCTCCTAGACACCAATGAAGAGTCAGTAAGTTAAAGACAATCCAATACATTCCACAGAATGACATAAGGGGAAATTCACAAAAAAAACCCCAAAAGAAACAAACATATTCTCTTATTCCTCAGAAAAATCTGTAAACATAAGTGAAGAAGCTGATGAAAGAGAACCACAGAAGTTCTCTTCTCTGTAAAAAGCAATTCCAAATAAGTGACTTACGGTCGAATAACTGAGATTCAAAGGAAAGAAAGTAAGTTTGCAAATAAGACGACAGATGCTGTTAAATCATCTCTAATTTGCAATTACATATTTTACGTATACACTTACCTGCACACATAAAACTGGATTTATGAATAGCTCAGAGGTGGCCCTGAATCAGAGGGTTTAAATCTGGAGCCAAGCCTCTATCTGCACACCCATAAAGCTGGGGGAAGCAGGGGCCTGATTTTTGGATTTGGGGTCTCATTTCCTGTACAGAGTAAACTAGATGTGAGTTTAGGGGACAGAATCAGGTCTGTAAGAAAGCAGCGTCAAAGAGATTTCATTCACAGAAAAAGTATATGTAAAGTATAGAGTGAAAAAAGTCTCATCATTTGCTAACTTGTCATGGAAAAATACAAGGTTTAAAGGAAGGAGAGAGATTCACTGATTTGCAGCGTTAGCAGTACCAAATGATTAAAAGACAGATCAAGGAAAAAACAAAATTCCAAAAATAAGACATTAAAAATGTCAGGGCTATTCTCTGAATATACGACATATATCAGATTTACAGCTTTTTACGAAATACTAATAATTTAGATTTAGTAAATGTATTAGTAACCATCTTCTCAAAAAATAGGAGATACGTATCTAAATTAAATTAATATAAATCAGCCCCTAGATGTCATCATTGCAGCTGAAATATCACTTAATACAGAACTTTCCTAATTCTGTAGTTGAAAAGGCTGTGTAAAGCAAAATAAACCATCGAAGTAATATAAATTCTGCTCCGTTTTAATGTCTCGATGCCAAAGCAACTAAGACCTCTGACGCTGTGACGAAAAATATAACAAACTCTATGAGTGAGAGAGGCCCTGGCCCAGGTTGCCTAGAGAAATTGTAGCTGCCCCGTCCCTGGAGGTGTTCAAAGCCAGGCTGGATGAGGCTGTGAGTAACCTGATCCAGTGGGAGTTGGAACTGGATGGGCTTTGAGGTCCGTTCCAACCCAAACTATCCCATGACTCTATGATTCTACTCCTGTTCACACAGGAAGAGGAGCACCAGCCAAGGCCTCTGTCCCAGCCCATGCTACACACACGATTCACGTCTGCTGTACACTGAATTATGAAGCAGTTTGTTTAATCTCCAATCAGGAGATTCAGGGACCCCATTTAGATAATACATTATAATAATGCAAAAATCATAAAGCTTTTGGAACGGTGTTGGAACAGCCAGGCACCAAAGTGTAGAAAACTTATGAACTAAATTGAATATTTTATTGACAACTGTATAACTCATTCCTCTACAAGTCACTAACGAAAATAAACCTAATCATTAATCTTCATGACTGAAAAGACTTTGAGACTGAGGCCACAAATAAACAAACACCTTACAGGCAAGTATACAGATTGCTCTTATTTCAAGTTTATACCAAAAAAAAAGTGTGTATGGGGTCCAACACAAAAAAAAAAACAACCCCAAAGAAATTGTGCCTGTAACTCATTTTATGTAACAAATAAAGAAAATCAACTGTGATCCCCTTCACAGCAGCTCCTTCTGAGCTGACACAGCTGCACACGCTGCTGCCAGTGTCCAAAGCCGTTCTGCACATCAGTTTGTGCAAAGCAGTTGAAGATCTCCATCGGTTTGGCTTTCCCATCTACCAACAAACCGTGGGCTCCTCTGAGCGCCGACTGGATCTTTGGGGAGAGGGAGCATGGAGAACAGGGCGGGTGCTCAAGCACAGGGATGCTGTTACGAGCTAAGAACTGCTCCCCGAAGCGCTGTGGGCTGGCGCGGGGCCTCGGTGGGAACTTGCTGCTCACTCTTGCACAGCAGCATTTCCCAACCAAGGGTAAGGAAATGTCTCTCTCTGATCACACATCCCCTCGCACTGAGTGAAACGATGAAATTGTGCCCTGTCTCACTGTGACATGTCTCTCCCCTCCAGGTTCCCCAGATACAGGGTCAGTCTTAGGGTTTCGTGTTGGACATCAAATACTGCGCATGTATTTACCTCAAAAGAGCATCTTTGATGATGTAGCTCTAAATTTACTTGGTATTTCTAGACTATGCATTATTCTTTTAAATTAAGCTTATAATGTTTACCATAAAACTCGTGCCACTGACATTCTGTACATATTTACAGTAATTACAAAGCAATTCTGTATAAACTTTACAAAAACATCAACATTCTCAAGACATTATGCTCAATCTAAGTGTCTCATCTCTACCACTCCAGGACAGTTGCCTTATCCAAATCTCATTTGATTTCATGTCTCCTTCAACGCAAAAGCAATGAACGTGACAAATATGAAAAGAACTTTGTGAATTAAGAAGCCTTTCCAGTGAATGTAAAAGTGTGAAATCTAAATCTGTTTTTGCTGTACGATCATACTTACACAGAGAATGAAATCTTTAACTTGGCTCAGCTTTAATTACAACAGAGAAGAATAACAGAGTATGTGGAGAACGTTACTCATTATCAGATCAGCATTTTTAACCCAGACATCACAGATCCTAGTATATTTTGATTGGATAAAAGAGGCCGAGAGTTCTGTACCTACAAGGGCAACTCAATTCATTAACTGGCTAATTGAACTACAACAAACACAAAGGAAGTTTTTAAGGGAACAGGGACCATGAAAAATAAGCACATGTCTATGAAAAGGCTCCATCTAATATGGCTGAAACTTGACACTGTGGATGTCAAATTTTGGAGAGGTTATGCCACATCTGGAAGTGCAGAGTGCTGCCTGCCTGGACTCTGGAGTATTACCAATTTGTGGGAAGCCAGGAAAGCACCCAAACAGAGAAGCATCACTTCCCTGGGCAGCCTCTTTCTGGTGCTTGACAACCCATGTGGTGAAGAAATTTTTCCCAATATCCAATCCAAACCTCCCCCACTGCAACTTGAGGCCATTTTTTACATTCTATCACTTGTCACCTGGGAGAAGAGCTCAGCACTTACCTCACCACAACGTCCTTTCCGGGAGCTCAGAGAGCGATGAGGTCTCCCCTCAGCCTCCTCTTCTCCAGAATAAAACAGCTGCAGGTTCCTCAGCCACTCCCAGAACTCCTGGGCTCCAGACCCTTCCCCAGCTCCATTTACCTTCTCCAGACACACTCCAGCCCCTCAGTGTCTTAGAGTGAGGGGCTCGACACTCAATGCAGGATTTATGCTGTGGCCTCCCCCTGCAGGGGGACGATCCCTGCCCTGTCCTGCTGGCCACCTCATGGCTGAGCCAAGCCAGGATGCTCTTGGTCTTCTTGGCCACCTGGGCCACTGCTGGCTTGTGTCCAGACTGTCATTGATGCTGAAAGTGCAGGCAAATAAACTCTCCAAGACTCGGTTTGGAGTTTTAGAAAGCAAACAGACTTTGTCAGTCCTGGACAACACAAGCAGTGATGTCCATTCATCGTGTGCAGCCAGACAAGAGCTGGGACAGATTTTCCAAGAAATCTTATACATGTTCTATTACTTTCCAAGGACCAATTTGAATGATCCTATGAACTTCACAACAGTCAAATCTCTTGCTAATTTAGAGTGTTGGAGCCAGCTCTGCCTGACCTTGCATTTGAGATGGAGAAAGGCTGTAAACAGACTGCAGAGGAGGCACCTGTGCAGCACACTGAACTGAACACAAGGGGTTATCACAGAATCATCAGGTTGGAAAAGACCCACTGAATCCTCGAGTCCAACCGTTCCTATCAAATACTAAACCAATCATCTCCCAGGAGTGAAGAGTGTGTGGGAAAGCACCATTGGAAAGAAAACAAGCTGTCGGAGGGACATTCTGTCTAACTTTCCAAGAACACGATTGCTTAGACGAAACTTCACCTTAGCTTAATAAGAAATATTGTACTTTTTGTAATAGTAACCACTTCATGTATCCATCCAGCACGCCCAGTCCCCTTCCCACGGGCACCTTCCCAGCCTCTCACAGAATCAGAGCGGTTTGGGCTGGAAAGGACCTCAAAGCCCATTCAGTCTCACCCCCTGCCATGGCAGGGACGCCTCCTACTGCACCAGATGCTCAAGCTGCTTGTGGCTAACGCCATGGGGAATGGGCAGGGGGCAGGGGCCAATGGGCAGGGAGCCCTGGGCAACGGGGCAGCGAGCACGGGGAACAGGCCGCGGCCGCCATGCCCGGGGCGGCGCCCGTCGTCGTGGCAACAGCGAGGAGGTGGCGCGAGAGCCCTCCGCCGGTCACCTGACCCGAGCGCGCCGGTCACGTGATCCGCTCCCATCGTCGCCATCTTGAAGCGGCGCCGCGGGCACGGGCGATCGGGAATGCTTTCGCGTTCCCAAAGCAGGTAAAACGGGCAGCGGGAGCTCAGCGGCGGCTCCGCGGCGGCCGGTGGGGCGGGGTGAGCGGGTAGTGGCGGCGGCTGCGGGCAGGCCGTGCCGGGCGGGCCCCGGGGCAGCTCCGCTCCGCTCCATGTGCGGAGCCGCGGCTCCCGCCGCAGCCTCCCCCGCAGCCTCCCCCGCGCCGCCGGGTCTCCCCCGCCTCTCCCTCCTCCCTCCCTCCGCACCGCCCGGGGCTCCCTGCAGCGCCGCCTCTCGCCCCGGGGTGCCAAGCGGGGGTGCCCCGAGTCGGGGCCGCGGGGCATGGGGACGGTGCCTTTCCCGGGCCTCGTCACGCTGACTCTCTTCCTGCTCTCCTTCCCTTTCGTACAATCATAGCATCACCAGGGTGGAAAAGACACACCGGATCATTGAGTCCAACCATTCCCATCAATCAATAACCCATGTCCCTCAGCACCTCATCCACCTGCACCCTAAACCCCTCCAGGGAAGGTGACTCAAGCCCCTCCCTGGGCAGCCTCTGCCAGTGTCCAACGACCCTTTCTGTGAAGAATTTTTTCCTAATGTCCAGCCTGACCCCCCCCTGGTGGAGCTTGAGGCCATTCCCTCTTGTCCTGTCCTTGGCAGAAGGGCCCAGCTCCCTCCTCTCCACAACCTCCTTTCAGGTAGTTGGAGAGAGCAATGAGGTCTCCTCTCAGCCTCCTCTTCTCTAGGATAAACACCCCCAGCTCTCTGTCGCTCTTCATAAGAGTTGTTCTCCAGCCCCCTCACCCTCCTTCCTTTCTTTCTTTCCTTTCCCTCCTTTCCCTCGTTCCCATGCCTCCCCATCCCACAATCCTGTTCCCCGTGAGGCCACCTGCGGCACTCTCTGACACGAGCCAGTGTCAGTTCTGTTCTTCCAACCCAGATCTGTGCCCACAGCTCTAATTGCCCACAGGAATCTTGAGCCTGTGGCAGCAAGTACGAAACTGCCCTGAGTGAGAAGACTGGACACTCCATCCCATTGGAACCAAGAGCATCCTGGCTGAGTGTGGCTGCAGGTGCTCCCTGTGTTCCCATTCCTGACCCCACAGCGTGTGTGGTGGGGAAACTCTTGGATGGTCCGTCTAGGATCTCGCTGTGCTACTTGCAGATGAAAAAGGTAGGGGAAATACCAGGTACAATGTGAAAACCCAAGCCTGTGCCTGTAGCTCTCTGAACTTAGATTAAATAAGTAGACTGTTTACTCTTCTCTTACATGAAATGATACTTTTTTTCTTTTAAGCCTATTTATTTATTAATTTCTGGCTCCTACAACAGATCTGTTGCAGTGCAGTGTGGATCATTTTTAATCTACTTGCACAGATCCAACTAAGCCTAGTGTTTGATGGGAACGGTTGGACTTGATGATCTGCTGGGTCTCTTCCAACCTGGTTGTTCTATGATCCTATGATTCTAAGCCTTTAGGTAGCTTCATTTTCTAGTGATCATTGATCCAACTACCTTGTGGCTTTATATTTAATTAATTTTACAATTCTACTGTAGATTTTATCAGTTACCAAGTAAATATTCTTCAGATCAATACTGAAAAATAGTAACCGACAAGAGTGGTCCTCTCTTTCTTAACAATTGACAAAACTTGTTGCTTTTTTTAACTTGAGGTGTGTTACACAAGCATATGAAGTGGGAATGATGCCAGCGTTGCTTCTATTGCTGGTTCTAGTGCTAACCTGAGTTGTAAATTGAACAACAAATAAGATACCTGAAGTGTTTCTGCCCAGAACATTTCAGAAGCAGGAAGGGGCAGCGCAGAACCCACTCCTCTATCTCTCTGGTTTTGCTGTATACACGATCCATATTTAGAAGAGAGTGGATCTCCTGGGCTGCAGAACCAGTTCTGGACGTTCTAGCTTGGCCTCTGTGTTTTTCTTGAAAAAAAAAAAAAAAAGAAAAAAACACATGGAAGTACTTGGGATCCATTTTCAAGGACAACTGATAAAAGAAATATCTGGCATCTCTTTATATCCAGAATTTCATATATAGAATATAAAAATACATATTGTGTATAAAGTGTGCGTCTAGTGGTACCTGAACAGGCTATTTTAGTCACTTTTTCAGAAGTAAATTTCGCTTCTTGTCCAGCTCCTCCCTGCTCCTGCCTTTGCCCCACAGCTCTGCTGACAGAATGTGTTTTCGTGTAAATTTATACCCATTGGCTTTGAATTTAACAGCCACAGTACCACATGATTGCCTGTGGTTTATGGGTAGGTATGTTTAAAGGAAGTCTACGTTGAAATAGCTGTTGCTTTTAGCTTTCCCTCAAAGCAGAACAAGTTCTCTTTATAACATCAGTACCAATTGATTTTCCTTACAATTAAAGAACTGGCAAAAAGGCCACAATTGATACCTTTTCTAGAAAACTACATTTATAATAAGTATGATTTGATGTTTGAGTGGTCTTTAATACAATCGTAGTGAAATTACTCTTGCAAGTGAATACCAGAATGACTTCCTTTTCCCAGCGTTTCAAGTGAAAAATCCCTTATTTTCGTAAACTGTTTTGTCTCTGAATCTGGCTGTTTATGTAGCCATTTGAGAGGTTTTTTAAAAGTTAGAGATAATAGTATTCCACGTTTAGAAGAGACAGAAATCTAAGTAGTTGCGTTTGTATTATTGTGCATGTGCAAATGTCATTGTTTATAACCCCTTTCTCGTAGGTACTATGGAAGAAGGAAGCGGAGTTGCGGTGTTGATGCCAAATATCGGGGAACAGGAGGCTGTGCTGATCTCTGACGCGGTCATCAGCCCAGCGCTGCAGAACGGCGAAGACCAGAGAAAATGTAAAACCGATCCACTCATCAACGTCATCCAGAAACTAAGCAAAATTGTTGAAAGCGAGAAGTCACAAAGATGCCTTTTAATAGGGAAAAAACGTTCTCATCCCAATGCTTCTGCACAACCCTTTGATGCAGATGATCTTTGTGAAATCCCAGCTAAAGCAGTTGAGCTCTCAGTTATTGCTGCTAAAAAGACTGAAGAGTTACAAGCGGATTATTTTGTGACTGAATGTCTTCCCCAAAGCCCCCAAAAGGTGACATGCTACCAGTGCAGCCTGTGTAAGTTTCTGTCTCCTTCACTCCTAACGCTACAAGAACATATAAAACAGCACGGGCAGAAGAATGAAGTGATATTAATGTGCTCAGAATGTCATTTTGTTTCTAAAAGCCAAGAAGAACTTGAATCTCACTTCCAAAATCACCATGAGAATGATGGTAAAAATAGCATCCAGACCAAAGCGCAGCAATCCACAAGTTCGTTTCTGCAGGTGCCATCGGAAGGAAGCGTCAAATCAGGGACTGATCAGACTGGAAATCTGGAATGTAAAGATGCAAATCAGTCTGCTCCTAAGCCTGAAGTGGGCAGGAGGAAATGGTACACGTATGAGCAGTACGGCATGTACCGCTGTTTGATTTGTCGGTACACCTGTGGGCAGCAAAGGATGCTGAAGACGCACGCGTGGAAGCATGCGGGGGAGGTGGATTGCTCCTACCCCATCTTTGAGGAAGAAAACGAAAGCACCAGCTTGTCAGAGGCAGTTGTGACCCCCACACCTCACAGCGTGGATACAGTTGTTCTTTCCTTGGGGAACAATGAACTTGATATCCATAGTGAACCTTCCCTTCACCTTCAGATTTGCAGTTCTGAGCAGCTGCCATGTAAATCACCCGAAAGAACAAATGGAAAAGAGGAAGAGATGTTAAATAAACCCACAGCGCTTTCTCCTGCTCAAGAGGCTTTGGAGGAGACTGTATCGGATACAGAACAGGATAATCCAACAACCGATAGCCTGCTTTCATCGGTGCAGAAAATCATCAGTTGTAGCCCAAATAAGAAGGGTCATGTTAATGTCATAGTAGAGCGTTTGCCAGGTGCTGAAGGAAGTGTCTTACAAAATCCTTTCTTGATGAACACTGACATCGAAACAGAAAAAAAATTAATCTCTGAGGAGCCCTGTGGTAATGGTGAAGAACTTGATGAAGTCTCTTGTCCAGAGGAAATTCAAGAAGTAGTCATAGGAAGGAATAGTACCGAGAAGAAAGATAATGAATTAAGCTGTAATAAAGACCTAACTACTGATGAGAACGTGCCTCCTGCACGAAGAAGGACAAATTCGGAGTCTCTACGACTACACTCCTTAGCTGCAGAAGCTCTCGTTACAATGCCAATCCGAGCTGCAGAGCTAACAAGGTCTGGTCTCAGGACCCTGACCAGAGAAGATGCTGTAGATGCAAGGGCAGCACAGGGAGAAGCTGATGGCTCGTGCACGGCTCATTCTAAAGTGGTGTCCTCACTTAAGAATCCTTCAGAGGAGTTGAGCGGCTTAAACCAAAGCGAACGTGCAATAGTTGATATACAGAAAGAAAGGCCAGAGTTAGCAGAAGCACCAATTAAAATGGGCATCAGCACGTCTCTGCTCACTGTCATCGAGAAACTGAAGGAGCGGACTGATCAGAACGCATCCGACGATGACATTTTGAAAGAATTGCAAGACAACGCACAATGCCAAAACGCAAACGATGTGAATATTCCTGGCAGTAACCTGGTAGAATATATCCCCAATGCAGATCGGCCATACCGCTGCCGCCTCTGCCACTACAGCAGCGGCAACAAGGGCTACATAAAGCAGCACCTGCGCATCCATCGCCAGAGGCAGCCCTACCAGTGTCCCATCTGTGAGCACATCGCCGGCAACAGCAAGGACTTGGAGAGCCATATGATCAACCACTGCAAAACACGAATGTATCAGTGCAAGCAATGTGAAGAATCCTTTCATTATAAGGTAAAGTCCTTTCCTGTGCCTGTCGGCAATAGCAAAACCTCCCATTTTTGCAAGGTTTTTAATAGCTGGTGACCTGACTGAATTGGGTTGGACATCCTGGCTTCATAATTATTACAACTGGGGATTAGTGCCAGCAGCACTTCCCGAATACACAGTTCAGCTATAATTTATCTGCTTTACCCACTGAACTAAACTTGCCTTAACAGTGAGAGGTGTGGCAGGGGATGGAGCTGGATGGGCTTTGAGATGCCTTCCAACCCAAACCAGTGCATGATTCTATGATCTGTTTGCCTCTTGTCTGTGGGAGTGGGGGAAGAAGGAAATTCATTTTCTAAATAAACACAAATCATAGAATGTTCTGTCACTCATGTCAATCCTTCCCATCATTAATTAATGTTATTTACTTTGGTTTTTTTCCTAGTAGAATCACCTGAGAGATAATCTGTGTCCGTGTTGGTGTATCTTTTGTAAGAGTTGTTGTTAAAACCTGAGTAACAATGCCACAAGCAATTGCACTATTTGAAGTGGCCCTTGTATGTTTGTCCTGGATATTTAAACATGGGAGGTTTGGGTTTTTTTCAGAGCCAGCTGCGCAATCATGAAAGAGAACAGCACAGTCTTCCAGAGATCTTTTCAGCGACGTCAAACAAACTAATGTTTTCCAGTGACACAGATGAAAGAGAAGGTACTGTTTGTGTTTGCACATGAAATTACTAAACATAACATTAGTTCTGCTTGCTCTAGTTGTATAAAACTTGAGTTTAAGATCTCATCAGTGTTGAAACATTTCCATGTCTGTTTATAACCTTAAGCGTACATTTTTTTCAGTGTGTAAAATGTATTTTGGGATATCTTGCTGATGTTATTGTTTAAGTAAGACATTTGTAGTCCTTCTAATTGGACCTTTTATTTCTTCTTATGAAAAAAAACAACTTGTATAGAGTATGACTGAGTTTTTAAGAAAGAACTCTCTGGTTTTCCTTCCTTTGGCAGCTCCAGTGTTTTCCAAACCACCTACAGTAAATCAAAAAACACGTTATTTGACTTCACTGTCATGAAGTAGTTTGCTGTCAGCATATACATACTGCACCATCCATTTTGTGTTTAGAAATTTCTGTATAATTACAGTAATGTCCCCAAGTCACTTGTTTTCGCCCTAGAAAGGAGAATGTAACACATTGTAAAAATGCTCCCTGTATCTGAGAGAGTTGCTAGGGTAACAGTAGGTTTGTATTTGCTAAATGTTTGTTTAGCTGTGTATCTCTTATAGTTTAATAGTGTCTGTTTCAAAAACAACAGTGAAATCCAAATCATTGATGTGTTAAGGTGATGAAAAAGAGGAAAAAATAGCCAGGTTTTGAAGTTTAGGAGAAAACTTGGTCTTAAAATCCTTTGAGTCTCCTGGAGGGCCAGTATTTATGATTGCAACTTGAGTGCATCCTCTTCTCTGGTGAGTGAAGGTTCCTCAGAACAGCAGTTTTATTCTGTAATTATTATTTTTTTGCAATTTTATAGCACTGGGAAGACGCTAGTAATTATATCACCTCTTTTTTTTTTGAAGTAGTTCCATTTTGTGTGCATAGCTCTTCTCTGTCCTAACTGTGCTGTCTTGTTTGTTTGGTTAGCAAAATGTGCAGTCACGGTACTTAGGTTGCAGTTGAAGTTTGAGTTCCACTCTCACCTCTGCAGCTGATCAGTAATCACTAAGATTCACTCGAACTCGCATTTCAATCACTGAGGTGCCAGTTCCTGGGGAAAAAGGTTCTCGCCACCATGGGCCGGAGTGTGTGGCTCAGAGCATTCATGAATTGTCCAAAGCGATGTGGTACATGACAGAATAAACTGACATCCATAACTCTTGGCTTTTGTTAGCTCATGCTAGCTTGTTTTCTGGCTTTTGGTATGCAAGTTAGAAATGTGAATGGCAATTACTTCATCACCCTCAGGTAATGTGAGTCTTCCAGCTCTTTGCTCTCAGCAGTGCAGAAGTGCCTGGTTCTGGCAGCTCATCTCTTGTACTCATCGTGTGCCCTACGCCTGCAGCCGTCAGAGGGCACAGCAAGGCAGGAGAAGGGCTAAGGAGCATTTCCTGGCAGCAGGAGAATCATCCCTGGGAAGTAGCTTTGGGCTTTTGTCTTTCTGAAGAGGTAGCATAAATGTTTTAGGGGAAACGCAAGGAACTATAATAGTTTAGCTGATTACAGTTATCTGAGCACAGCTTGGACTGCTACTTCTGACAAGGTTTTGTCTGCTTTAAACCAGGAGTTTTAAAGATGTTGTGATGCAGGAATGACCCCCTTGCAGTGCCTGGAACATGGTAAATTTTAGAGAATGCTGTGCCTTTAGGAGAATGAAAATCAAGATGCCTTTCAGATTTTGAAAACAGTATGTTTTAATAAGATGGGTTTAGAGTTTTTATGCTCTTGTAACTTGAATTCCATGACAAAGGAGCCGCTGTTTGAGGAAACAGCCTGTTTTCAATTTAATTATTTTAGAGATTTTTAATGTATTTTCTCATTATTATCTTATAAAAGAGTTACAGCCATGCGCTTTAATTGATTGTTTACCCCACATGAAATTTAGCAATGTGACTTGAATGAAAACAATTCTTCTTCTAAACTTTTATTAACTCGTACTGTGGAACGCTTAAATTATTCCAGAACCAATTTATAATCAAATTGCGACACCACTGCAGCACAGCAATCTCTTGTCAAACAGATGTCATCCCTATAAAGCGACACAAAGCAAAGAACTTTATGGCAGAGCATCTGTTTATGTGAAAGATGCCTGAGCTGGAACAGTTTCATTTCTTGTTTATGAAATAGTTGGTCCTAAAAGTCTCTTTATTCATCATGGTTGTACAATAAATTAAAAGTGAGCATTATGACACTGGGTATGATCGGATTGTAAATGTCTAATAATGAAGGAATGGGGTAACGAGCAGCATTAGAGGAGCACCTGTTACTGCTGCTGGAACAGAGATCTGGCAGTTCCTCTCTGGCTTGTAAGGGACCCAGTGCCTCCATCCAGAGGGCAAAATAGGTCCAAACCCATAAGTTATCAGAGAGGAGAGGAACACGACTGCTACTTCACTACAGCCAGAGATTATATGATGTATTATATAATAATCTCTGCACGTTTTGTTGAAGGAATAAATACAACATAGTGATTGGTGTAAATGATTGCTCCTAAGTGTGTGCTGCTGCTGGCTGGCCACTTAGAGCCAGGCAATAGATAATATGTTTGCATACTGCTTTAGAAATCTCATCAGATACTGTTTGTTTTAAGCTGCATGCCCAATGAGATACCTAATTCATCATAGAAAATACATCGGGGAGCAGTTTATTTTAAAGCTGCAGAGTTCTAGGATGGAAAACCCATTGCAGTACAGGATGCAATAACCTGACCTTCAGACAACCCCGATTCTCCCCAAGATCTGCAGCCCAGCACGCGCCTGGGTGTTTGTTTGAGGCTTGCTGGTGGAATGTGGGGATGTAACAATCTTTACCCACCAGAAAAATTCCTCAAGGATCTCTTGTTGGAGATGGAAGCTTTGTACATAACTGAGAAGAATGGCTTCACCATTCAGCCAACTCATAAGAATCTAATGTGAAGATAAAACGAACTTGAGCACCTTACACTTGGAAAAGAAAGAAAAAGTAGAATAACTGCGGCTAGAGAAGAGGTTGGATGCATAAAGAAAACACTTTGATTTTGGTTGCATGGCTCTTTTGGAAGAGATGCTGGTTTAAACAACTACAGTCTTACTGTTCTGCATGTTTCTGCTGTTGGTTTGTTTGGGAAGTGCAGGAATAGGCTGGAATGGCAAAGTCAACCACAAGAAAAATACCATCCCTCTTCCCAAGTGTTAATATTTTAATCCAAATCAGTTCCTTTGTTCAGTGAGTGAGCAGGAACAGGGCTGTATGTATGCCCTCTCTCAAGAATAATCTAAACTGTGTGCTTCTGAGCACTCATTTTCCTGTATTCAATTAGTCATTAGCCTTTGTCTCTGCAGACATTAATTTTTTAGGAGTCTCTTCCATTCTGGAAAGAAAAAAATTATTTTTGTTACCATTGCTTTTTAGTTATTTGGAAAAGTTCCAAATGAGTTCTTAATACATTTGGGCAATATCTTCTTTTTTTCTATCACCTCGAATCCTTCAGAAAGTTTGAAGAGGTGTGGATGATAAAGAGGTTTTTAGATGCTTTGGGAGGCCTTTTGCTTTTCTGTGTTTGCCAGCTGAAACGTGTCCTTTCTCTGATCTCACCTTTTCTTTTGATTTGATTCATTCCGCAAAATAGCGAAAGTGCTGAGTACAGCAACTCCTACGTTCTATTGCCTTTTGCTGTAACCCGGGGTTTTAAGCCAGCTCCAGGAAGAAAAGTGTCTGTACAGAGAGAAAGAATGTGTTTCTCTACAGTTTTATTAATTCTGAAAATGGTAGGGCAAGTGCACAACAGCACGGTTAAATAAACTATATCTGTTGCGTCTATATCCATTGCTGGATTGCTCCAAATAATTTAATAGTATTAAATATTCATAGATATTGAAAAGTCTTGCTTTAAAATGTTAATTCATGTTTCATGATTCAGTTTCACTGAACTGATCACCTGAGAACCTGTTACAGTGCTGAGTGCAATTCTAAAATGATGAGGTTTATTTCCTATAGGGAACAAGCCTCCAGTACAGAAGCTGTATAGGTGCGACGTCTGTGACTACACAAGCACGACCTACGTTGGAGTACGAAATCACAGACGGATTCATAACTCCGATAAGCCATACAGGTAAGCGTCTCACTGACTGCTGCCTAATGCCTCCTGCTCCATTCACTTGTTTTAACTAAAAAGGTTACTTAGCTGCTTGTGCAAGTTTGAAGATGTAGTTAAAGAATTTGGATTCCATACTCTTATTGCAGATTTGACGGAGCCGCACTTGCCAGGTGACTTAAACTGCTGACTTTTCCAGGATGCATCTTCTGCTGTAGCAGCCGACTGCTTGTCTTCAGTCTGAAGCATTTATTTATGGAAAGGGAAATAATTGCACTGTAATAGAACTTTGGCCAATAGTAGTAATACATTTATCTAGCTCCTCACACACTTCAGTTTATTTTAGGTTTGCATTATTCTATAGTTTTCTTGATTGCTACTTTGCACGTTGGCTTCTATAGACTGTGGCAAAATTCTGTCTCTCATCACCAGCCCTCCCTGTCTTTATCAGATGTTTTAAACAGCATTAACTCCCTTGTTTAGGATCAGATTTTATAATTTCTCTACAAGGATGTTATATGGATTTATGTAGAAACATGGATATCAAAAATCTCATGTAATACTATAGCTCAGGCCCCAGCAGAAAAATAAACTGCAGGTTTTTTTCTGTTGGTTGCTGCATAAATTCCTGCAAATTCAATCTGTGCTCATTCTGTGTGGATCTCTGCCCCTCTCTAGTGGCTAGAAAATAGAGTTGAGTTAATAGAATTTTTGAGCTAATGTACTTCTGTCTTTTTAATACAAATTCTGGGAGCTAAACACCTTGAAGTATTGAGCTCAGCCAGGGACCTTCTCTTTTGGATAAACAAACCCAGAAGACGTGTTGTGTTTTGATTTGTGTGTTGTAACAATAGCCCATAACGCACAAAAATTTGCAAGATGTTTGCTTAGAGAGCAAATAAGAACACAGATTTATTTCTTTTTGCCTCACCAGTACCTTCTCTATTGCTGTTATCTGTTACTTGGCAGAGTTGCAGAGGTGCACAAGGTAGATGTCAGGAGGGAATATCAGCAACAAGCCTCATCGTTCTTGCTCAAAGGTTGAGACTTTTTGTGGCTGCAAAAGAATCTTGTGGTCCAAAAATTGGATGTTAATGTCATCACTTTGACTTCCATAAATATTGTTAAGTCTTCCCAGATACCTTTGCTTGCTCATAGATTATCATCTCTGGAATAGCATTAGCCTTTAATTGTCAGATTAGTTTACTTGTTGTTGTCTCTTCAGATGTCGAGTTTGTGACTTCACCACTACAAATATGAATAGCTTGAAATATCACATGCGGCGTCACCCCCAGGAGCATCAGGCAGTGCAGCTAATGGAACAGTACAAGTATGTAATGGCTCTCGTTGGGCAAAGAGCTCTCCGAGGAGTGGTCTCACCATGTTAAGATACAAAGCAGAACGCAGATTCTATTCTCTTGCTTCCTAGATTCGTTCTGTTCTCTGTTCTGTTAGTGACTTTTTTGAGAGAGAGGGAGATTGGATGGGGCATTCCCAGGCGGTGTTTGCACTGGCTAATTAAACATGTCCACAGTTTCCCTCTGGTACAGCATTTAGCTTTTTCTTTCTAGAATGGGCTGGTTGCATATAAACTGCCTAATGCAAGTAGTGTCTGGACTGTATTAATTACCAGAGCATGCCTGGAATTGTCTGGGAGAACACATGAGCTCAAACCATGCCAGGGGCGCTTCTAACATTCAGCATTAGGGATTGTTACGTTCCAGCACCTAGGAATGTCCTCTGGCGTTGTTTAATGCCCTAGTCTAGGCATGGCCTCTGCATATACATGTTAGTTAGAATCCCTCTGCCCTAGTTAAAGATTAGTATAAATAGTCATTATGTGTAAGTGACAAGCATCCTTTATAGTCTGTCCCTGGATATGTCTATATAAATATATATATAAAAGAAAGCTGGCACAAATACATGCTATTTTTCACTACTATTTTGAAACAAAATAAAACAAAAAGCTAGAAAGGCAAGAAACATAGGAATATTCTCAACATTTCATAGTGGAAGACTTTTAACGGCAATACGAAGAATCCAAATGAAACTCTTAGGTGAATGTGCTTTTCCTCAAGAAAATCTGCTTCTACAAATTTGAAGTCCTTCCATATTTTTTCCCCTAAAATGTTCCTAGTAGCATTAAGTTCCACGTGCTCTGCTGTTGTACTTCATACAGTATTGCCCAGTGCTCTTAGTATTACCGGGGATTACTGAAAACCTCCACACCTTGGTCCCTGCATCCCCAAGGAAATAGTCTATCAACAGCTGGAAGATAATTGTTTCCTCAGTAGATCGATTGAGGATAGACTTGAACAGTGAACTTTAATAATTCAACACAGGTCAACTAGTAGGGCAAATGATGCTATAGAACTGAAAGGGTTCTGCTGCTACATTTGGTTCTGTTTCTCCAGGAATGTCTTGCCAATACTGTAACTATACATTACACGTGTGATCATAAAGCACAGTGCATCAGGCTAATAGCTGCCGCATTTCTGTTCCTTGATTTGAACTCTGTGCTAAGGCAGCCAGCAGCATTTGGCTCATGATGCTGTTCTCAGCAAAGTAAATCTCATTTGTAAATCACCTGAGAAAATTAATATCCTTCAGAAAACGAGACTGTAATTAAAAGGGGATAAAACCAAACACTGAAGTGCTGCTTCGTTCACTGGTACCAACCCCCTGACCAAACTGTGTCAGCAGCACAGAAGACTCGTACCTATAATAAGCCAGTGCAATACGTGTTCCTGGATTAAGATCATTTGTTATCTTTGTTTTGCAAAAAAATCATTTTAGCGTAAATTTATCTATAAATTAACTATAAGGTCTGCCTCTCATCTTATGAAATAACAGCATTAATTATTGGAAATACTCAGATTCTCAACCTGGGAGTGAACTTGCCTATATGCGAAAGCCTCCTTGTAAGAAAAAAAAAAAAAGCTTCAAATTAGAAAGAAACAAGAAAAATGGGGTAGTACATCCCAAATCAAGTAATAGAGAGAAATGTGCTAGAAGGACGTGCCTGTTGTTCCCCAGTAGGACAGAATTCTTTTGCTACATAAGCAGGGTAATGTACAGTACCTTTGCTGTTCTCCACCAGCTTCTACTGAGCAGAAAGTTTCCTGTATACAGCTATTTGCAAGGCATTCAAGGACTGTATTTTGCTTAAAAGTTAGTAAAAACTTACTAGTTTAGTACTGATTTCAACAGACTCATTGTGCTGTTACATCAGGATCACTTTTCTTGAGCAGAAAGCATCTTGTTGTCAAAGAGGAATGAGAGAGGCAGAGATGCATTCCTAGCTATAACTTATAGCAAGGTCACCTTTGATGGATCCTGGTCTTTTCTATGTGATTTGAGGAAACTGAAGAGTTCCAGAGGTGCAGGTAGCAAAGCAATGTAGCTTCCTCGTCCAAAAGACAAGAAGCTAGTTCATTCTTTATCATGAGTGCTGCTCTGCTCTGGAGTGACATCATGCAGCGTCACTGATCTCCTTCGTGCCGAGATCACCAGTTTATCATCTTGGAAAACACTTGTAAAAACTTCCTCTGTTATGTTCATGCAAGAAAATAGTCCTGTGGGATCTGCCTGGTGAGGCATGGGTACAGGCTGCCCAGAGCAGAGGTGGCTGCCCCATCTCTGGAGGGGTTCCTGAGTTGGATGGGGCTTGGAGCCCCTGATCTAGTGGGAGATGTCCCTGCCCATGGCAAGAACTGGATGGGCTTTGAGGTCCCTTCCAACCCAAACCATTCTATGATTCTGTGATCTTGGGTTATTTCTGTCCATAAACATACACACATATCTGTGTAAGTAGGACTTTTTCTTCAGGTTTTGGTTCTTTACTGTATAGACAGTGATTTAGAGGGAAATGTAAAAATGTAGTCTTGTGGTACCTGAGCTGATGGAAAACTCTATGGAGAAACTTGTCACCTGCCTGAATCTCAGTCTGTTCAGAATCTACCTTGACGCTGTCCTTGGCAACCCTGCTGGGGCTGACCCTGCTGGAGCAGTGGGTTGGACTAGGTGAGCTCCACAGGTCCCTTCCAACTTCAACAATCCTATCATCCTTAAACAAACTAATATATGCTACATCAGGGAAGACTCTTATTAGTTCAATTAAAATTATCAGTGCTAATTACACAGCTCCTTGGTTCAGAGCAACGACAAAGAGAGCTTACTGCCTGCCTGCGAGGGACCACTCCATGTACTCCATGTTTCCACAACCATCAGAACTACTTCATTTTTGCAGTAATGACACTATTTTAAACAGGCCAAATAGATAAGACTTAAATTCAATTGCTTAAGGAATCAGAAAAGCAAACCTGAAACCGTGAGAATAGTCTTAAATTTCAGGATGACACTTTGCAAACTACTTCGACCTAGTTACGAAACTGAGAAGGGGACTGAGAAGAGGATTGACATGTACCTCGCTGTTCGCTCATCCAAGCCATTACTAAACTCATAAAATTTAACTTGTAAATGGTTTTTTTTGCCTTCTCCACTTTTTACCCTAGGTGTTCTCTCTGTGGATATGTATGTAGCCATCCTCCATCCCTCAAGTCCCACATGTGGAAACATGCAAGTGACCAAAATTATAACTACGAACAAGTGAACAAGGCTATTAACGATGCGATTTCACAAAGCAGCAGGTATGTTTGATGTCCTTTCACTCCCTGTCATCTAGAATTTTCAAAGGACCCGACTCTGATCCAAAATAAAGCTCCTGTCAAAAAGCAACAACTGTACGTTTTGATATTTGTTTTGGTTTTTATTATTATTTCAGGTTTCAAGGACAGCTTCCTGACAAAACCCTTTTAGAAGGCACAGATGACAGTGCAGTCCCTGTGCTAGGAAATGCTGACACCTTGGTGTCTTTTACAGAGTCTATTAACCAGACTACAAATGAGATTTCAGGTTCTGATGAAAACGAAAAACCTAACGTGATAAATACCTCATGCAGTTTAGAAAAGAACTCCACTCTGCCCTGCCTTGGCACGGAATACTGTGTTCTGCTCTTCTGCTGCTGCATTTGTGGATTCGAGTCCACCAACAAAGAAAATCTTCTGGATCACATGAAAGAACATGAGGGTGAAATCATCAACATCATCCTAAATAAGGACCACAGCACAAGTCAGAACACAAACTAAGTGAAGCAGGAAGTTAGAGGTGGCTTCCTAGAGAGAATGATTTCTTTCTTTGCTAATTTTTGCCTGGGAAACTTGCTATAGAGAAGAATTGCAAACAAAATGTGATTTCCTACCCTGAGTCCTTATTTCAGTAGGAGTACAATAATTTACCTGGGGACCGATGAATCATTTAAGAGCTAAATATAATGAGCAGGGAATAGAATGATGCATTTTAACCTGTTCTTTCTCCATATGGTGCCAAGAAGGTAGGATTGTTGGTTTGTTTTTTTTTTTTTTTAATTCTATTGTCAGGTTTTGTCTTTGTTGTTTTCCAAGTATTTCAGCAAAGAACTTTTTTGCCCTGCTTTTTTGAACCTAGCAACAGACAAGATCCCAGTTTTACAATGTGATCTCAACCCCCACCCTGCCTGGATTCTGGGAGAGGAGGTGGGTTGAGGGTTTGTCCGTGCTTGCATGCACACACAGGCATTGCATATTTCCCAGTCGGTTTTTTAAGGCCTTAAAACTCCAAGCCATCCTTCAGCAAAGACTGTCCTCCTTTCTGCTGATTTAGAGCAGCAGGAGCTGGAAAGCCTGGAAGCATTTGCTAATGACTGTTGGTCTTATTGGGTCCTAGCTAAAAAAACTGCTGTCTTTGGAATTGATGGTGTAAAAGATCCTTTATAATAATGACCTGCTGTTTCTTAATGGTTTTCTTGACACATTCAGCTGAACTATTTAGAGAAACAAAAAAAGCTTAAGTCACTTAATTTGTGGTGATTACTTTGCAGTGCGTATGAGCAATGGTTTTTAATGAGAACAAAGTATTAACAAGAGCTGCCTCAAAGAGATGTAGATTAAACCCACGTAGATTCCTAAAGATGCTGGTGAGCACCAAGTGGGATTCTGAGAAATGCCTACAAGCTCTGGAGTTCTTTGCAATCCCACTGGCTGCCTAAATTTCCCACTTGTCTGGCAGAGCTGTAACTCTAGAAATAATTCAGTGAAAGACAGAGTAATCTTCCTGTAGAGAATAGTATTTAAGCAAAAATGCAGGCAATGGTTTCAGCAAAACCTCTATCCAGTCACTCATAGAATAAATTTGTCTAGTGCATATAATATGGATTCATAAAGTGAATTAGGGATTACTTTATTTTCCAAAACACACATAGAAATCTCTCCCTTTTAAAGCTTTTGCCTTCTAAAATTTCAGTGCACTTGTTTGTTTACAGTTTGCAGTAGAAGCCATTCATCTGAAATACTGTTATACAGGCTAGTTACCTGGCAACTTTTTTGAGGTTATTTATGAAGTTGGCTACTTAAATTGTTTGAAATATAGGCCTCAATCAAGTGAAGAAGCAGCACCTCCAAAGAAGCCTGTCAGCACCTTCCTCTTTCTGGTTTGGGCACATCTGTTTGCTTTTGGGTGACTGGTGCAGAGAAGTGTGCCTGGTTCCCAACCCAGGGATGCAGGTACCTGATTTTTCAGTATCTTGTCACTTAAAAAACCCTTTTACTTACTCTGAGAAACATCATATGTTATGGTTGCTTCCTATTTCTACCTTTCTGCCAGCAGAAATAAGCTCTAGCTGTAAACATAAGGTATCATACAGAGTGTGCAGCCAGCACATTGTCACTGACAAGAAGTGGCAAACAGGAAAAGAAAACCAAGTCTTGATACAAATCGATGAAGCAGCCCAAAATCTAAAGGCCAGGGTAAGGCCACTGAGGTTCCAGTTAATGATTTTTGTTTTCAAGTGATTTCCTCCATTTGACTTTTTGGGTTAAATATCCATTGCTTTGTTTACAAATTAGATAGCAAGAAGTACTCATTTTACTTGAAAAATGGTCAGGATAGATCATCAAAGCATGTTTTGTGTCAGATATCTGAGGTGTTTTAAATACATCTGTGAAGTAAGTATAGAATATTTTCGGGTAAAACTTGTTTTTCATATTCTTACATTTGAAATTTTTACATTTGAAAAACATGACTTATTGACACAGTCTCCAGTTCAGTTACAGATAGTAAACCTTTAATGGGATATTCATAATCTTATTGACGCTAATGTACCTTCAGTATGGAATTAATATGAATTATCTGGAATATATCTCAACTTTCTGTTGCAGAGATCCCATTTGTTGAAAAAATTAAAGGTACAGAGAGATCCATAAGAATGCTGAACTACCAGTCAGTATTCGCAGGAACAATATTTTGCTGCATTGTTATAGTTGTGTAAAGGGAGAATTATTTTAAAGTTGCTCAACTAGTGGAAGATAAAAGGTGGAAAACTTGGCCTCATAAGCTAAGAGGGAAGTGGCAGTGGACTGAGACTTAACAAGCAAGTAACCTTGAGTCAAAGTGAATAGTTTTGGTGTGTACCAGCTGTGTGTGCAGCTGGATTCACCATAACGGGATGAGTAAGGCAGATGCTTCCATTCACAAGTTGGTTTTTGCCTCCTTGTTGTTTTTTTCTTTTTGACCACATGTTCTTATAAAGTAGCAGGAAGGCCATGGTCTCTGCAAACTGTTACCAATTCTAACAAAAGGAATAAATGACACAGAAGTTTGAGCTTACCTGTCCCTGTGCTGCTTGCCATCAGGTACCCACTCACATTTCCACAGGCTCTACCGAGAGTTCTGCATGTGAAGTAATTATAGGCTTTGTTTTGATGAAAGCAAATTATTCCTCAGGTTATCTGCTTTAGGAAGTGTACGGTTGGCTTGGTTGCATGTTGTTTAAGGGGTTTGAAGCGTATTTCGGTCTGCAGTCTTCCCCTTTATTTAAGCTCTTCTGTCACAGCACTATCGGATGGTTCACTTGCTGTTTGCTTAAGTTAGGTTTTAGTCTGTGATATGAACTGTATCACGTAGCTTTGTTTTAAATGCCCGAAGAGAGAACTTCCTTCGTGCTAGACCATACCGATAAATAGGCACACATTTCATCTTTGATTTATGCTTGGCCTGGAAAAAACAGAGTGGGATTCAGTCAGAATTAATGTATTTTCCTCTTTCAGAAGCACTTATTTAATCATTTTTTTAAAATGTACAGTTGGTGCTCAAAGTAACATTTGTTAAGATATATTTAATAGAAATTTACATTTGCATTTGATATTCATGGACATGGGTACATGTATTTTTTTAAGAAGAGGTATTGTAACACTATGGCACTGCTTTTATAGCCAAAGTATAAAAGATGTAGAAAACTGACATGTAAAGACTGCAGTTAATTCTGTACCTTATTAAATAGGATGAGTTTCATTTTATAAAGCTACCCAGCACATTAAGCTGCATGCCTTAAGCTCTCTCTAGGACCATGTTCCTGATAGACGACTGTTGAGAACGATGAAGCAGAGTCTGTAGTCCTACTTTAACTACCTTCTGAGATACTGTACAATGGTAGAATAATTTATTTTGCTTTACAGGAGTTTGTCACGTATTGACTTTAATATTGTATTTTGGTAATAAACTTTTTTTGTTAAACGCTTCTGTCACTTTTATTTGAAATACAAATATGGGACATTCAAACATAGAACCAATGTTTAGAGAGATGGCAATCTCTTTGACTCAAAAGGTATTTGAAATATTTCACTGCCGTTTCTTACTCTTGTGTCAAATTACTACAGTTTTAGTACTGTTAATACAAGTTTTATAAAAGTAACTGTAGTACTGAAATAAGAGACTATTAAGTCAGAACACTTGTTAGCCTGTGTGCAGTGATGAGGGGCACTGGAACGGGGTGATCTTTAACATCCCTTCCACCCCAAAACATTCTCTTAAGTACGTATTGCTGGACTGTAAAATCAACTGAATATTGCCCTGAAGAAGTGAACTCTGGGAGAGCTGGGGGTGTTTATCCTGGAGAAGAGGAGGCTGAGTGGAGACCTCATTGCTCTCTGCAACTCCCTGAGAGGAGGTTGTGGAGAGGAGGGAGCTGGGCTCTTCTCCCAAGGGACAGGGACGAGAGGGAATGGCCTCAAGCTCTCCCAGGGGAGGTTCAGGCTGGACATAAGGAAAGAATTCTTCACAGAAAGTGTTGTTAGGCACTGGCAGAGGCTGCCCAGGGAGGGGGTTGACTCGCCTTCCCTGGAGGTGTTTAAGGGACGGGTAGATGAGGTGCTGAGGGACACGGTTTAGAGACTGGTGGGAATGGTTGGACTCGATGATCCAGTGGGTCTCTTCCAGCCTGGTGACTCTATGATTCCAAGCCCCTCCAGTCCCACCCCCGCCACGGCAGGGGCACCTCCCGCTGGAGCAGGGACTCCGAGCCCCATCCAGCCCGGCCTGGAACCCCTCCAGGGACTCCAGTTCGCTCACCGCGGGGTTCGGCAGCTCAGCCGCTCCCCTCATCACCGCAAAAACCGCGGATGCCCTCACGCTGTCGCTCCCGCCTCACGGTGCCGCCTCACGCCATGGCCACGCCCCCGGTGCGCGCGCAGCCGGAGCGGCGCCGAGCGCAGAGGTACCGGGAGCGGAGCGGGCCCGGCCGCCCGGCCTCAGCCTGCCCTCTGCCCTACCTCTTCTTACCCTTCGCTTGCCTTTCCCCTTCCCTCTCCTATTCCTTTCCCTTTACCATGGCGTCCGCCTTCCTTCCCGTGGATTCCGTTTCCCGTGGCTTTCCCTTTCTTTCCCATGACTTCCCCTTTCCTGCGGCTTTCCCCTTCTTTCCTGTGGCTTTCCCTTCGCTTTCTCCTTTCCCTTCACTTTCCCCTTTTCCCTTCGCTTTCCCCTTTTCCCTTCGCTTTCCTCTCCTTTCCCTTCGCTTCCCCTCCTTTCCCTTCGCTTTCCTCTCCTTTCCCTTCGCTTTCCCCTCCTTTCCCTTCACTTTCCCCTTCTTTCCCTTCGCTTTCCCCTCCTTTCCTTTCGCTTTCTCCTCCTTTCCTTTCGCTTTCTCCTCCTTTCCTTTCGCTTTCTCCTCCTTTCCCTTCACTTTCCCTGTCTTTCCCTTCGCTTTCCCCTTTTCCCTTCACTTTCCTCTTCTTTCCCTTCACTTTCCCCTTTTCCCTTCACTTTCCTCTTCTCTCCCTTCACTTTCCTCTTCTCTCCCTTCACTTTCCTCTTCTCTCCCTTCACTTTCCCCTTTTTCCTTTGCCTTCCCCTTTGTAAGAGTTGGTCATAGGGCACCTTTTTCCATGGCCATCGCATGGCCAGCAAAACCATTCCCTGAGCTTTAAGGAGGTGAGGGAAGCTGGCTGAGGCTGTAGCGCAGGGAAAGAGCCTGGCTACAATGACCCTCTTGTCTGTATTAATTAATTGTTAGGTTTCCCACAAACCAGCTACTTCAAGACAACCTCAGTACATGCACACATGGCTCTCTCCATGTGTTTTCCCATATGCGAGGAAAAGAGATGAAGTTAATCCAGTGCCAAAGGTTTTGAACAGCAAGGTTGTGCAGTTGAGGTGTGTTTCTCTCCGCCTTACCTGTCGGTAACACCAATGTCCAGGAACAGTGGTGGATTTCCATGTTCAGGGTTGATTTCCAGATGTCATCTGGCAAGGTGAAGCAGGTTTATGCATGGAGTGTGTCCACAGGGCAGAGAGTGCTTGGGAACTGACAGCAGAATGATGAGTTGCTGCTCTTCCATTTGTCTCCTTTCTAACCTCAGTCAAAGTTTCTGCTGGCAGTGAAATATGATTCTCCTTTCATATACTTAATACAGTATTAAGTGAATGTTTGGGTAGGAAGATGTGTTGCTTCTGTGTGTCCGTTTAGGTGTGAGACTGAAGAATAATGAATTGAAGGCATCATGACAACTGTGAGACAGAGAAGGGCTGGAAAAGGCACAGAAGCGGATGAAGATCAGCCTTCGGAGGAGAAGAACGTGAAGTCTGACGGGAAAGTTCCATCTGGTGGGTACTGAAAAGGATTGTAACATTCTGGCTTTATGGCGTGATTTTGATTCTCTGATTCAATGAAATATTTTTCTTCCAAGATCATACAGGTAGAAAGCTGTGGGATGTACTTTCAGTAACTGTTGGTGGAATTGTTGCAGTCTCTGTTGGACTTCTTACTTCTGTTTACGTTGCTACACTGCATGAAAATGACCTGTGGTTTTCCAATATTAAGGTAACAGTTATTTTCATTGTTTCCTGAGTGCTTTCATAGAGCATTAATAGAAATGTTAGTTGAAATGTCATTTATTTATGTATTTGTTTTGTAACTTGCTCAAAACCAGAATATTTGGGTTTTTTAAATCCAGCTTAAAAGAAGCTGTCCTTCGTGCCATGTTTTAAACATTTGATTACACATCTATAAATTCCTTTCCGTGATTCTTCTCTAAAAGCATTGCTGCACAGCTCCTGTCTGAATTGTAGTTACGGTTCTTCCAAGCACTGATCAATATGTAGAATAGAATTTCAACAATATACTGTATTTTGCTCTAAAATCATCTTTCTTTTACCTAAAACAATCAGAACACAAACAAAAACTGGTTAAAATACATAATATGTGAAATCCTGGCAGTCAGTTCTTTAATTGTGTTTACACCATAACCTTGTAATATGGTTTAGGCACAGTCTCTTACTATCCGATCTCATTTTATATAACCTTATCCTAAATGCACAAACCTCAAAACATATTTCAGACATTCAAAAATGTAAAGCCAACATCTGCACTGTAGGAGGGTTTTCATTCCCAAGATCCAAAACTGACTAGTTTTTTCCTAGAATCATCGCATGGGAAAATAACCCAGCGGTACTCGTATCTAAATTTAACCAGAGAAAAGGAACAGGTGAGTCATTTCCCTGCTAGATGCCTAAAATTCACTCTCTCAGGTCTACGTATTGCATTATTTGAAGAGGACGTATATTTAATTGCAATACTTGCGTTGCAGGATGTCTTTCTACCCATAATTCTGTCTGGCTTTATTGACATGGAATACTGGGAGAAGTTAAAACTGCTCTAGGACTGGAAAAGTATTGCGAGTGAATAAAGCAGATGTTATCTTAGCATGAGACAGATGTAAAACTCACTAGTGTTTGTCTCATAAAGTATAGCATTTGGTTGAATACAGCTGGTGCCAGGATTACAAATTAATCACGTTTGAATGCAATTTTGCTAATTAGATCCCCTCAGTTACTACTCTCCCCCTTCTTAATAAATTCCAAATGTTAATATTCTTTTCTTTATGTTGGTTTTTTTTATTATGAGCATTTAAAATCAGCCGCTTCTTGGTATTAGAAAACTTCCCAGTGGTGATGAATTCGAAACTGGAGCTCGTTCAAACTCCAACATTCTCAATTTGCTAAGTGTGTGGCTTTTAGTACTTCGTACCGATGCCACTTTGTTCTGCTGATACCACAGTGATTTGTGTGTGGTAGAGCAGCTGGAGAGTTTAATTATGAACTTAGATTGAATCAGATGCATGTTTATCCATAGTTTTTTCTCAGACCAGAACTTAGATTTGTTTACTTTGTGAACAGTTGATTTCAATAAAACTTGCATTGTGAGACAGGATTCTGTACTGGGCAGCAGAGGAGGGAGCAGCATGATTTTGTTTAAATCTTTTTTTTATGTAGCATTATGTCAGCTCTGAATTAGTATTGCGTGTGTTCCAGCCAGAGATGGGAGTGTGTAAGGAAGCTGGAAGTCTTGGGATTCTATCCGTTTCCCTAGTTAACAGCATCATTGACAACTCAGCCATGTGTCCCTCACCCTAATTTCTCCTTGTATTTTAATTTGAACCAACTTTCACGGATTGCATGAACCCAAAGCCTCAAGCCACTGTAATGATGGTATTCACTGGTGCAGCAAGAACTTGATTTGAAAGCAGCTTTGTATGATTGTGAGAAGCAAATGGAAAGCGAACTCACTGTTGTGCTTTTCACTTGCAGGAAGTCGAAAGAGAAATTTCATTCAGAACAGAATGTGGGCTTTATTATTCCTACTATAAACAGATGATCCAGGCTGCTTCCATCCAGCAAGGTATTGTAAACTGTAAAGTAAGTTTGACTGGGTGTTGCCAGCTGCCTGTTTTTGATAGGTGTTTCAACTATAGTTCAGAACAAGGAATGCCACACCTTCACTTTCTGATAAATGATGAAAAACTTTCCTATCTGTTAAGGTTTCAGCCTTGCTGGGTTATTCGGTGTGTTGCTTTCATTTTTACTCTTCTCTGGTTTAGTTTGAATAGTGATCTGTTTGTGGAAAGGGGCACTTGTTTTTTTGCTGTATGCCTGGACCGTAAGTGGCAAAACAGGCAGCCTCCAAGAAAATCAGATACGATGATGGGGTTTTCGGTGCCAGTCTCATGTTTTCTAGATAGATAACTGCTGCTTCCTAGCAATATTACTTTTACTACACCTATCCTACCACTTTGTCAGTATTGACATCACCTGCGTTCAGAGCAGTTACAAGAGTGGTTCCCAAGGCGCAGGCTGTGCCACAGATTCTGTGCTAGGAATATAAGTGTGAAAATAAATGTTTTAGATGTTACCAGATGCTTAGTACTTGAATTAGCGCTCTGAGCTGCATTTGAGGCAGGGAAGATGAAGACCTCGGGTCATGTTTATTTAGAGGCAATGGGATCTGAATCCTTGACTCCAAGTTGGCAGGTTTTGATGAGAGTTCCTAAAATACCTTTTAAAAAGTTATTCACTGTTCAAATGAAGATGGAGGGGGAAAATGACAATCTCCTATTTCAATTTCTCTTTATCGTTAAGGTTTACATGGTTTAGTATATGACAATAAAACTGAATCTGTGAGGACAATTAACATACTTGAAAGAATGAATGTTTACCAGGAGGTGTTTCTCAGCATTCTGTATAGGATTCTTCCAATCCAGGTAGGCATTTATTTATGGCTTTAGATTGTAAGTGCATTATGAAGATTGCGCAGTGAATCGTAGCTCCCCTTTTTATTTATTTTCTAACTAGAAATATCCCCGATACCTTTTTAATTTGTAAAAGCAAAACCTAATTCATGTTAAGTAGAATCGCCCCCCATGAGTGTTTTATGTCAACATGGGTATTCTTGTGTTTTACAGCAATACCTAGAGCCCGTTTATTTTTATATCTACACTTTGTTTGGACTTCAGGCAGTTTATGTCATTGCTCTGTATGTAACAAGCTGGCTTCTTAGTGGAACGTGGCTTTCAGGGTTGTTGGCAGCTTGCTGGTATGTTACAAACAGGTAAGTGAGATTAAACATTCCATCTTTCTAAAATTGTACCTCATGTCAAAGGTAAGGCATTAAACCTTCAAATGCATGATTGATGGGATAAAACATAGAAAACTGTAAGCCCTCTATGCTGATTAGTTGAAAAATGGAAAAAAAATGTTTTAATACAAAAGAATTAAAAAATAAGCACAAATGAGCTGACACAGACTAGGGTTTTAAAGTAACAAGAAGTTTGAGTAGAAAATTGTGGCTTAATTTATTTTCTCAAAGTGGACTGCATCTTCAAGATGTGTTTGGATCTCCGGATGATGTTCCCTGCCTGCTCCTGCCTAGGATCCCTTAAAGTCTCCTTCAGGTCTCTTCTCATTGTCCCCACCCAGCCTCCGGGGATCCCCTCAACAGCCCAAGATCAGCTGAAACTGAGCTTCTCTGCTACCTTATTCCTGTAGAGATCTCTAAGACTCAGAGAAGCAAGATGGTAATTGAGCTGGTTGGTGCTTTATCATTTGAAGACTTCTCAGTCTGATGTCAAAAATAAAAGAACTGGCCTTAAGCTAGCAGTAAGCTGCTGGTATGGAGCTAAGACTGGTGACATAGGATGTTTACCTATGATTTACTCAAGAAAAGAAAAGTACAGAGTCAATTCTATCAAAGCTCTATTTGATATGTTAGTCAGCAGCTGTAAATAAGCTCGTGTCCCTTGCAGAATAATTGTAGGTATGTAGTGGTAAAATATTTTTCTAAGAGGAAAGTAATGACTGCCCTTTGAGGAACTTCTGCTGGCTTTTGTCACATAGTTTTTGTGTTAGAACACTCAAAGCGATGCTCAGAAGTCGTTAAGCAGTTTAGCAATATTCAAATCCAACGCGTTGGGATTACAGTGAAAAAGCTGATACCCGTTTACTCTTAGACATGCATTTTGCAAACCAAAAAATGAAGTAAAATTTCCTGCGGAGTGAGAACTCTCCATGCTGGCTTTTGGGAGTGGTTTTGTTTAAGGGGGTTGTTTGTTCATTTTTAAATCACCCAAGGTGTGCTTTCTAAGACTTAATATGTAGTATAAGTTTTTAACAGTAACTGAAGCTAAAGCGCAACATTTGAGGCACAGAAACAATGCAGAACTTTCATAATGATGTTTTGTCAGAGCCAGACGTGTTGAAGGAACCAGTGTGAAAGGCCTCAAATTTTATCGATTAGGAGTTAAGTTACCACACAGATGCCTGTCATTGCAACCTCTCTGTCACCAAGTGGTGTTCGACTTGTTTTCAATTTATGGAACTCTTTGTTTGCTTTGTACAGAGTAGATACCACAAGAGTAGAATTCACCATTCCTTTAAGAGAGAACTGGGCACTGCCATTCTTTGCTGTTCAGATAGCAGCCATCACATACCTGTTCAGAACTCATCTACAGCCTGTCCAAGAAGTGAGTATTTCTAATAAACGTGACACAGCAAAATTAGTATCAGAAACTGTCAATAAAACTTAAGATAACATACTTAGCAAGCATTTATATCAGTGGATATATACACATGAATCACTAATAATGCTGAAAACATGGATCAGGTGAGCGTTCTCTTAATGTAAATGTATTTGAAATACGAAGGAATGAAGATGCTCAGCAGAGAAAAAAATTTAGTTCTAAAGAGTAGAAGACAACAGTACTGTATATTTAAAAAGATACAAGAGACTAACACAAAGTAGGGAGGAGAAAAGCTGGTAAAGCACAAGGATTAAAGATTTTCTTTTGATTCCATTTCTTTTACAAATCGAGGAGGTTGTCCTGATCTGCAAGAATAAAAGCAAATTTGTGATACAGTTTCTTTGACAAATGGTTCTAAAGTCATTAATCCTCAATTTGTTGAAATTTGTTTACAGTGTGGTAAAACACACATTGCCTGTTAGTCTGTGGGCTGAAACTATTGGAGATCTCATTGTTTTCTCACAAGCCGTGTCGCTGTGGTAAAGAACAGGCATAAATGCAAGGATATGTAATGCCAAAAAAATGTTCCTTATCCTCCAAGCAGTTATTGCAGTTAGAAACTTCATATTAATGTTGTAAAATGGATCATTGGTTGTTTTTATTCAGTCTTTTGTGAGTTTTTTGTTTGTTTTTAATGAAGGAAATTATAAAGTTAAATAAAGCTTCTTTCCTTCCTTCCAGAGATTGACACTCATGGCTGTGTTCATAGCAACGTTTCTCTTCAGCGTGACTTGGCAATTTAATCAGTTCATGATGCTGATACAAGCATTGGCTTTGTTCATACTGGACTGCTTTGACATGCTTCCCACAGCAAAGGTAAGATCACGTTTGCAAATAAACAAGCTTTTTTTTAAATTCTCTATCACAAAGCTAACAATTTTGGAGGTCTTTTCCTCACCAGGAGCCTGGATGCACGAAGTGACACAGATTCCACACTGTGCTCTGTGGTGCTTTTAAGTAACCACAGTGTCTGCACTGCATCTGGAAATATCAGTAGTCAAATAATTAGCATTTCCGATTCTTCTCACCTGATTTTATTTCACTTGAAGTAATTCTCTTCTGTTGTTTATTTTTTGTAGGTTTGTTTAGACAGAGCTAGATTTTGACACTGGGAAGGGGTTGCTTTTAAACACAATCCTAACACTTGATCTAATAACCACACTGTTACGTTGCTGAAGTGAAAGAAGCAAAAAGGACTGTACTAAACCATCATAAAAGTTAGAGAAATCAGCTAATGTCAGATTGGAGAACTATGCCGAGTTCTCCTTAGTCATAAAGACATTACAGAGGCTACAAAAACACTCCTTTAACTGAAGAAAATATGAAACATCTTCCAAATACTGAGTCATTAATATTTTCCTCGCTCTGCATTTGTTCAATTAATCTGCTTCATTATAGCACCAGGTATAAAATAGGTATAAAATCTTAACCTAAGTACTTCAGGACATAAATATAGAAAGGATATATAATAAAAGCTTTAAATGTAGTGATTTAGTGCAAGGTGATACCTTTTTTTGTAAAATAATTGATGTTGAAATAAATTATAAAACTTATTCAATGAAAAGAGTGTAAAGTTTTGTAGGCATAAAAATCTCATTGTTTTTACAGGTTACGTGGCTCTATATCATTCAGGTTTCTGCATTATTGCTCGTCTGTGTCCTACAGTTCTTCAATTCTATGATTCTTGGATCGTTACTTATAAGTTTTAACACTTCTGTCTTGATAGCAAGAACAGTCCAGGTAGGTACTGCAATATTTTTATAGTGCTAAATAAAGAGTGTGGTATATAGGTAAAGAGTAACTTACGTGCATTGCATATAGAAATTGCTAATACTAATTAGAGGATTTGCTATGGTGAAAAGCAACAAAAACATTGCATGATCAAGTAATGAATTCAATTACACTGCAGTACATCAGACAGGACAATTCTGTGACTGTTACAACAGTTATGATTGTAGAAGCTGCATTTTTTTGTGCTACTGGCATTGACAACAGCTTCTCACGAGCATATTACTGGCTCACAGGGCCATTCTTGATAGGAACGGTTAGACTCCATGATCTGGTGGGTCTCTTCCAACCTGATTGTTCTGTGATTCTATGCTTTCTGCTGTCTCTCACTCATGGCATTTTCAAATCAGGACTAGTTTTGATAGTTAGACAAGGTCTGCACAAAGACCTGTTCTCACATCTGAAGCTTTGAACTGGAAGATTGCTCTAAGTCCTATCGGATACCAGTTAGAACTTTTGCCGCATTGAGGTGCAAGCCCTAAGGAGCAGCCATTTCAAAAGGCGCTCGATGCTACTGAAAGTCAGGGAAAGGCAGGACATGAGAGCTCCCCTCAGTTTTGTAGAAGAAAAATGTCTTTATTCTGGATACTTGCTTATGCATATGATTTTCCTTACGTGAACCTAATACAAATTTGATCCTGCTCAGGCCAGATAAGCATTTTAAATAGCTTGTGTTGCTTTTGTTCCAGATGCAAAGGTACTGAAATACTAATATTTTCTTCTTTCTAGAAAAACCTAAAAAAGGGTGGCTTGCTTAATAGGCTTGGGAAACTTATCCTCCATGTACTATTAGTCCTGTGCTTGACTCTTGTGATCAATAAATTTGTGAAGGTAAGGAAATAATTTTTAATATAGGAAGTTACAAAAGGCATTACATTTAAAGCTATTTGTTAATCATCAGCAGTAATATCAAATAAAAATTGCAATGAGATTTCACTGCCTTTCTGTGACTGCTTTTCAGAAACGAAGGCTTGTTTTACTAATGGTTTTGGTATGTAAATTTTAAAACGTATTCTTAAAACATCATAAATGAACAAATAATCAAATAAGTATTCGCAACTTGAAGCTCACCTGTAATTTTATAAACAGAGTAGGTTTATACTGCATTCTCTTACTGCTGAGCATTTGCAGTTTTTCAATTAATTTACTTTTCAACGAATGCAGTTACGAATGTAATAAAAATGTTGTGCCCCATTGTTTAAGTTGCTCCGCGTGCACCAAGATACCTGCAGACATTAGTGACGTGTTTTGCTTTTGAGTTTTAGTGTCTGTGAGAGATCTATATCAACAGATTAAAGTTTAGTACATGGGGAAAATAAAAGTATCATAGTAAGATATGATAAGTCATTGAAATAAAACATACAGCTGAAACCAGCTTGCCCTGGATGATCTTCGTCTGTAAGTAACAAACTAACCCTAATAGATATTCTAAGAAGTAGGTAACTTGCCCATAATTACAAACTGAATGCTTACTTGATTGCAAAGCACCCTGTCATAGTTACATTTAAATGAGTAGATAACCATTTGCTGCGTGAAACTTATTTTTTGATACTTAAAATACAGTTTCCTTTCTTTTCCCCCCTTCGTAGAAAATTCTTAATCTTGAGTCAGATGAACATATATTCAAATTTCTGAAAGCAAAGTTTGGATTTGGGGCAACAAGGTAAGATTTAGCTATAGTTTTTCTTTCTGCTATGACTCGATTGACTGAATCCTGCAGGTTCTTTTCATGTAAAATCTTGGTGATAAATCACATGTTTTTACATGTCATACATTTTCCTTTATGATCTGCACAACTGTGGTTTTATAATTGCTCGGGAAAGAAGAAAACTGGTCCTTTTTGACATCAAGTTATGATTGTTCTTTTTTTCTTTAGAGATTTCGATGCTAACCTCTATCTTTGCGAAGAAGCTTTTGGTTTACTACCTTTAAATACTTTTTCAAGACTCTCAGATACATTACTTTTCTACATCTACATGTTTGTTCTCGTCCTTCTGACAGTAGCAGCTGTAATTGTTGCCTTTCGCAACCTCAGGTAAAATATGTTTTATGAATAGTTGATGTTTTTATCAATTCTCTTCTCTTTGACAGTCTCGGGAGCTGCCAGTTGGCACAGCAGCACACGGTGTTAATTTCCAGAGGTACTAAGGAACAGTAGGACATAGATCAGGCAAAATAAGTCATTTCCTATTGAAGCTAAAAATATAAAGGGTGTGACAAGGCTAAACAAAGAAATGTTCTTCCCTAGATTCTTTAGTTCAAAACATTTCTGGAAAACCAGACAAGAAAATACCTGATGCTGCATCAAGTTCGTGCTTTCAGGCTTAGGTAAAATAGAGGATTGTGGAGTAACAGCAGTAGTGTTGCTCTTTGGCCTCAGAAGGATTAAATGCTCTTCCAAGTACAGACAACTGCAGGAAATGTGTTACAGAATCTAATATAACACTTTTTATTTCTTCTGTTTAATTTTAGTGGTTCAAATCAAGTTCAGTGCATGGAAAAAACAGAAGAATGCACAATAATGCTGAAGCCTGATGCTGCTTACAACTTAACTCACACAGTGCTTTTTGGATGTCTGGCGTTAAGCACAATGAGGTCTGTTTATTTTCTTTTTTTTAATGCTACTGGGTTTTTTTTAGGCAATTGAGTTCATTTCAATAAGGGTGTAAAATACACTGACCACAAACCAATAGGGTCGTGAACAGTGTCTCTCTCCCTGCTGTGTTTCAGACATTTCCCAAAATCCTGACTGTTTGGAAGTTCAGGTGCAGAGATGTTCTCAAGAGCACGAAACAGGGTGCAAAGTCAGTCTTTTACTCAGTTATTTCAGAGTCCTGAAAGTCCAAGAAAACTGCACTTATCATCCTGACTTGGCCATGCTCCTGATAATCAGCAAAAACTTGTCTGTGTTCTTCCAGAATGAAGTACCTCTGGACGTCCCACATGTGTGTATTTGCCTCTTTTGGCCTGTGCAGTACGGAAGTGTGGAAGCTCATCCTGAAGTGTATTCATCTCCACACATCACAGAGGGTGAGCACTGTGTTTGCAGCATTTCATGACATTTGGTTTTGCTCAGTCTTTACACCAAATCAGGACTCAAAATTATGAGACATCTGAAAGGAATGTTGTTCGCTGTCCTTAGCTCTGTGTATCTCTGAAGTACCTTTGTATAAATTTAGTAAGTAAAATTTCCTAGTGCTTTATATATTAAAAAATTCCATGTGTATACACTAGATGGCAATATAGACATGGCTATGAAAAAGAACTACAATTTTACTAAAAGCATCTTAGTCACCATATTAAGGAATCATTAATAAGGTCTGAGGAGACCTTTGCAGTCTGTTATACTGAATGATGCAGTTTTTCCTCTTGGTAGATGTTATAAGGGTATATTAAGTATATAGATATAAATCCATCTTTTGTGGTGAGTTGGTAATAAGGACTTCACTTGAAAACAAAACCAGAGCGTGGTCTTAAAATTCAAACTCTGTAAATCCCACTACATGATAAATAAGCCAGATACCAATACCTTAAAAATTGTCGCTCCAAATAATGTGTCATTGCAATAACCTTTTTTTGTGATTTCTCCTAGATACGTCTGATTCAGTATTCTCTACCGATAATTACATTACTCTACATTTCATATAAGGTAAGAAATTTTTGTTGCTCAGTGTTTTGGTGGTTTTTTTAGTTGCGTGGAATTTTCCTTTTCTCGTTCTTCAAAATAGGAGGTTTATGGGATTATTAACCTAATCCTGAATAAGCTAATGAAAGCCTCTTTGGAAGCACGCAGTTAATACAGTCCCAAATACATCACTTGAGCAATAATGTATTGAGATGCAGATGCAGCTGCAGTGCTAGCTGTCTCAGATTTTATGTACAATATGTTTTGAGACCTAGAAGACTTCTGTATTTCTGTTTATGCACGTTTGCTTCATTACTATAGCACAAAAATCTTTTTGATGTGGAATCATAGGATCATAGAATAGATTGGGTTGGAAGGGACCTTGAAGCTCATCTAGTTCCAACCTGGCCCTGAACACCTCCTCTTTCCATTTGTACTTTAGTTGTGGTGCACATAACACAACACGTGTACATAACGAGTACCAAATAGCATTTGTTTCACTTTACACTTTAGATTTCAGCTGTATCTGTGTCCACTGCATTACTTCTCAGCAGAATAATATGCATCGATTTTTGTTTGCAAGTCAGTCATTCCTTAATAAATTGGTACTTAAGATTATTTCCTGAGCTTTAGCAAGTCTGTAGTTCCTGGTTCTGCTGGATAATCCTGATTTTTCTTTGCTAGTTTACTATCAGTGCACAGAGTTTCTCAAGCTGCATTTTTATCTTCATCACGGTCAAGTCCTTTTGCTCCAAACAGAAACGTTTATTGCAGCACAGGCAGTAGACAGCAGGGATCTGAGCAGTCTCTGTACTAAAGAGTCCTCAGTATGTTCTGTGTTTATCCCTTAAACCTACAGCTGGTAAGCCTGACAGGCTGTAGAGAAAATGACAAAAGGAAATGTCATCTTCCTTTCTATTTGTAATATCTAATCCTTTTTCTCTAAGGAGCTTCTTAATTTTCATTCTTAGGCCAACAGTAACTATAAATAATGCAGTAATACTTACTTTTCACTTAGACTCAGAGGCCAAAGAATTAGTGCTTATACCTTCTGAATTCAAACTAAATGTCCTTGTATTAGAGAAGCACTGAAATCCCATAATCATCGGTGGCTGTTCAGCTCTTCCAGGTTCGTGTATTTTTGTACACTTTACTTTTTATTTTCTTTGCCATTGTTACCTTTGGTATTTGGAGCTCCTGAAGTTCCTCAGTTTTCCCCTGGCTTGACTCATTAAAGGTAGCATCACCTGAAAATTCTGCTACCTTGACATTCTCTTTTTAAATTCAGCAGTAGTAAACCCCTCTACGAACAGTTTCCTCAAGAGATTAGAGCTTGTGCTCACTCCGAGGTTGCAGTCGGATGACCCTGGGCATTGGAAGATCCAGTATGGAGAGAAGAAATTTTGATTCATTATGAGACTCTACAGTCTCATGTCACAACTGTGTGATTTATTTACTAATTTCTTGAGAGGTCTTCTGGGGGCAGGAGTGTCTGTCACAGTGGTGCTGCCATAACTATCTTCTAGGTGTTTCTCCATCTACCAGCCAGGATTACTCTAACAAACGTATCAAGTAGACAGAGAAACTAATTAGTATCTGAACTGGCCCAATTAATTATGTCTCCCGATCCCCAGCCCTCCTACATAATTACTATTTTAGTGAAAGAATGCATGGTTTTGCTAAGCAGCTCAGCAGCATCACATTCAAATTCTTCCTGCACTCTTGGATGAATATTCTCTAAATTGGATGATTTATGGCTTTTTAGGTTATCAGGCGGGTTTCCTTATGCTTCCACTTTGTGAGCCAGCAACCCTCGTTGTCTAAAGAATGGGTCTGGAATAGATTTCACCATAATATCCTCTCTAGTAAAGGCTGATGCAAAGCAATCAGTTTGTCATTACCATTGTTGTTTAATGTCTCCCTTTCATCCTTGAATATTCACCAGCTTAAAAGAAGAAATTCTTAAATAAATCTTTGTTCTGTTAAGGTTTTGGTGGAGGGTTAAGAATCTCAGAATCGGTTTCAGTCCTTATTCCTCTCCTCCAAATTGATTTATGTATTCTTTGTCTTCAGTAGATTTTGAAATGCTTTTCCTCAGAAGTCTATTGGATGTCACCATTCAGTCACACTTTTCTTTTTTACTTTCAGTGGGTCTCTTTGAATTTTTTTTCTTATTTCGTTGTAAGTTGCTATTCCACATTTAAGTTCCTGGGGCCTTCTCCTGTGATTGTAGGCACTGTTCACTAGCTTGGCTCTTACAGGTTGAACTGTTCTGTGATGCCTCTTCCTCTTGTTCCTTTTCTTAAAGCTTCAAGAAGTACCTTAAACCATTAACATTCATCCTGTAGTGCAGGGATCTGAAATGGTTCAGTTGTAAAGTAGATACAATGCACAACCTCCAAATTTGGTGGCAGTTTTGTATTTCTCATCAATATTAAGTACAAAATGATATTAACTAATAGTAGTTCTGGAAACCTCCAGTACTTGCACATCTGAGAAAAGCTGTTCTTCTCAGGGTCACCACTACAAGTAATTCTGTTCCTTCTGGTCACCTGGCAGGGGCTGCATGTCTCAGACTCTCCGAGTGTCCGTTCTGTGTGACAGTGACCTGTCCTTCAAAGGAGGGGCAGACATGCTTATGTCCTGCAATTTATCCACAAGCTAGACAGTATCAGTTACCAGCTAAAAAGATTTGATGTTTTGACATCCAGAACTTTAGTTCATTCTGTCTTCAGTTTGTTTTATTGTTTTCATTACAGTTCTGGCCAGGAATAATGGATGAGCTGTCAGAGCTGAGAGAATTCTATGACCCAGACACCGTGGAGCTGATGAACTGGATTAAGTAAGAGGATTGTTTTCTCTATTTAAGTTAAATGCTATTTGTGTAGATCTAATGTTCTTAGTTGTAGCGTTCTCCTTATTTGTCACAGCTCATCAGTGAACTCTGGTGACCCACAGAGAGAGTTAAAGATATATGGGCTAGCAAGGGGGATGAATATTAACGGCTCGAAAGAGCTTGTGTGCCAAGTCTGCTCTGGTTCAGTATCCTGCTGCCATGGAGGCTGTTCTGCAGGGAACTGCTTGGCTCCCTTTGCTCCCATAAGTACACACAGTTTTTCCAGGTAAAGGCATCCGTATGGAGGTGTCAGGCTTATTCCATCACATCATAGCTAACTCATTACATTAATAGATCTTTACAGTGAAGCAATTTTATTTTTGTTCCTCCCTAACCTACTGTCTTTCTTGTTTCAACTTGTAATTTAAGAAAGTTTGGCTCTACAGTTGTAGGGCTGGAAAATCTGTACTCCACGCGCTGTTTCTTGTACTTTAAAATAATCTAAATTGTTGATGCTTATTAGAATTGATCTCAACACGTGCTCTAAACTGTAAATAAAATATTTGTAATTGAACTTGAGCAAAGCATAGTGCAAAGACTCTGTCAGGAGTGTCGTGGTTTAACCCCAGGCGGCAACTAAGCACCACACAGCCGCTCACTGGGGGAAGAGGGAGAGATCAGAAGGGTAAATGTGAGAGAAATAGTTGGGTGAGATAAAGACAGTTTAATAAGTAACACAAAAGCCACACATGCAGCAAAGCAAAGCAAGGAATTCATTCGCTGCTTCGCATTGGCAGGCAGGTGTTCAGCCATCCCCAGGAACGCAGGACTCCATCACATCTAACAGTCAGTTGGGAAGAGAAAACACCATAATTCCAAATGTCCTCCCTCTTCTGTGAAGAAAATTAACTCTATCCCAGCCAAAACCAGCAGAAGGAGTACGAGTCGATCATTTCAACCCCACCTCATCACTCCTGCACCCTCACAGAGCATAGGAAGGTATCTTTTAGGTGGAATACTACAGGCAGAAGGTCCTGAGAAAAAGGGCCAGGTAGGATGCTCTCTGGAGGACTTAATTTCAGGCTGTGTTCCTTGTGTAACATACAGGAGCCACTGACAACTTGCAGGTTGAGTCCTGAACAGAGAGATTCCTGGGACTTGTATTTATTTAGAATACTGACAAAGATTTTTTTAAAAAAATTAGTTCTGTGGGAAAACATTCTGAAACAAATCTGATCTACATTATCAGTGAATTATTTGATGTGTTTCCTTGGAGCCCTGCATTCTGTTTTCAAGACGCAGTGAAGTTCAGGGAAAGCAGTCACCCTGCCTATTCTACTTACATCGACATATTTACGCTCTGCGATGTCGTATTGCTTTAACCCATAAAGTAGAAGGAGTAATTTAGAAGTAAAATATACTACAAGCTTTCCCTGAGTTATTTTGAAGGGAGGCTGTGATTTTTTCCATCATTTAGAATCTTTGCAGTGGTATTGACATGTTTTTGTGACTGATGTTTAGCAGCCAGTTCCATTTAACCCTCCTGTTTGGTAAATATCTGATAGTTCGGGTCTCCCGTGTACAATATACAGAGTTATATATAGATTTATACATAAAATATGCATGTGGAGTTATTCCCAGCCACGAACTGGATTTGACTGGCTCCAGGGAGGATCATTTTTCATCGATTCTCAGTGCTGAGAATGCTGAACTGGTGCTTGTCCTCATCTCGTTTCAAGTCGTGACAGACAATTAGAGAGGGAAATTTTCTGCTTAGAATTTATTGTGTTTAGAAATATTATTCATGTAAAGAAGAGTTCATTATCTATGCTTTAAACATGAGTCAACAAAATTTATGGTAAGTTTCTCGAAGCGGGACAGATTTTCTTAAGTTTGCTTCTGTAAGAGGAATATTTTACTGTGCTAGCGCTTGATAGTTCTGCTGTAGTTAATGATGTGTCAGGACTGGTGTCAGGAACTAATCATTCATTATTAAAACTCAGTATGAGAAGCTCTAATTTGTCACGTATAGCAGCGAACTAGGAATAATTCATCTGTCTTACAGTCTCTCCACAATGAGAAAACCCTTCATCTGCTTGGTTCTCGGTGCATATTCACTTTTCCGAAGCTACGATGTGAATAACAGCCAGCGATTAGCCTCTCCACCATCAAGTGTCTGTTGATGTATTTTTCACTTTTCCCCTTACTAAAATTATCATAGCATCTTCAGGAAGATACACTGGGATATATCTTTACAAAAAAGTTACTGCATAGTATTGGGCTGAATCTATATTTTTTTTACACAATGATCATTTATATCCCAGTCTCTCGCTTTTTCCTACCCATCGCCCCATTTTCTTAGCTTCAAAGAAGTAAGAAGGTGCTGCTGGGGCCCCAGAGATCGCTTGCAGCTATGTTGCCAAATGAGAGAGAGATTAAAATTCTTAGTTTTGGTCTTACTTGTGAGATGGGGAGGAATATCAGTAGAATGAGCAGATCAATAATGTGAGCTTCCCTGCACTCTTAACTGCTGTGAAGTGTTTAAGGAACCTTTAGAGGGGAAACCTGTCTAGAATTGTGGAATATTTCACAAGCAAGTACTAAAAATCATAGAAAAGCTGCTTAGGAATCTCAGACATCAGCCAAAATAGTGGAAAAGGTGACTGAGATTACGCTTAGTTTACCCACTAGTTCAGCTGTAATTAACTTGTTGAAAGCTTACAGCTTCAAAAATAAATGAGATTATTTGTTCAAAATGCCATCAGGGCTGCTCAGCATGACATTTAAATTACATAATGTAAATCAGGTTGACCCACACGTCCTTGTCATTATTTAGTGATTTCGTACAGAATAAATAATTTGCAGGTTGGGCAGAATGCTATAAAAACAAATGATCCTTTCATTTTATACATCATTTCTTCAGGCATTCGTAAAACCAGCTGTGTTTTTCTCTGACTGAGCCGTGTTGCTTAGGGGGCTGAGGTGCATTCTCTGCCGTGGGTACAGACTGCGGCAGGCAGCGTCTGACTCGGCCGCAAATTATTAATTCATTTGCTAAGTGACCATTTTTAAACAGCCTAATGAGAGCAGCCTCTGCTGCCCGGCAGTTGCACTTTATCCTTTTGCTCTGCCCTTCTGTCTCCCTGAATAGAGGAGAAAATAGTTTTTCAGTCTTTTTTTCCTTCTGATCTGTAACAAGTCAGGTTGTTCAGCCTGGAGAAGAGGAGGCTTGAGTGGAGACCTCATTGCTCTGTGCAACTACCTGAAAGGAGGTTGTGGAGAGGAGGGAGCTGGGCTCTTCTCCCGAGGGACAAGACTAGAGGGAATGGCCTCAAGCTCCACCAGAGGAGATTTAGGCTAGAGATTAGGAGGAAGGTTTTCACACAGAGGGTCATTGGGCATTGGAACAGACTGCCCAGGGAGGTGGTTGACTCACCTTCCCTGGAGGGGTTTAAGGCACAGGTGGATGAGGTGCTGAGGGACATGGTTTAGAGATTGGTGGGTATGGTTGGACTCGATGATCCGGTTAGTCTCTTCCAACCTGGTGATTCTATGATTCTATAAGTAAAAATGCCCCTGCAGAGCCTTCCTCAGACTTTATCACCATGTGTTTAGGTCAAACACTCCCAAGGCAGCAGTGTTTGCTGGGAGCATGCAGCTGTTAGCAGGAGTCAAACTGTGCACGGGACGGACCCTAACGAATCATCCCCATTATGAGGATAAGAACCTGAGAGAGAGAACGAAACAGGTAAGAATGTTCTGATGGTTCAAGCTAGTTCTTACCTGTGCAGTGGCTCCATTCTAGATGACACGCGCAGTCTCTGGCTGCCCGTCGCAGACATCATGCACTCGACTCATTGACCTTATTTTCAGATACAGTTCCAGAGGTTAATAACTTCTGTGAAACTTCTAGTACTTTGAGCATCTGCTGCCTTGCCTCTGGCAGGCAATTTACGTCCGACTAACCGTACTGAGGTGCTCAAGCCAGTTCTGAGTGAGCTGGTGTGGGCACTGTTGCATTTCCAGATCCTGCTGCCCAGCTCCCTTCAGCTCCCAGACCAACTCATACCATTTGATGTAGAAACTACCTCAAGAAACTCCACACAAAGCTGGGGGGAGGTTGTTTTAAACTGTCCTTTCCTATAATTTAGACACTCTGAAGTTTTAGAGGCCTCTATCAAGGCCTCTCTGCAGGCAGCAGCACCACCCAGTGTGCATCACAGCAGCCACAGCACAGAACAGCTAAGTGGCTCTTGAGTAAACTAGTTTTATATTTTTATTTTAAAATACTTAATTCAAATCCCATGGGTTATTGAGCTCATTTCTCTGGTTCAAGGTAAAGGAATCATGACAGAGCAAACCAAGAAATAGCAGTAACGTGGTGTATCTTACGGTGTAGTTTTCTTCCTCTCCAGATCTATCAGATCTACGCCAAGCGATCTCCTGAAGATGTTTACAGAATCCTGCGATCCTTTGGCACGGACTACGTCATCCTGGAAGACAGCATCTGTTACGAAAGGAGACACAGTCGAGGCTGTCGCTTACGGGACTTACTTGACAGAGCTAACGGCCACGTAAGTTGTGTTTATGACGTTGATAACAATACATTTTGCTTAACTGCTTTTTGAAATACAATTACAATTTGGAAGAGGCTTGAGTTATTCCCACTTAATCAGGAGTGGGGGAGTAAAAAATCTCATGGAGCCTTTAGACATTCTCAAAGTCAATGCTGTTTGCTTTTAGTGGTATTTGATTAAAAAAAAAAAAAGGAGGAATTCAGCCTGGACAAAATAAGTAATTGCTTTGTGATGAGGTCCAGGTTAGCGGCACACATTATATTCTCTTTTGGAGTGTAAACCCCTTCATAGCTTTGCTTCCCTCAGCACCAGCAGGCGGCTGTCTCGCTCTGTTGTGTCAGGGGAGTTCTCAGCATCTCTGGGGCTGATGTGGAACCTTGGCAGAGCACCTAACCTGAGCAGATCCATCCCTCTGACAGTCAGCTGTGTCCATAACAGAGAGCGATGCTCTAAACCTCACTGCTGTCCTCGTGTTTCCTCCCTGCCGCTGGTTTCACAGTCACTGTTAACACACCTGCCCAGCTCGACCCTCTGAACGTGCTGGCAAGGTTGGTTTTAGCTTCTTGTTGGCTCTAACTGTGAATTGGCTAACGGTGTTTGGCAAATCTGTCCCTTTTCGTTACAGATCATGGATGGTTTGGGCGAGAACGAACCTGAATTGAGACCTTCGCCGTATCCTCGCTTCTGTGAGGAGATTAAAAAAAACCTGCCTTCTTATACCGTGCACTTCACTAGGGTGTTTCAGAACAAAACATTCCACGTTTACAAACTTGCCAAGCATAAATAACAGTTCCTACCACAGCTTCAAGTTCAGTGTTTTAATGCTAGGACCCACAGTAGAAAACACAGAAGTTTACAGACACATTACATTTGTGAGACATTTTGCATCGCTGCTTTCTTGTTTCATTCCTGTGATTCTTTTTTTTTTTTTTAGACACTTTAGTTTTGGTAACATTCCTGATCTTGCCAAAATTTTTATAGATTCATAAATAAAGGCTGGCAGAGCCCATCTGGGTTATAAAGTCTGACTCGAATACCAAGGGTAGAACTGTTCTGCGGTTTTAACCGATTGAAAGACACTGAGCGTGGAGCCAGCGTACGCTGGAATTGGCCTGGTGAGTCTCTCCTGGCAGGGGGACCTTTCCTATGAAATGGGAGGAGTTGGATGCCAGCAGGCCGCGCTGCTCCTCTGCTGAGTGTGCATCATCTTTGTGAATCCTTAAAATGCTCACAAAAATTTGGTTTTTCTCTCAATCCGATCCTCTTTGGCAGATCCTCGTGCTCTTTCAGTGCCTCTTTTTTTAATCCTTTGGGAATGTGTGCGGATAGGAGTTTCCGACCTTGTGAGCGTGAGTGCGGAATCAGCGATCGTGTTCAGAGTTCCTTTAGTCCTTGTCTGGCGTTTGCAGTGAAACAGAAGCTGGTTCATGACATTAACCATGTAGTGACGGAGTGTTACGTATTTCTAATGAGAATAAGGGTTGAGGCATGCTTGGTAAACGTTGCATGTTTGTAGACTCATAAAGTGCTCAGAACAAACAAAAATACAAATTTCTCAGCTTGGATTCTCTCAGCACTATTTTCTGTATATGCTTTGTGAACTACAGGGGATCCTTTTTCCCCCCCAGGTGAATTTCAGGAAGAACCAAGATTGAACACCGACAACCTTACAAAAGATAAATTCCTCTCTGCCATCTGCAGGAGACTTGGGTCTTTAAAGTCTGTTCAGGTATCAGAGCTTTGCTTTGTGGTGTTTCAGACACAAAGCTCTGTATTTTAGCACAAAATCATTGTTTCCTTGATTTTATCTGAACATAATAGCCTACATTTATTTTAAATTGACTTAGAATTAAGTGAAGCCAGGCCTCGATCCTGAGAATTTTGTGCTTTGTTTGTACCCTGTGTCTTTTTACCAGCTGGAACTTTGTGAATTGTATTGACTTTGTAGATATTGTGTAGGAAACACATGACTTTTGCTGTGTTTTAGCACTGCTTTGGTTTTATATTGGAATTAGAGATTAAATCTGATTGAAAGTCTAACAGCACTCTCCTCCTTTAATTATTTATCCACTGCAATCATTTGTTTCTTGTGGAAAACAGAACTGGAATGATCAGGTGCCTGTAGGCAGGTGCTGAATTAATGTTTGAACACCTGGAAGAGTGTGTGTGGCCTGTGCAAAGAACGCCGTTACGATAATTACCACTGCAATTAATTTCTAATGACGGGAAATTCACAGTTAATTTAATCAAGATATGTAATGAGATTCCCTTTCACAACAGAGCTGTGTCCCAGCTCCAGATGATTTAAGTGTTTTCCCTTCTCCGTTGCAGGAAGGTGAGTTACTGCAGGAACGGCGATGGTTCTGTCACATGCTCAAACACCTTTATATTCAGTCAGTGCTTATTAAACAATGTTCCTCACCTCTCAGCGAGCACAGAGGAGCTTTAACCAGCTGCTGCTTAAATCAAACAGTGGCAAGTGCTGGGTTGTTAAATCCAGCAGCTGAAACTCCCGAATCATTTCTTGCCTGGATCCCCTAATGAGGTTGGAGACCACTGCAGTTTAGCCGAAAACAACAATAAAATGCTCTGATCAGTATTAGGAGTTTAATTAGGCCAATAAAAATTCATGCCCATTCCTGCTGAAGCTGTGGGTCGGTGAGTTCTGTGCTGAGTGCCTTACGGTAATTAGAAATGAGCACATCGAGGGCAAAGCTGTTGTATTTCACAGTGTGGCTGTGGCTACCTTTGCCGTGAGCCTCTCCAAGAGCCAGGGCCACCCTGGCTGTCAGGTTTCACTCCGAGGCAGCTCAGACAGGAGGCTGGGCTGGCACAGAAACATTTGTAAATCCTCTTTTTTCAAACCCACAGGCTCTGGTGTTGTCAAAGGAGAAACTGAACCTTCTTGTGGAAGTGACCAAGTGCAAATTTTTAGGTTTGTGCTTGGGACAGTGTAACCACCCCCCTAGGCAGGCAGCAACTCTCCCCAAAGCTGCAGGGCAGCAGGGTCAAGTGTCCCACACAGGGCCCTTTGGAGGCTGCTGGCTCTTGCAGGTCCCAGCTTGTGGAGTCTGGGTGGCTGTGATGCTTCTAAACCATCACAGAGGTTCCTGTAGCAGCAGTTTTAATGCTAAAGGGACGGGCAGCATTCAGCAGCTGCATTTGCACTGCTCAGACCAATTTCCTTGAAAGAGAAAAACAAAATTCCGAAGAACACGACCACTTTCCAGCTCAGAGGGAAGCTACACACACATCGCTGCAGCCACAGGGGTCAGGGAGCTGCTGCTGCCTCCTGGGATCGCAGGGAGTTGAGGTGCTGGGGACTGAATCCCCCTGCCTGGAGGTGAGGGCAGGAGCCTGAGCCTCGGAGCAGGTGGGTGCTGGTTTAGTTGCCTGATCTTTACTTTCTGTGTTTCCTGTGGCCTGTACTCACTGCATTAAAAACTGTGATTTTTACACATTGCTGTACCTTTTCCTGGCACTCCTCATTCCCAGGGGCTGCTGTGGCACCACTGTTCCCTCCAGTTAGGTGTGATCGGTCCCCAGGAACAACTCTCAGGGCAGGGGGTTTGCTGGAGCCTCACGAATGGCTGGCACTGGGAGTAGCACCGCGGTGACTCAGTGTGTACGTGACCTGCTGGCCTCAACGACCTTTAAGCTCCTCTTTGTCAGTGGAACTGGGGTATAAATTACAGTTTTTTAGATCACAGAGACAAAATGTTATCACATAGCCAGAATGTTTTTAGGGGAGAAAAGCTTTTGAGATCCATAAATACACACTCAGTCCTTGTTTCAGTTTTGCTGGTGAGATCCAACAGTTAATTTACATCTTGTTGTAAAGAGATGTAATGATTACTGTATATTAAATAAACTGTGTAAGTTGAAGGACATTTTGTTGGTTGTTTTTATGTTGGGAGGGATCAGGAAGGGGCAGTTAGGGAGTCAGCTTTGTTTCAGTCCAGAGAGTGTGTTTGAGGAGGAGATTCTGCCTTCTGTCCAGCTGGTTCAGTCCCTGTATTAGTGACATTTCATATCATCTGTTTCAACAGCTTGCTGGGCTTCCTTCCTCCGTGCCAAGGTGGAGGCAGATCACCAGCCACAAGCTCTACTGGGCAGCACCTTGCAGACTGCAGCGTTCACAAGGTGAGGATCCTGCAGCGATGACTCCATCCCAACCACTGGCAGCTGCTTTGACCAGCAGAGCTCTGCTTGTGTCCACATGTGTCTCAAGCGTCAGTGTTCACATGCGCTGAAATGAAACGTGCATGACTCGGGAGAGAAGAATCGTGTGGATCCGGTGCTGTCATTGGATTCAGGTGTCCCGATGCAGGTGAGCTCCGGGAGGTCAGGGATGTTCTGCAGCAGGGAGAGGGGGGACGTGCTGAGCAGTACAGGCAGCACTCCAGCCTGGCCTCTTCTTATCTGGGGTGCTGCCCGTAAGAGGAGGCTCTGGGGAGCTCTGTCACTCCCGATCATCAGGTGCAGCCTGGACAGCTGTAGCTTCATGTGATGGAATGTTCTCATAACACAACATTCTCGTGTAAAGGGGATTCTGTATTCCAGAGAACCAGGTTTCTCCAAACCCCCTCCTCCAGCAGCCCTGTTGCAGGCTGTTGCCTGAAATCCCTGGGAAAGGGCCATGGCTTTATCATTCCTATAATTTAGAAAATGCTCAACTTTCTTCTGTTCTCCTAATCCTGCTCCTCCTGCCACCATGTCCTTCTAAGCCTGCTGGTCCCAGGCTGAAGGACAATCGGCTTTCGCGTGGCTTGGCTACATGTTACAGGCTTGGATGGTATTTCAAAAGGAGAAAAGCACAAAGATTAATGCAGTTGACAGGCAGGCAGATTAAACACTAATATCCAGAGGAGTATTTAAATTGCAGACCTTTACAAATATTTTATACTAAATAAAATAGTCTTACTCTGTGTTTAAAGTCTGTAAAGAACATGGAAGAAGATTATCAAAAGAACCAGATTACTGGAAATCCCTCTACCTAGGGACCTACTGAGGGGCTCTATTCATGTTTTTCTCCCCCCTCGCCCAGGGCCAAGCTTTCTCCTGCCCTCAAGCGGCACCAGCGCTGCGACAGCTCCTTCTAGAGGGCTGCGACAGCTCCTTCTAGAGGGGCTGAAAGAGGAGGGGGTGTCTGTGTAAGTGTGGAACACATGAGGGGATGATTTCAGAAATCGCACAGTAGTCAAGAGAGCAGCATGGAAATTAAATCAGGAATTAACCCCCCAGTCCTGCTACATGCACAAAGGAAATTGAGGGGAGTAGTGAGGTAGAAGCAGCTGACTTGAGGAGCTGTGTCTAATTCAGTTTCTGCATTTGTATGACAGCACAAAGGGTTTTCATTAATTTATAACCAGTTGAAGACCACCATTCCATGCTGCTTCACTCCTTTCCCTGGATCCATGGGCTCCCAGCTGCAGTGCGGTCAGGGAGCAGGGGCTGTAGCTGAGGCTCAGTCAGGGAACCAAGATGGATGTAATACAACATGGACTTTATCTCCCCAAGGAAAGACAACATGCTTTGTTTCTTCAGGTAACTGCTAAAGCTTCTACCCGAAACAGCAACCACGGCTGCTTCACACTTTGGGCACCAGGACCACAGTTAAATGGTCAGTTGGGGTTTACAATTGGACTTGATGATCTTAAGAGTCTTTTCCAACCTCAGTGATTCATATGTAGGATGGTTCAGAGGGTCCTTTATTGCCTCCAGGACAAAAATATCTATTTATTTCTTACACATTCTACGTGAATGACCATGTACCTCACTTTGATAAGAGCAGTCTTGGTAGTCTACAGGTCTTCTGCATCCATGTGTGAGTACAGGTCCCTGAGTTTCTGAAACTTTGGCCCCCACTCCATCATGTCCTCACACACGGTGCCCTCGTTCCCGCCAGAGGAGCTGAGGGTGCTCAGGCTGCCAGTGTCCGAGCCTTCCCCTTCGGTGCAGAACACCCGCAGCGAGTCTGGGGACACAGCCTGAGGATGGTGATCAGCATCTCTGACAGCATCAGCCAGGAGCTGTGCAAAGTCTGCGCTAGTGAGAGCACCTTCTGCAGCTGCCGGTGTGTGGGGCTGCTCCCGCATCCTTGGGGAGAAACTGCTCAGGTTTGTTGTGTTTTCTCTCGTCTTGTAGAGGGAGCAGGCAGGGCTGGTTTGGATGGACACCTGCATCTCTGCCATGTCGTACGCATCCTGCAGGGAGAAACCACGGATGTTAAATCAGCATTCTCTGTAGGTCCCAGCATAGCAGCCACAGCTTCCCTGGGGAACCTGGGCCAGTGCCTCCCAACCTTTCTTTCCCAACATCTCAATCTCCCCCTTTTCAGCTGAAAACCATTCCCTGCCTTGTCCTATTCCTCCACCCCCTCCCCAGCGTTCCTGGGGTTACAAAGGAAAAGCATGAACCCCGTGTTCCTGAGCACGATGAGCCACCACTCCCCTTCTTAACTGCCACGTAACACTGTCATCCTTACTTGATCTTGTTCCCCACCCCCTTCTTCATTGTAGTTGAGGATATTTTCTCTGATGTCCTCCAGGTCCTCAAGATGTGCAGATACAGGGTAAACTCCATCCAGAGCTTTATGACGCCTCCAGCGAGCCCACAAGAATGCAGCAGTGAGCAGAGCTGTGTAAACACAGGAGCAGAACAGAACATCCTTCAGAACCACCCAGCAGGGCCGCGGGGCAGAGGCCTGTAGGGCCCCAGTTACAAATACTCAGTATTTTGCAGTTGGTTGTGCTTATGACAACTTCAAGTTATGCTTTAAAGAGTATTTTTAAGTGCTCTTTAAAATACTTGTCGTCAAAGATGTGACCCTTCCTGTCTACAGAGATCCTGCTTTGTCTTCCCTCTTCTCTTTGAGACCTGATCTCTCGGCCTGGAGCTGGCTGAGGAACCCAAAGTGGCTGTTGGGAGTTGTGACACAGCTGGTGAGACGCTAGAGACTGCTCCTGTCTGACCGAGCACGTCCCCACCGGACAGAGTGTTTCTCCTAGACTGAAAGGGGTGTTTTGTGCTCAGCCGTCTTTCATACAACACTCATTTGGTAGCAATTTCAACTCTCACTGTTCAAATGAATTTGCTTCCAGTTGTGCAGCTGAACGGTTTTGTAACAACGAAGTGAAAACGTGCAGAAAATAAAAGTGCAGACACTCACAAACGTTGACTTGCTTTGCCACACGCACATGAGGATGAAAGAGACGCTACTGATGGAGCTGAGGGCACAGCAAAGGAACGAAGACAGAGACAGGACTCCATTAGGAAACAGTTTTGCAGCAGGAGGATGAGATGACGGCTACTCAGGACAAGATGGATAAATGAGTTCACCAAAGGTAATACAAGATGTAGTTGCCGTAACTACCTAACAGTGCCAAAAAGCAAACACAGATGGCAAACATGGAGCTGAAGCTCAGCCCTGTGTCCTTGTGGAAGATGGCCAGCGTGATTTCACAGTTCCGCCCAGTGTAGCCATCCGGACAGCGACACTGGAACTTGGTTGGTGACTGTGCGATGCAGGTCCCGTAGTTACAGGGCCGTTCAGCACAGGCTGTGTAGATGCACTGGGTGCCTGTGGAGTTCTCCACGATCATGTGTCCTGGAGGGCAACTGAAAACACAAAGGCAAAACGAGACTAAAACTTTGAGAAAAGTAGACACAAAAGACAACATCTTAGACTTTGAACAGTCTTCGATGACACTCCACACACAGTTTCTGAAGTCGCTGCTAGAGATAAGTCACACAGAATAATGTCAGGAGTGTAGTCTTAGAATCATAGAATCACCAGGTTGGAAGAGACCCACTAGACCATCAAGTCCAAGCAGTGCTAGATCCATGAGCTCTCCATGGCTGGAGACCCTCACATCTGGTGCTTTCAGATACTGGGCAGTTCCACTGGTTTCTGCCAGATCACCCCTTAAGAAATAGCTGAGTTGGGGCTGCAGTTCTGCCCAGACATGACAAGCTACACTGCGTCCTTTGTGTTGGCATCACAGGGGATTTCTAGGACAAAATACATCTTTAGGAAACTTTGTGCTAACAGTGGCAGGCAGTAATGACACAAGTGAACATCTTCACAGCACAACCAACGTGTCCTCGCCTCAGCCCCAGCCACGCACGGGACCTCTGAGCTTAATTGTACAGTATTTTTCATTGAAAACCCTCAGTGTTTCCCTGGGGTCCATTGCATTTGATGGGATCACGCTTGGCAGCCTCCTGGTTGCCCCCTCCACCACCCAGCCCTTCCCACCTGCATCCGCAGGGGTTTGGGTGTTTATTTCCAGCACTTACCTGCATTCATAGGTCATCCACAAATCGATACAAATAAATTCCTGGTTGCAGGGGTTATTCCTACAGGCCTCTGAAGAGCAGCCCTCTCTGACGCTGTGGGCACTTAACACCGACACCAGCTCCTTCGCCTGAGTATCCAGAGGGATCCTGTAGTTATTGAATCTGACGTCCTTCATGCACCCTGCAGCAGGGCACAGAGAACACTGCTTAAAAGCCATTCAGCAAGAAGGATTGAAGCAACTGTGAGATTTGGCACTGTCTAAACCCAAGACTGAACTAAACTTTTTCTTAATCCTAAGCTTTCAGGGAGTTGTTTTCTCTATTTTCTGACTGAATTTGTTAAAGTTCACATCATGGTTCCCTGTGTTTTCTAGAAGCACCAAGTGCAGCAGAACACACCCCCCTGCACTTTAGGCCCTTCATAAACAGGGAAGCTCCTTACAATGCGCTGATGTAGCACCAACAAACCTTGGTTTTACGTGTCCGTATTCTAAGCAGCATGATTTAGAATTCCTCACCTTGAAAACTCTTGTTTTGATTGAATGGGTAGGTGTTTCCAAGGATCAAGCTGCTGGGGTCAATCACAATCTCTTTGTATGCTCCTGCTGCTTTCAGAACTTCTCTCTTCCCACCTCCCTCGTAAAGGCGAAGAGTAAATTCGTTTTCATTTCTCTCCAGTGTGACTGGATGCCATTCACCATTATCAATGCGGTAGGAGGGAAGGCTCACGGAATAGTCTCCATCACCCAGATTATATGAGACCACTAAGAATCCTCGAACAACCTTATGATAATTAACAAAGTAGTAAGAGGAAAAAAAAGGTGATATTTTAATTGACCTGTAACTGTGACATTCCTTGAACTAAGACTTGTAAGTAAACATAGCTCTGAAAGCATTTGTTGAAATGTACTCTGTGCAAGGTGTAATATAGAGCTACTTCAGGTCCTACAGAATGAGACAACCTGAATCCTGGCAGTGGGGTGCTCACAGCAGGAGGTCTTTCACTTGGAGTAACTCTGCCTTGCTTCTCTCTGGATAAATTCATGGGGTTCTTCAAACAGCTGAGAAGCTGGTCTGTGACTTCTACCCTGACAGCTCAGACCAGCTGAGCTGAAGAGGTGACTTCTCAGTGCTAGGTACAAACTGAGCAGGTTGTCACTGAAATTGGCTTCATTAGAAACTCTACAGGCACCTTTCCTGGCAAGGTTGGACTCTGTGCAGTCAGCAATCTGTGACTCCAGCCAAACAGGATCTCTCATCCTAGTCTGTACAGCAAACTGTATGTGACTGTCACTGGTAATAAACTCCTTTGAAATCCAGTGGGATTCCACCATTGTGCATCAGTATCTTAAGGACCCGATCTATGAGTGTTCACAAAATGAATTCCAAAGTTTCTGTGCTTAGAATAAGATTTTGGGTTCTGTATCCAGCTCTTAAGCTATTGTTTCTCTGGGCTAACTGTTCACTGGCACTGACTGAACTTTACACTATTTTTGTTGGGATGTGGTGCCCACCTGTAGGGTGACGTGTTCATCCTTATTTCGAGACAATACGCTCGTGATGACACCGTCGGGCTGCCGTGTCCTGATCATGGCTTCAAACCGCATCCTCCGGGCAGGGACGCTGACAGGCAGCTGATAGCGAATGTGACTGCCTGGCCCAAACGTGTATTCTTTGGCAACTAAAAAGGCAGGAAAAAGGCCTTCAAACCATTTTGTAGGGAGAGGGAAGTATTATTGTCTCCGATGTTTTTGTAATAAGAGTTGTAAGTAAAAGAATAATTGTAATATACAGTATGGATCCATAAGACATCACTCTTTTTGCCACACTTGGGCTCCACAAAGGCTACAGAAAGGGTCCTACTGGATTGCAAAGACAGATCCTTAAGCCGAGAGACTCTGCCAGACACCCACAGAGCAGTAAATCCTAATCCCAGCTGTGCAGCTCTCGTTGTGCACAGTGAGCAGTGCTGGCACACTCGCATCTCAGCTCTACGTTATTGGATATTTCTGAGTGTCAACAGACACAAATTCAAACAACTGCAAGGAGAACAAATCATTCTGTTCACAAGTCTTGTCATGCAGTCTCCATTACACAGCACAAACACCCCCAGGGCTTAAGAAATGATCCGATATGGAGAAAGTTATTTCTCAAAGAGAAAAGAAATTGTTGGAAATCACAGGCAACTACAGCGAAACATGGCTGTACACAACACAGGTGTCAGAAACCACCTCAGCAATCGCTACCTGCAAACATTTCAGGCTTCCCGTAATATAAAATTTATCAGTCTACCAATACCAGAGCAGAAAGCCAGCCCTCACCTTTATCGCAGCGGTAGCCGTAGTAACCTGGCAAACACTGACAAGCAAAAGAGCCCCAGTCCCCGTGACACCTGCCATGAATCCCACAGGAAGAGGAGCCCAGGGTCTCGCAGCTCCCATCGGTGAGCATGCAGCCAGGGAAGCTATTCAGGGACTCTGCAGGGGACTGGAGGTCATATACCTTCAAGAGAAAATTGTACAACACTAAAATACCATTTAAGAAACACTTAGACTTAGGTTTTTAAACAACAATAGCTGTTTATCCATACCAAACTTTGCCTTTGAATAAACTCAACTAACTATGAAAGCAAAAAAACCCTAATATTTCCTAACAAAGCAGATGGCATAAATATACCATTATACAAGCGCCATTCAGCAGTCTCCTGAATTTATAAAGCTCAGCAGACAGCTGCATGAAGCAGGAGATAGAAAAAGGCAGTTTCTGGGTCATAAATACATCTGCCTATAACAGAGAAATCTTTGTAAGGTAGTTATTCTAATTATGACAGAGAAATCAAAAATTTTGCTGTATTTTACACTGATGGATATGGGCATTGAATAGAATAATGGAAAGAAAAGCTTCAGGTGTAATACAAATCTCCCGAAAAGTTTACTCCTTTGCTAGAGTGAATGGTTACACTTCTCTTACCTGGGTATCCAAGACGAAATTGCGCAAGCAACCAGAAAAGTGTTTGTGTAGCAATTGTGGGTAGGAATATGGTAATGATTCTTTCACACCACCCAGCTGCAGAACGTGGCTCCCCTTCAAATACCTACAGAAATTATACGGATAACAAAAATAGATGTGAATTTACCTTCAACCATAGGTACTTCATAATAAGGGAGATAAACTTCTGCCCTGCATTTCCAAACTATAGAATCATAGAATCACCAGATTGCAAGAGACCCACTGGATCATCGAGTCCAACCATTCCTATCATAGAGGCTTTCTAAAATAACAAAAGATGACGCTGTGTCAGCCTGCCTAAGATGTTCAAAGGCTGTGAGCAGGAACCTTCAGACATACATCAAGCAGATGGCTGATGACAAGAGTCATTGCCATTAAAGAGTCAATTGGCCTGATTTCATGAGGTTTTCAAATACAGTGACTTGATCAATAAGGTGAGAGAACTCCTGTGGGTAAGGGAAGGCACAGAGTGCCCACAAAAGGCTAATATTAGCCATGTAGCGCTCTGGGATGGTCACTGAGTGTTGCACACTGCTCAAAGCAGGACTGGCTCCTTAAAACTTTAGTGCTTTAAGATCCAGACTTGGCCCAGAAGGTCCTAAGGAAAATCAAATGCCTCTATCCTCCTCTACGCATTAAGAGCTTTGCTTCAGTTGTATAGGTAAAATGTTCAAAGCCTGTGGAATAAACTGGTTTTCAGTGACTACAGAAACGTACCTCGCTCTTTGTGGCACAAACCCCAAGACCTCACAGTCTGTGCGATCCTCGGTGGACAGCCATTTCCCTACTCCTTCGATCTCGGAAACAACAGCTGCGCTGCACCGATCCAACGTGAAGCGCACGTCCTGTGCCAAAACAGAGTGTTACTGAATTCAGACTCTCTGTAAAATTCAATAAATTATTTATTTTTCCTTTGCACTTCATCAAGCTAAAAGGGCTGGGGGTTTATCCTGCTGTTTTCCACCTTGCAATGAACAGCAAAGCCACAATGGAACCATTTAACGAAGAAAGCACTTGATTCTGCATTTAATTTAATTTATGCTTCTGAGTAGTTTAACCACTTTTGCCAAAACTAACTGCATTTGCCAGTAATTATCTCCTTTTTGAGCACAGGTAATTGATTTCAGTGTCCAAATGTGCCCACTGAATGTGGAAATTGCAGCTAAGTCTTTATGCACATTCCACTGCATCACACAGCTTAAAAAGCAGGAAGAAAAAGATTCCTCACATCCCAGAATATTGATTACAACACAAGCAGATTTGGAATTGACAGTGCTGTCTTCCCAAAAATCTGTATTGCTCATCAAACCTACAGGCACAGTTATATTAGTATGTATTATTAACCAGTCTGGTTGTTCTACCCTCCTGTCTCTGCACAGTATTATTAGAAATATAAATGTCCTGATGCGGAATTAAAACCAAACAACTGACCTGACCACTGGTTCTGACTTCCAGGTGGTGCCATTTTTTGTCTGCAACGTTCAGGTGACTTGGGAACTGCAGCATCACAAAGCCTGAGCCACGGCTCATCTTCAGCACAGGGACACCTCCAGAGAGCTCTAATGCAATGGGAAAGAGAGATTCGATTCAGCCACAGCAATCTCTCCACATTGGATATTTTAGCAGTTAGGGAAACAACTGCTCTGATGGTTATCACTGCTCACAGGCAGTGAGGTCACTATAGAAATATCTAGAATTCTTTTCTTTGACTTCTATTATGCCGAAGCGCTCATCGAATATTTATTTTTATACTTTAGATTATGCTGCTTCTTTGTCAAAACACTAGAACCCATTCCTGATAAGCACTCTGCCATTTGGAATGCTCTAAAACAATTAACATGTGCAGGTTTTACAATTCTATGACTCTAGGAAATGTTTCAAAATACTTCCAAGCCAGAAAACAAACCATCTCCTAAGACAGACAGATTCATGCTGTAACTACACCACTGCTTACAGCGACCTGTTCCCAAAGACAATGAATTTTGTTGCACACTTTGCAGAAGTACCTATTGCAATGAAGTTTTCTGCGCTCTGGGGTTCTGGGTTTGCTAAAGGGCCACTGTAGAGCAGAAGTCCATCTGGAACCACAGTAATAAACTCTAGAGAGAGGGAGCTTTCAAAACAAGGCCTGATGGGGGGAAACCAGGCATAACCATTTCCATGGAAACTGCGCTTCGTCTGCTGGCAGTCGGGGCCATGGAACGAAGCAGGACAAAGACATCTGAAAGAGCACAAACACAACAAACAGTCTAAATTCCCCAACGTAAACTCTTTTTGGTTTTACACGCAACAAGTGCCGCACTAGCAGCAAAACAATGAAGATTTTAGCAGAGTCTCAGAGGTGTTAGCAATCATTAAAATACTTTAAAGAGTACAAAACATTTATCCACTGTACTACCTACACCAAAAAGATGTACTTTTGAGGCCATGTTTTCAAGAGCAATTAATCATTTCACTAAATAAGTTACAGATAACACTAAACAATGGGAAATAAGGAGCTGAGAAAACATTAGAAAGGAAACATGCTGTGTTATAGCATCACCTGGCATGCACCAGTATTCCTTTACTGAAATTATATTGGTTTATTCTAGCTAGGAACCAACCTCCCAGAGTTTGCTCTGTAATAAATTGACCAATTGATGTTTAAATTCAGCTCTCCTATATCCCTGATATTCACTTGTGTCACTACTCTTCTGGAAATGAAAATGGGGAAGAAGAAAAAAAGAGCATACTTCCCATTCTTTCCAACTAATGAGGTGCTCTTAAAAAATAACACGTTAACTTATACCACTGGTTATTCCACAGGGTTTTCTTTCCCACTGATGCTATTCACACAGCTTTCAGGACCTTAGCAGCATTATCGGGCCAGTAGTAAAGACCTGGTTGTCATTAGGTTTACACGCCAGTGCACCCAGGGCTGTTTTGGTGTCCCCTTCAGTCACAAGTATAATATATTTATAATTTTTTCACACCTGTATCTTTCAAGTTCCACTTGACTCTTTAAAAATAGAAGGAAAAAAGTGGCAGAGTGCAGCAGAAGTTCCCTCACCTGTAACCGTTCAAAGTGTCGATACACCTCCCACCGTTGAGACACGGGCTGTGAGGGTAGGAGGAGCAGGAGCGATGAACGCGGTCCCGAGCAGAACAGCCGCAGACGGCGTCCACGGTGGTTGTTACCGACACAAACGACACGCTCCCAGTATCCATCACTGTTGGGACGTTGCTCACGCTGAGCTGGTTTGTACAGCTGGTACCTGCAGTGCAGTTTGCACTCCTACATTCATCTACATCGATCTGGGAAATGTTCAGCTGTAAAGCTGCCTGCACCTAAGAGAAAACACAGTTTAACATGTCACCAGACTCCTCTTAATGAATTTTTACTTATCCCTTAAAGAGCTGAAAAATCTGAATTATGATAAATTTAATGGAACGCTTTCATTTCTTGAGTCATAGTAACACCCCTGACTGCACAGGCAAACAAACTTATGGGATAAATACAAGAAAAATGTCCAGTAGCAGCATTTCCTCAAAATGTACACATTGAGACAATTGACTGTGGACACCTTAAATCTGTCCTGGCCTCCCAACACTATTGCCAAGGCTCCTAGAGCAGCGATACTCCCACCTCCTCAGCAGTGACCACTGCATCACACTGCTCTGCATCCTGATAGCAACAGGCTACAAATATATATAAAAGTAGAACTAAGAACGTGAGATCAGATTTAGACTTGCTTTACTTATACATTTAATATGGGTTTATTTGAACTGATAAGATGAATGCAAATATTTTAAAAATAAGCCTTGAAAACATCAAAACACACACAAATACCAAAGAGGGTCTATCTTTTTTTCACTTGTGCAGTCATTTCGGTTCACGCCGGTAAGAACTCTGACCTTTCTCATCAAACCCTGAAGTTTGAGACGTGCACCTTGCAAATGACACGGGTGCATGAGGACCCTAGACAACGTACCTCAGTTATAAATGCTGCCATCTCAGCGTGCAGCTTCTCAGGACTGTAATACCCCGAGCCATGACGGACTGCAAACCTTACATCTGTCTGCTTTCCACCAACGTTCATCACACTGAAGACAGAGATATCACTAAGCTCAGCTGGTAACATTTTTGCTAATAATTTCTTGAACTTGTCATGTCTCGTTTTGCCATCTGCATCTCTCCTGATGAATTCCTCTGCTGTGACATCTGAGGTTGGGATTCAAAAAGAAACAAACATGAAATAGTGAGAGACCACAGGATAGTTTCTCTATTTCTTATTTAGCAATATGGAAATTGAAGTGCCCTACAGTGATAAGTAACTCAAGTATTGATGTAATAATACCTACACCGCATAATCATTCAGTTACAGAAGCAGCTGATCTAAACTCCCATCAGCAAATAAAACTAACCTGACAGACGCACACTGGCTGAGTTTTGTACAGCTTCATTTTCCAGCTCTTTGACATGGATTTGTACTGTCGATATGACATCAGGACAAACTCCATCAGAAACTCTGACGTTTAGGTTGTATGTTCCTTGAGGAGCGTTATCCACCATCATCAAAGAGCCAGTCTTCTGATTCAACCTGAAAGACCTAGACATAAAACACAACCGAGAACTTTATTCGCTGACACAATTCTGAAGGTCTGACATGAAGGTTACAGGATCACAACATATGGAAATTAGCCAACAACCTCAGAAAAGCACCAGAAAGGTGCTTACAGAAAGGACAATCTGCAAAGCTAATAAAAAGCTGGTTTCGCCACTCGCAAGTTCCCCCACTTTCTCATTCCTGAATAAAAGCAGCGTGTAGTTGAACCATAGGGTCCAACACAGTCACCACAGGCAGGGCTGGGAGAGAAGTCCTAGAAGGTGACAAAACCACACAGGGTCAGTCCAGATTCTCATTCATCAATGTGGAATAGAATCATAGAATCACAGAATCACCAGGCTGGAAGAGCCCCACTGGATCATCGAGTCCAACCATAGGTTAAGGTCTATATGAAATCTGATACCATCTTCATTTGCCACTGCAAAGGGACAGTAATCAATAATTATGGGAATATTCTTTGACCACTATTAGGGAACAGTAACCTCTAAACCCAGAAGGAGGCTGAGGGGCTGCTGACAGACAAAGTCAGTCTTTAACTTAGGGCTACATGAAGCTTTTAAACATTTAAACTAAAGCTTTTAAACTCTTATTGATGTTCATTTCTGCATCCTTTTTCTGTGTTTCAAGCAGCATGTAGTGAAAGCAAATACCATCTCATGTATATGGATAAATAACATATAGGAAGGAAATACGGGTTCAATTCAACATTTCAATTGACAGAGAAAACTTCTCAAATCTACAAGTCATGGCTTTCACATGCCATTGTAAATTTAGCTGTCAATGGAAATCACTAAATTCCTTTCCACTTTTGATGAAATGATTCCATTTTGCCCTTTTAAGTCTGGGATTTGCATTCCACCAACTCTAATGTTTGAGGGCAAGCGTTAAAAAGTGCCTGTTTTTTAACTGGATGTTACAGAATGCACTTTTTTAAATGAATTAATGATGACATCTGACTAAAAATCAACATCATGGTATGATCCTACATTCTCTTGGAAAGAATATTTCAAGCTTTAATTTCTTAACACCCAGTTACCCAAAGGAAAAAGAAAAAGAGCATCCAGAAGGTACCTTCCTTAAAATACTGGCTCTCTGCACATCCTGAACAGAAGAATACACAGAAAAATAATTACAGAAGCATAAATATTACTCATTCTGACACAAATACAATCCTCACTTGAGCAGCTTTCCTTCAGAGAGAAATGTTTTATTGTCCCAGTCATCTTGATCCAGCACAAACACTTCCCCGAGCACTGTTGTTGACCATTTTCCTGTTGAGATAAATTATAATAAATCTGCATTTAATTTTTGCTCTTCAGTGCACTTTATATCCTGCCACATTCATTACTGCATTTATTATTTTCAGATTCCTGCTCAGTTTGCTGATGGTTCTGATCCAAGATTCTTAAAGAAATACACAGCCTGTCAGCTGATTTCTGCCAGTTCTGGGAAGGGGAGTGCACTGTGGATGGCACAGGAGAGAAGAAAAGCTGAAAGCAACCACAGAATGATTCATAAATCAACTCTATGAAATTCTCAGACAATAAGAAGAGATCACCACATCAGGAGTTAACATTCCAACGTTTTGTGGCTGCTCTCCTATCCAAAAGGCACAGCAGGGAATCCAGCAAAAGAGGGGGAGCTTCCTAGGGGTGCAGCTGGGAGAGAAAGACACGACTAGGGAAAGGGCATGGGCAAGCTGTGCCAGAGGAAGAAGTGGAACATCCAAGCAGCTGCTGTAAAACAGCAAAAGGAGCAACCCTATGGAATCATTGACTCATGCAATGGTTTAGGTTGGAAGGGAGCTTAAAACACATCTGGTTTCACCCCCTCTGACATGGCCAGGGACACCTCCCACTGGATCAAGTTGCTCCAAGCCCCTTCCAACCTTGAACGCTTCCAGGCATCAGCATCCACAACTTCTCTGGACAACCTGGGCCAGGGCCTCCCCACACTCACAGGAAATCTTATCTTCCCAATATCTAACCTAAACCTCACCCCCTTTCAGCTGAAAACCATTCCCCCTCATCCTATCCCTGCCCTCCCTGATCAAGGGCTCCTCCCAAGCTTTCCTGGCCTTGAACACCCCCAAGAAACATGTAAATCATTTACAGCAATAAGTTAACACCTGCAAGAGAAGTTCCGTGTAAAACTGTGGTATATTCCTGAACCTGATGTGACACCCAGACAACATTTACCTTCGAGACTGTATACGTAGATGTCCTTATGGCCAGACTCATGGCAGTTGTCATTTTCATCTCCAATGGTTATAGTCAGGGTGTTTGTAGAGCTCATGGCTGGAATCCCACTATCTCTTATAACCACTGGCAGGTAAAACACCTTCTGCTTTTCCCTATCAAAGGGCCTCAAAGCAGTTACAGTCGCTGTGTTATTTCTGTTGTCAGTAAGAGAAAAATCCAAAGAATCCTGATAACCTGGTGGCAATGAAAATGTAAAGGGTGGCCCGTTCTCCTCACTGTCTGGATCAAACACATGAAGCAGTGTTGATGTGTGGTTCATACGCACTATTTCAGGCCTCGGTATATTTTCCCAGACTACAGGCATGTACGGTGCCTCAAACATTGGGCCATTGTCGTTAACGTCAAGCAAATTAATCAAAACCGTAACGCTCCCAGTGCGAGCAGGCGTCCCTTGATCTGAAGCTTCTACAATTAAGCTGTATTTTTGAATGACTTCACGATCCAGCATGTTTGCCACAATCACGTGACCGTATTGGTCAACTGCAAACTGTCTCATAGGATCTGAATTTGACTTTATGGAATATATTATGTTCCCATTCAAACCAGAATCCTGGTCTGTAGCCGTCACAGTGGCTACTGTCGTACCTACAGGCAGGTTTTCAAAGAGAGGACTTGTCTGAATAAACTGAGAAAGGAAAACGGGGCTGTGGTCATTGGAGTCTTCAACTTCAATCAGACACAGTGCGATACTAGAGAAGTCAAGATCTTCCACTGTAAGAGTGAGATTGAACTGTCTTTCGTGTGCATTCTCAAAATCCAATCTTTTCTTCAGTCGAATGGAGGCACATTGCCACTCTCCGTCATTCCCAATATAAAACTTCTGGTCTGGGTCTCCCCCAGCGATACTGAATGTTAAGTCTGCATTTTCCCCAACATCAGCATCTAAAGCACACACTCGCAGAACTTCTGAGTCGATGGCGCTGTTTTCAGGAATTGTGGCCTGCCAGATCTTTTCGGTGAATTTCGGTATGTGGTCGTTGACGTCTGCGATCCAGATAGTGGCCGTGCCAGTTCCTGTCAGCCCTCCTCCATCTCTCACCTCAACAGTAAGGAAATAACGTGCCGTCCTCTCTCTGTCCAGCACTCCCCCTGCTACATGGATTGTACCACTACTGGGATTGATACGAAACATGTCTGTGCCAAACTCATTTTTCACGTTCTCTGTTATCCTGTAAGTCAGGACAGCATTAAGTCCTACATTTGGATCATCACGATCGACTGCACCCATTTCCATGACTAATGTGTCTGCAGGAGAATTTTCAAAGACGTTTCCGTTGCAACCACCAGGCATGCACGTGAACACAGGGGCATTGTCATTGACATCCCAAACATTAATGATTACATCTGCAAATCCCGTCAGTCCTTCTCCACCTTCATCAGTAGCCAATACAACAAATCTCCACAGCGCTCTCTCTTCCCGATCCAGCCTCTTGTGGGAGTAAATGCTGCCTGTTTTCTCATCCATGGTGAAAATGTCAGTGGCACCGTGCCCGTGCAGGGAGTATCTCAGATCTCCGTCACCCACGCTACTATCAGGATCCTTTGCCATGACCTACGAAAGTTTTGAGAACAAAGACAGATTATAAACTCTGCGAGGGCTGCATTACATCCTATGCGCTGCTACAAGCTAACAGAGTGCAAGCAAAAGCACACGATGCCATATATTAATGCCAGAGGAATGGCAAACGAGAGGGGGCCGAGGGAAAAATCAGTCAGTAAATAGTCTAAAATAATGCAGATATTCTAGTGCCAAACTAATGTTTTGTTTTTTCGTACCCTATGCTGATAGCTCCTTTAAAATGTGCACAATTTGCTTTTTAGTACCACAAATCCTCCTTACCCTATCCTGTACCTATCTTTAATCGAAAGAGTCTAATCTCCAAAACCACACACCCTACCTGAAGTACAAAGACTGGCAACCCATCCAGTTCCTCAATTATACTTCCATAGTATTCATTGATTGAAAAAACTGGAGTCTCATCATTTTTATTCAATACATTGATGATGATAACCGCATAATCTTCCCATTTCCCATCAGAGGCCAACAAGTGAATCTCGTACATTTTTGTTTCTTCATAATCCAGTGGTTGGGCAATAAAAATGGCTCCTGTTTCTGGTTCCACACCCAGGACTCCTCCTGCGTTTCCAGCTGTGATCTGATAGCGTAATTTAGCATTTCCTCCTGCCAATGACCAACAGTGTCAGAAAACACACATTTCTTGAAGGAGACTGAAACATGGGACGCTTAGATGAAGCACAAATCAAACAATGACTGATTTTTGGTATTATAGTTCTGTGGCCTTTTAAAACATGCAGCTGTCACATACAACTATACTGCGAATGCATCTCGCAGATCAAGTCTGATTCATTCCAGTTACCAGGACATTTTTATCAGTGCCCATTTGTAAGAAAATGATACGATTTATAATAGATTTGTATTTGCTGGCACAGAAATTTTTCCCCATCATCCCACATTGCCTCCCAAAATGAGAGTTATTTGACTTATGCCTCGCAGCTCCATTAAGAACTAATGTTCGTGCCTGCTCAGCTCACACTGAAAGAAGTTTTAAAATCTAGAGACAAAGAGACATTTTCCTCTCTAACACCACTAAATGCATCTTGGTGTGCTGAAATTACCTCATTAATATTTTAGACCCAGCTATGGGGAATCCCAATACTTTACCTTCGTCTTCATCATTAGCACTGACTGTAATGATAGTCGAGCCCACATCCAGGTCCTCATCCACGTTTACTTCGTAGACACTTTGAGTGAAGACGGGCTTGTTATCATTCACATCGCTGATAAAAATGCGCACGTAGGCCGTGTCTAGAGAGACAAGAAACAAGAGATTAAAATACTCAGCTGTGCCACTTCTGTCAGCTACAATTACTGAAACTGTCTAGCTGCACACTAAATGAAGACGAATAAGCAGATAATACAGAAACAAACCCTTAGGGTTATGGACAATATATATACCAACATTATTCAAAAGCACTTGGATATCAAGTGAATGTCACATTCAATTTGTTTAAACAGATAATATGTGAATAATTGATGCCTAATATGGCAATTGTACAGTTTTCAGTGGTAACTTTTTGTCCTGAAGCCACAAAAGCCAAATTTTAAGTCTTTGTTTCAGCACAGCCCTCAGTGGAGAATGGGATTTTCTCTCTTGAACCTTCCTGCCTCATTGTTACTTTCGACTGAATAAAATATTCCGAGAAACACCACCACTACCTAAATATCTACATCCTGCAGCTAATGGGTGCATCTTTGCTATCTAGGAAACAGTCTCTAAACTGTGAAGCCCTCGTTTTCTTTTCATTTCAGAACAAAAAACTTGCCTAAACATCATATAAAATATTTCTTCCATCTCTGACATGACTGTTGCACATACAAAGAGTTAAAATATCACCCACAAATCCCAAACAAGACACTATTTCAAACGGACTGAAATAAAAGGCTTCTGTTTTAAAAGACCAGTCCATGCTTGCCACAGACATCTGCCTCTTACCAGAGTTTGGCTTCCCATGCTTTCCAGGTCGAGCTGATTCAGAGCCATCGACTGACTGGACTTCCAGAAGATAGGACCCTTTCTTCTCTCTGTCAAACACTGAGGCAGTGTATATTGAGCCCGTCCGTGAGTCCAAGTGAAAATACATGTAGTCCCTGCCACTGTCACGTAATAGGGAATAAATTATCTAAAGGATTAAAAGGAATTTGTTAATCTATATTTCCCTTTAGTTAGAGAGTTCACAATTACATAAGTACCTCAAGACAGGAAGAACAGGCTTGTATCCCAGAATCTGACTAGGGACAAGAAAGCAAAACTGCCAGCTTGACCACTCTGGTTTGAATTCAATTCACTACCTTGCATGTAAAGAAAATAAACTTGTCTAATCAGATCTCAAGTTCACGTTTGCACAGTGCCAATGGAATAGTACTCACACTCAGCTCAGGGTCACAGGCACTAAGATAACAGCCACAGGCAAGCTGAACTGGTACCTGCCCAGTATCACAGCCCATGTTTCCATTTTCATGCATGAGACTTTAGCTTCCATTCTTGTTCTAAGGATTCATCCGCCTTCAATTTTGACAATCAGTAACAAATACATCCATTTTTGGTGTTAACTTGACGTATCTTGCAAAGGATTCAGTTTTCAGCAAGCCCAGTGATTTACAGCTTGCAGAAGCTTTTAATATATGTTTTTTTCTTCCATTGATTTATCCAATCACATTTTAGGTCTCTGCAGGCCTTTCCAAACCAGAGCACGTTTTTCACATGATCTATATGTTGTACAAATATTTCCTTCTTCGTTTCCCATCTCACAACTATGAGCTTTAGTTGCATCCTGTTTCCCCCTGTCAAATGTTTGTGTGTTTTCTCTCTTAACATTTCTGCGGTTGGTGCTCAGGTAACTTCTGACAAGAATTTTGATGTCTCAGGCCGTGACTGCTTTGGTTGTGTTAAAGATAGAAGAGATCCCAAGTTTTCACTGCTTTGGGCTTTATTGGAAAGGCTCTGAACTGCAAATTAATGATTCTTTTTCTGTTTTAAAACTACTTCTTGTTATCCAGTGGGCAGTGGCAGAGGCTGCCCAGGGAGGGGGTTGAGTCACCTTCCCTGAAGGGGTTTAAGAGATGAGGTGCTGAGGGACATGGGTTAGTGTTTGATAGGAATGGTTGGACTCGATGATCCTGTGGGTCTCTTCCAACCTGGTTGTTCTATGATTCTATGATTTTTCACACAGCAAGACAGAGAAACTATTTCATTTCCTCTCACGTTTCCCTTTTAGTCCTTCCTTTTGTAGGTTGAAGCCTTCTTATCTATTTAGCTGTTGTTCATAAATTATTCCATACCTTTCATCACACAGATGTGGTTCCCCACTTGCTTACCTCCCCATTCTGACCAAGGTCAAGGTCAGTGGCAGACACCTGAATGACAAATGTCCCAACATCAGCTCCCTCTGTTACTGAGGCTTCGTAAATAGATGAAGTGAAGAATGGGACATTGTCATTGACATCTAAAACACCAAGAAGAGAGTGTAATGAGAAAACTATAAAGCTTCAATGACAAAAATGTACTATGACAATACTATAACATCACTGAACAGCTTACACACCTGTTACATTAATATAGACCGTGGTGAACGCCGCCAGAGGAACTGCAGCAACGTTCTGTGCTCGAACTCTCAGCAGAAAGTTCTTTGTTGTTTCATAATCGAGTGGTTCAGCTACCAGGATTGAAGCAGAACCCTCATGTCTGTTTGGAGTCAGGTAGAAACGAACTGGCATGTTGCTCTCGGGAACAAGGCCCTCTTCTAGATTGTAAGTCACACGGGGATCACCAAGGGGAGAAGTTGCTTTGATTGTCTGCACAGTTCAAAGAGTTTGCATAATCAACACTAGTGTAAATACAGCAACATTTCTAAAAGCTTTTGTGTATTGACTGTCCCAGATCTTGAGCTCTCAACCGAATACACAAGGACAGGTATTTCTTGAGAGCAAATCTTTATAGAATCACAGAATGGTTTGGGTCCAAAGGGACTCTGAAGTCCACTCAGTTCCAATCCCCACGCCATAGGCAAGGACACCTCTCACAGGATCAGGGGCTTCAAGCCTCATCCAACCTGGCCTTGAACTCCCCCAGGGATGGGACAGCCATGACTTCTCTGGGCAAACTGTTCCAAACCAGTCCCAACCCACCAAAACTGACGTATCTCGTGTGGTGTTCTCTGGAATAACAACTTCATAGCTGTCTCTTTCCCACTGTGGAGGCTGGTTTTCTGCACCGGTAATAGTTACTGCAAGTTCAACTTTGGTGCTCCTATTGCCTCCATCTGTGGCAATAATATCTTGAATTATAGAAGATCTCTGAGCAGGAAAAAAAAAAAGGATTAATTACAGAAGGCTTTGATCAGGGCTCTGATGAGTTTTTTTCCAAGATAAATGAATATATAAAGGCACACTTAGAAACACCTGTACAGAAGAAAAACATCCACACCTGCACTGAGCTCAGTACTCCCTCCCAGAGGGAGGAGACTTGTTAATTATGCCTTCACCTTCCTGAGGGAAAGCTGCACTTAGCCAATCACAACTAATGTATCAAGTTGAGAATCTGTATCAGAAGAAAAACTTCACCCTCTTTCCCATTCAGGTTTGTGTCTTAGCTCATTGTCTGCTGCACAGTGAAGTCCTGCACCTGGGTTCTTGCTTTCCTGCTTACAGTCTCAGCCCTCCAGTCTTTAGTATTAGAATGCCAAAGCTGATGAAATGGGAGGACAAGTTCTTAGAGGTGGTGCCCTTAGCTGTCACTTCCCAGCTGAAAGCAGGGCTTGCTTAAGTGCAATTCACAGCCAATGAACTCCAACTAAAACACTGAAACTCATGTTTAATTTAAACAGGATGCTCTAATGTGAACGAGTAATGTGGAGGTGAGGACAAACTTGGAATCTCAGTTCCTCCTACAATATATTGAGAGACCCAACTTAAAAAGATAAGCAAGAGCCATACCTGAGAGATGGGTTGGTTGACAAACACCCAGCCTGTAGTAGGATTAATTTGTAAATAATTGGGTTCTTCATCTGCTATGGAATAAGTAATGGCAGCATTTGAGCTGTAGTCATCATCGTGGGCTGCAACACGAAGAAAGCTGGTTCCAACTCTTGTGTCCTCTCTTAGGAAATCTAATGTAAGGGAAGAATAATTCAAATCGATCACTAATTCCCTAAAGCACCATGAACATCTTACCAAGAAATGAAGAAACACTAAAATAACAACGTATGGAAGCTATAATTTTGTCTTCCTTGGAACAACAGCCATCAAAATCAAACTGAGTATTTTAAAGAGCTGCTACCACTCCAGAGCTGTGGATCACATTTGAACTTCAGATTATGACATTCATAGCCTGGAATTCTTTCACATAAGATACTACTGTTATTTTTGTCTTGTATTTTTACTAAGGCACTAATTTCTCTGTATGAAATACACATAAAAGGAATGTGAATTTATTGCATAAACCCAGAAAAGGAGGATGATATTGCTTTCCAGGATCTGCACAGTGTAACTCACTGAGAATTATCAGGTTTTGTTGTTTTATTAATATTGTGCCCCTCTGGGTGTTTATCCTTAAACAGGAAGGGGTTTTAGGAGAACCAAGAAAGAAAGGCAAAGAATGATGACATCCAAACAGGAAAGGGAAAAGAATGTAACCAAAAGCTATCACAAAGATCTATAAATCAGAAAGCAAAGGATATAGTTAGTGCTCAGCGCTGCACACTCACACCTTAACGTCTGTGTGTAGCATCATGGGCCCTTGATGTGCTCAGGGAAGGAAAGGTACTGACATCACCATTCCTTCAGGGAATTCTCTCCTCACGACCCTCAGGGAGGCCCCCGAGTCAGGACCTTCTGCAATTAGTTAAGTGCACCTCCAGCTGCAGTCACCTCGCTGGACACTACACCTGCTGCCAGGCAAGGCAGAACTCCCGAATCTCAGACACCAGGTAAGCTCACACTCAGGGCACCCACACTCCATCCAGTGACTCTCAATTACATTCATAGCGGGTGTTTTCAAATCTGGGATCATTGTCATTTTGGTCCAGGACGATAACATTTATCTGACATATTCCAATGAGCGGCTCTGCTGCCTGATCCGTTGCTGTCACGGTGATAGGATATTCCCTCTGTTTTTCTCGATCAAATACCTGAGCAGTTGTCAAAACTCCTGAAAACAGATGAAGTAGACATATTCTTCAGGTTCAAGGATCCAGCCACGAGATTTAACAATTGCAACTGCATAACCTGTACTGCTCGGGCAAACCCAAACCTCATAGACACTTCTATTTACACACAATTGGACTTAAAAAAGTACCAAACTAACTTTAGGAGAATGAGATTTAAAAAAAAAAAAAAAAAAGTTACATTGAAGAGCAGTTAGTACAGCTAAAAGCCATGTCTCATGTCTTTTATGCTCCAAAAGTTCACCCCAAATTAAGCTTTGGCCCTCCCAAATTTAGTCTTTTTGCTGTCCATAAGGCTACTGTCACTTAGATAATTCAGTTATGTGCCATTAGCAAAGTTGTAAGATAAAGTACACTTAAAATTTGGTGGGTTTTAAAATCTAGTCACAAAACCACAGAAGTTATTTCACACAGCAAAACATTCCCCCTTCAGGGAAAACTTTAGTTCAGTATTGAACACTAACTAAAAGAAGAATATTTGTCCAGGCAGTTAATGCTGTTTATATTTCAACTGCAAACAAAAAACTCAATGAAAAAGCACAAAGTCTGATTTTATTTAAGCTTTTTCCGCATCAGTGTAATGAAGCAGTTCCTGTAGATGTCAGTATCGGTTCTGATATTCGTTTTACCTGTGTCAGGATGGATGCTGAATGCTGGCAGGACTCCAGCTCTGTGCATCAAGCCGTACTTCACCACACCATTGATTCCTTCATCAGCATCAGCGGCTTCAACCTGCAGCACAACTGTCCCTGGAGGCTGGTTCTCCAACACTGAAGCCTGTTCCTGGTAAGACTGACACTAAGAGAGGGGAGAAAATAAAAGAAAAACTAAGGGCTTACCATGCCAATTGATTTAAAGATATACTGGAGGGGAAAAAAGAAAAAAGACTGAGCTATCCTTCCATTCACATGCACTGACATTAATGATTTATCTGTACTGTGACGAATTTTCAGACTCCCCTTGCTGGTTTGCAGTTATACAAACAATATATGACATCGGGTCGCTGAGCATCTCCAACTAATGAAAAGATATATTTCCGAATGCAAATATTTTTCTCAATTAGCAAAAGCCTTACAAGACAGGAGGGATACACTTGCTCAACACACAGCACAGCTTTGGTCAAAAAGGGGGTTCTCCACAAGGTAACTTGAGGACAGCTTAATGATTTACCTTCTGAAAGACAGGCTTGTTGTTGTTGACATCATCTATGTTCACAATGATCTGGGCAGTACTGGTGAGAGAACAGGGCCCTCCAGAGGCATTATCATCAGTAGCTGTGACATTGAGTATGTATTGCGTCCCCTGCAGCTTAGGAAATGGACTTGAGCGAAGTCTAACTAGCCCTGCAAAAGCAACAACCAGTTGTGGTTTGGTTACTACGTTAACAGTAACTAGTTATTCTTCTCATGAGTAAGCACAACAACAAACCGTTCTGGTTTACCCATTCACCAATAAACCACAAAGCTGCTAGAGTTCAATTTAGCAATGGTGCTTTTACCACCGTTTGAGAAACTGGTTTTCTGGATTAAATGTTACTCAAATCCTTGTTTGAGATTTTGGAATATGACACTTTAGGTTATCCATTACAACAGTCTCTATTAAGTTACTGTCTGTTAAGTTACCTGTTACCTATAATAACACTAAGTCACTGACTGGAAGCAAGCAAGTAATACAAGTCAATTATACATAGGAATACGATACAATTTTTTTAACATTATGAGGTAGTCTAGAGCCATTGTTCACTGGTGGAGTCACCAACCCCAGAGGTGTTCAAATAACATGTAGATCAGACACTCTGGGACATGGTTTAGCAGACACAGTGGGGTTGGGATGACAGTTGGACTGGATGAGCTTAGAAATCTTTCCCAGCCTGTGATTCTATGATTCTAATTGCATCTGTGGCCTACACTTCTTTACACTAGGTTAGTATTAGCTTCAAAAATAGCATTTCCTATTGAATTTTTATAACTGCTGCCTAATAAAGACTGAATTCAAGCTGCATCACATCAGAATCGATGTTACAACTGCAGCAGCAAAGACGTACTGGGCTATTACCTTTCTTAGGGTCAATAACAAAGTTTCCTTTTTGATTCCCAGACAGAATATCATATGTCACACCATCTCCGTCGGGGTCAACGGCATTGACTGTAGCAATGAGTGTGTTCGGGCCTGCATCTTCGGAAACAAAGCTCCTGTAGCTGTTAAAAGGAACAATGAGAACACATTTATGAATTTAGACAAGAAATAATTCCTACAGAGCTATGCTTTGCAACACCTGCTGACTACCTTTACAAAGGGTACACAGGGATTTGTAATTTATTAATATAATTACATTGATAGGATGCTCCTTTATTAAAGAGTGCAACAGTAGCACTGACAATCTGACCAACCACCCATGTCTTGTTACCTGCCACAGATTTCCTCTGCAAACTTTCAGCAGGACTGAAGCTTTGAAGCTTCCCTTCACAACAAGATTTGGGCTACATGCAGAATTCACTATTTTGTTTTTAATTTAAAAAAATAAGCCGCATGATTCACAGCCTCAAAGCAAATATGTTAAATTAAAGCATTGCTCGTTACAGCACACATTCTCACTCAAGCTGCCAAAGTGCTTTCAGTGTGGTCTGTGCACCAGCACGACCAAGAGCAGAATCGGATCTGGAAGAAATGCTCATAATGTCAGTTTTACAAACAATCTTTTCTCAGGCTCAGACCCAGCACTGACATTGTAAGCTCTTAAGAGGCATTATCAGCCTAAGCGTTACACTCTCAGGAGAAAAGCCCTCTGCTTTAGCCAAGTCCCAAATATTTATCACTTTATCTGATGGAGCACAGGCCAGGCTAAGCACAGAGCAGACCTGTCCATCGGAGAAATCCCAAAGCTCAGCTCTCACTCCACTTACTAACATTTATCTTGTGGATTTTCTAATTCAGTGGTCATTTAGGATTCTGCCATCTAAGCATTTTTTTTGTAACAATTATAGACGGGGGATGTGGACTCTTGGCTCTGCCTTTGCTTAAATTGCCTAATTAAAAGGCAAAATTCCAACTGGATGAGTTGCCTTCCTTTTCTGCTTAAAGACACCTTGGGTGTCTTGAAACACACAATCTGAAATCACTGCACCTGCTCTTTCAGTGCATACTCGAAAAAATGTAGATGCAAGCCCTGTGGAGGAGTCTGTCCCTGCTCCCCCTGTCTAGCTGGATACCTAAGCCCTACTCTACATCGAAAGAATGCCTAAAAGTTAAAACTAAGAACCAAACTTAAAGTTGGGGTTTTTCCTGGCAGAGTCTAAGAATCAAAAGATCATCCTACATTTGTCAAACTCAGATTTGACTGAGCTGAAGCTGGTTTCCAAACCGTAATGATCAGCCTTCCAAACAAAATTGAAAAAACAACAGTAAAAGGCAAAGGTAACAGAGTTCTAAGAACATGTTTTACATTTTCTGGGAAAATTCAGGTGCTTCATCATTGACATTTGAAGTATGGATCCTAACAGTTGCTGTCCCAGTCTTGGGCTCTTCCCCTTTATCTACAGCCATAATGATGAACTCATGAAGATGGTCGGGCCGCTCATAGTCCAGTTGTGTGGCTGGAAAAATAGTACCATCAGGAGTAATACTGAAGTCTTGAGTCAGAGTGTAATACTGTATTTCAGCATTCTCTTTTGAATCGCAGTCAGTGGCTGTCACTGTTAGAAGAGAGAAGAGGACACTGTGTAGATCAAAGATTGTGACTGGGCTGCTAACAGCACAGTTACCAGAACCCTCAGACTGCCCAAAGTACAGGATACATCACCAAAGTACAACAGTAGGAGATTAAATCCTGTTTACTACGGAGCAGCAATTTTTCTGTAGTTTAATTCTCTTATTCTCCCTCAAGATCTCTAAGAAGTTTCTGTAGAGGTTAAAAACTACAGGGTCCTCTACAACTGTTCAGTTGAATAGACTCGTTTCATTGCCAGGACATTGTTCCTGTCTTTACAAACATCTTCAATGTATGATTTTTGCAGCTTACATGATTGAAATGTACACCCTTTACAGAGCAGCATCATTTCAAGCTTAATTCAGTGGTTCCATCGGGAAGAAACACAGTCTTTTTCTCAAGCACCCAAACAAAACCTCACACACAACAGTGAAACCACAGAGGAGGCTCTAGTGCAGAAAAGCAGTATTCTCAACAACAAGGCCCACACAGAACTACTACAGACAGGCAGAGGAGGTGAGCTGATTGCCAACTCTCTTCCTTCAAAAGAAGGAATGTTGCAGGAGTGTTGCTGTAAGCCTGCTGCTACAATCCCACCCACAACTGAAGTCTTGTTGCTTCAAAATCCTACAAAGATTTACCTCCTTTGTGTCCCATCCCCTAAAACTGTTAGGACTGTGGCAGTGGTAAATACTTACAACTCAATGCTACAAAGTGCCAGGTGCCTCCAGAGAGCTGCAACTACCCAGGCAGGGGCAGGTAATTTTGCCTTCAGAACTGAGATCTCGTTAGTGAGAGGGGAAAAAATACTCACCCTGAATGTGACAAATAGTTTGAGAAGTACTAACCCTGTAGAAGTGCAGTTGTCATAGAAACCGTTTCAGGAACACCAACTTTGCTGTAAATTGACTGATGAAATTCTGGGGCACAGTCATTCACATCTGTGATTACAACCACAACCTGAGTGGAAAAGAGGGGAATGTTAAACAGCAAAGTGAATCAAGGCAATTACTTCATCGCTCTAGAAATATTGTTCCCCAAACCATCCTTGAGCCCTTCAGAAGCTATAGCACAGAGGGTAGGCCATTTTTTCTTCTTAGATTGCTCTTTTCCTGCTAAGAATCATTGAAATATTAGACTCCAGATTACTAGGAACTGCCAAGTCCCAGTCCCCTACAGCAACATTTTCCACTCACTTCATCTCCATTGATTATTTCCTATTACAAATTTAAAAGAAAATGGACCATCTGCTTTCCAAGTATCTTTTTTTTCCATTATCTTATCTCCCAACACATCAGTGATTTGTAACACTAAAAATTCTGCAGCTAAGCACACGACATTTCAGCAGTATAAATCTCCAAGACCGAGTTCTGAATTCAATTACATCAGCATAAATCAGGTGTAAATGGGACTGATTATGGAGAAAAAAACCCTAAGAAATACAACCTTGTTTCTAAGACCTTTCAAAATGTTTTCTTATCCCTGTGTCAAATGTGAATCCACAGCTGCATTGTTTACAATCCAATCAGTAAGAAGTAGTTTAAATTGGCCTTTCTGGTGGTTCCTACTGTTACACTCCAGGCTGTCTGGAGTTGGTTGAGGTGCTCTGCATCACATTTAGGATAAAAGTAATTGTAAAATCATCCCACAATCCTCTTTCAAGTCATATTACAGAATCGTTTAGGTTGGAAAAGACCTTTAAGATCAAGTCCAGTTATAAACCTGACACTGACAACTCTACCACTACACCATGTCCCACATGTACATGGTTTTTCTCCCACTCCTCATCTTGTAGCACCTAAGAGAGTCAATAGATATGATCCGTCTCTGCTGTGCTACAGCCACCGTTTGTTACACTGACAAACTGTCCTTCTGTGTCCTTGCTCCAACTAATTCCGCCTCCTGGTCCCTCTGTAGAGCACATCTTATTTCCTGCAGCAGGAACAAACTGTCACATTGCATGTAGTTCCTCACTCAGTGAATCTTTGCATTCAAACAACTATAATAAACATATTTAGAAGTATTTTTGTTGTCATAGAGCTTTCTGAAACACCATGAGTCATAGTGTTTTAATATGTGTGAGGTTTTGTTATGTTCTTTCTACAAAAGTTCACTTTGTGCCTTTGATAAGAAATAAATCGTCTTCTGTTCCACTTTTGTTTTAAACTGGAATAATCTCAAATATACATCATATTTATGAAGATTTAGGATAAAACAAAGCCTCACATCACCTTCCCTGGAGGGGTTTAAGGGACGGGTGGATGAGGTGCTGAGGGACATGGGTTAGTGTTTGATGGGAATGGTTGGACTCGATGATCCGGTGGGTCTTTTCCAACCTGGTGATTCTGTGATTTGGCTTGGCTGCATCTGTTTCCATATCTTCCCAGATAAGGGTAGGGGCTGTGATAGGATGCCATATCGACCCCTCAGAGACAGCCTTTTTAATATCAGCAAGAATGAACTCTGAGAGCACCTAAACCAGCCCCCAACATCTGCCCACAGCCAGGAACACTTCTAAAACAAACAGCAGAAAAGACAGCGTGGGCTGGGGAAATGCGAGTCCAGAAGTGAGCACCTACCTCAGCTGCACTACTGAACCGTTCCTCATTCTCCTCTACTCTGACCAAAAGCAGATATTGGTGTGGGTCACTCTCGTAATCCACACTCCGTGTTAAACTGATGTCTCCAGTAGCCCAATCAATGCCAAACAGACCACTAGGGTTAGTCAGCAAACTGTAGCTCAGAGATTTGTTCTGATAGGACACAGCAGTGACTGTAAGAAAACTGCATTTAAAACATAAAAAAGAGTATTCTTAAGCAAGTAATACAACATACTGAAAGACAAGAGCAAAATGATACATATCAGAAACAACAGTTCTGTAGGTCTGATCAGAGCGATACTCACTGAAGGCAGCAACAGCTGTACCTCAACACTGAATCCAAACATTTTCTTAAACAGTATTTCTATCATCTTGAGGCTAAATAGATGAAGACGGGATATTTGGAAGCAGAAAACAGTATGGAAATAGGGTAACAGGCAGATGTTGCTACCTTCCCTTACACAGGTTCACCCTGGGAGTTGCTCTCTCATAACTCTTGAGGTTGTATCAGTGTAAGGCATGTACAAGTTGAACTACATTTAGGCTAAATTTATTTGTGGCAACTTCATTTTGCCCAGTTTGTCACTGTCACTGAGGAAGACAGCAGACAGCCTTTTGCTTTTTCTGATTTCCACCTGATGGAGAAGATTCTCCAGACCTGACACATAAAACGTACTCTTTCATACCAGGATGTCTGCCTCCACGATATAACAGTTCCAATTTGTATTCTGTGTTTTGGTTGAGAGTTAAGACACAATCAACATCTGCTAGTACTTCCCATCTCATTTAAAATAGTAAAAAAAATAATTATTCATATCACTTTTCTGAATAAAAGGGTGAATGAAAAGTACATCAAACAATATCGTGATCACTTCTGCTGCAATGTCTAAATTGCTACTCACAGTCTCTGTGATTCACAAACAAAAGTTAGAGTAGGAACACTATCTCAGAGCATTATTTGAAACTGCCACGTACACTTTTCCTTGCGGTGTGTCTTCAGGAACATGAACAAAGTATGAGACATTGGTGAACTGTGGCGGTCGGGATCCAGCAATTACGGAAACGGAGGCTGGAGCCCCCCTGCTCCCCAGTTTATCTGCTGCTAGCACAGTCAGCAAATACTCCTTGTCCCTCACCAACGGCAAACCCGTCGTCTTAATCCAGCCAGTGTCTTTCTCAACTTCAAATCTGTCTTCACCACCTAAAAAGAACAGAGCATGAACATTTTTACTTGATTAGAATTAAGTATCAATGCTGAAGCCGGTTCCAGCTCAGAATCAGCATGTGCACAGAAATATAAAGTTTGTTTAGAACTTAGAAATCAGTAATTATGTACACAATTATATTTCTAAGTTGCACTTTACTTCTCTGGACAATTATTACTCTCCCTCATCCCCCAGTACTTCACTGTTGTTTGATCCTAAATGCCCCTTACCAGGAAATACCCTGCAGGAGTCCTGGCCAAGACGAACAAATCCGCCTTTGGAGAGGTGCTGCTACTCCCCTCCTGCTTAGACAGTTCTGAACTGTTAACGAATCCACTTTTAAAAGCCCCACAAATGGAATCATTAATGATTCTGTACTAACTTTGCATAGCTAAGCACAACCCAGATCCTTAAGGATTTGTCTGCAGAGCACACACAGCTCCAGTCCACATCACCTCCTGGGGACCACCCGGAACTCAGCTCTGCGAGAAGAACATGCTTCAAATCTGTCTACACCCTTGATAAAAGTTTATTTTTCTCACAGATGGAGCTGAAGGCTTATGAACCTTTTGAAGCAGAATGGGAAGATCTTTCCCTGACAAAACTGAGGATAAAAGACAAATTGTCATAGCGGCGAAGCCTAATGCACAGAGAACGAGAGGGTTAACCTTTACCTTCCAAGAGAAAATACTCTACAGCTCCATGGATCCCCTCATCCGCATCCACAGCAAGTAGCTTGTACACTTTGGTACCTCCTGCAGCACCAGGGGAAACCGTGGCCGAGAACGGGAAGGGCTCCATGACCCATTCGGGAACGTTGTCGTTCACATCTGTCACAGTAAGCAACAAGGGCACCAGGTACCAATCCTTTCCTGGTGGTCACAGAAAAACAAAGAAACACCTAATGGCACTGAGAGTAACAGAACCACATATCACTCCTGAGTGTACGTTGTCTGCAGTATTGCGGGCATGTAACCCAGAAAAACTTGGGGTTTGAGGCTCTTCTGCAATCAAGAGCATCCAGACACAATGGGGATTAAAAAATAACCAGCACAAGTACAGCTGAACTGCAAAATCGGGGCCACCTGTGTTACATTCTGCTCATGTCTCCCTCTAGTAAAGATCACGCATTCTTAAATTTTCAAAATCTAAATCCATGTTTCCTGAGAAGTTTTTTTTCCCGAAGAAAAAAAATTGCATCAAGAAATGTTTTGTTTCTGCAATGATTACAGTAACTGAATTTTGACAATCAAATATTTGTTGCCAAAACACTCTACCCGATTTACCCTAAGCTATGGCTTTCCAAGTTAGGAAGTTCACTGAAATCCTGATACGGTTTTCATTTCCACTAAATACTAAATGCTGTTAAAAACCAACCAACCAACACCCCAAAACCAAACCACAGAATTGAACTACTCAATTCTCAAAAAAAATCAACAACGGAAGAGCCCCAAAAGCTTATGAAGAGTTGTCTGATATATCTCTGCTGTTATTAAATCGACTAGTGAAGATGGTAGAGCTCCTACGCAAGTAACGAATAGCAGGCAGGTGTTGCTGAAAAAGCAGCAAAAAGGAAAATACCAGACAGAAGACACTGCTCTGAAATCTCCAGGAATGGAGTTAAGCATCCCTGCTACAGGAGGGAAGAGTGAATAAATATCCTAGGTGAAGAGTTCCTGAACACAAGCTCGCCTGCAGGCTTAAAATAGCAAGCACTAAATTACAAGCTGAGTTAATAACCTTGGAAAATCTGCCTCCAAAATAGCAAGATCTACTGAGGATTTGAATGCCGCCCTGGTAACCCTGCCAGGAGTAGAAAGGCTACTCCGGACTGGGTTATACACATTGTCCAAAAAGCTTGGGAACGTCTCTAATAAATTCAAAAGGGGGACATAAGCTTGTAAAGTAATCAGTAAATTTTCACATCAAATTCAAGACACAGAGTGACTTAGTACTCAGACAGAACAGAAAGTCCTCTCAAAATCATGAATCTCTAGGGGAGTCCAAGCCAAGGATTTGTCAAATGAAGAACGCATTGAATATCACAAGAAGCGACCAAGTATCTTTATGGGATTTCACACAGCACCTGGAAAATAGATGCTCCACCACCCACCTCTATCATTACACCAAGGGTAGCAGGAAGGAGGAGAGGGTTCTGGGACTGAATCATTCAGTTCACAATAGCATCACGCTGGTTAAACCAAGCCTTGAGAATCACACATGCTGGAGCAGTCCCACTGCAATTCCAAATGCTGCAAGACTGGAGTCGCCTCTAAACCCATCTCTTTTCACCATGACAAATTATAAAAGATGCTGTCAATCTGTGAAATCCAATGTATTCCCAGACTTCTGATTTCATTAGGATTATGACTGTCTTTGCTCTCAACAATCCAACAGACGCTTCTGTAAACTGAGATTTGAAAATAAAAGCCTTGTCTTTTTTATGAACCCAGGCTTCTGTGCATCCATGTAATTGACAAAACTGACAATCATACATTTTGATTGGAAAAATCTGACACTGTAGAATCTGTATTTGACTGAACACGTCTCTGCAATGTGGGCAGATATTATACATCCTGCAAATGTACTGAGGGAAGGGGCATTATATTATCATGATTTAATAATAATGGGTGAGAAGCTAAGTTGCTCCTGGCAGCTTTAGGTCATTTCAATTTATTTTCAAAAGGAGATTATGAGAGTGCTGGAAGTCTTGCAAGCCTTCAGGTCAATATCGCTACTGCATTCTGGTCGGTGAATTAAGCATTCAAGTTAGTATTTTGCTTTTTGAAGTTACTCTAACTTCTACGACTTCTGTCTAAAATAGAAAACTGTGCTTTTTGAACACTCAGGGGCTTGTTATTTGTTTGGGTTTCTGCAAATAAAATATTTCGGTTGAGAGGACATTTCTGTTTCGTGGAGGCTTTGCAAATACCATACTGAACTTGTTACGCCAGTCTCTACAGTATTGTCTTCACATGAAATACAGAATCATAGAATCACTAAGGTTGGAAAAAAACCACTATGCTCATTCAGTCCAATCATCAGCCCAACCCCACTGTGCCAACTAAACCATGTCCCGAAGTGCCACGGCCACACAGTTTTTGAACACCTCCAGGGATGGGGACTCCACCACTGCCTTGAGCAGCCCGTGCCAGTGCTTGACAACCCTTTCAGGGAAGAAATTTTTCCTAATATCCAGTCTAAACCTCCCTTGGCACAACTTGAGGCCATTTCCTCTCATCCTACTACTTGTTACTTGAGAGAAGAGCCCAGCACCCATCTCCCCACAACCTCCTTTCTGGGAGCTGCAGAGTGCGACGGGTTCTCCCCTCAGCTTCCTCTTCTCCAGGCTAACAGCCCCAGATTCCTCTGCTGCTCACAGAACCCCTGGGCTCCAGACCCTCCCCAGCTGCGTTCCGCACAAACATTTCTCTACTGTCACTTCTGAAAATTCATAACTTATGATGAGCTACTTTTAAGTACAGTACTTTGCTCATTCATAAAACATGAACCTTCTAAAGAGATAAATTTGATGGGTTCAAGCTGTCGACAGTCCACATTCCCACCTCATACACCTCATCTTTCCTGCAGACAGAAGAACTATAGCCCATCGTGGCTCTGTTCCTTACCCTCAGCTGGTTTTTAACGTAGAAGTTAGAGCAAACCAGAAAACAGAAGTACAAAAGTAAAGAAGGCATCAGAGGAGCTCGCTGATGGTGGCAGAGTGGATCTTAATATAAATCACCAATTATAAGGGAGTAAAGTCATGACCATGTTATCAGAGGCTTCTCAGGGTATTATCCATCTGCTGACAGAAAACCCAGGTACACCCAGATGTGAAGTAATGACTACAAATCAATGATCACCACAACTAACAAAAAATGTGTCTTAATAAATCATCTCTGGTTGCCAAAAAGCCTTAGCATAAGGAGAGAATGTGGCTGAAGAGCCAGCAGCTACCGTACCACCGTGAGATGGGAAGGTCTCTTGACATTTTTGTGGGATTTCTTGGGGAAAATCTGGTTTGTTTCCCTGTAGCACATCACGTGGAAGAAAAAAAAGGCCACTATAATCAGTAACTTCCCAAAACCACACAGAATGTACATTTTCCTTTGATTTCATACCACGAAACCTTTTGCTGTTTAACAAAACACAAGCTGGATAACAGATAATGGTCTCAACCTTAGCCCAGCAACCGTTAACGTGGCTGTAATTCACAAAAGAGCAATAGCAATTGTAAAAGACAAAATATCCCCCAGAAGCTACTGCATTCTCAGGGATGATCCCCACAGAATCGATACAGCTAGTAAGAGGCTAAGGCCTCAGATGAAATTAAAACAGATGATCCTTGGCTCCCAAGCATGAAAACCTTCAAGGTTTAAAATATACCTGTCACTAAAATTGCCATCTCTGCTCTATCCGTCGATTTAAACAGGACAGATAGACTTCAACTTTAAAGTGACTGCTGGTAACTGTGTGGAAGGCATGTCAGACATCAGCCTCAGCAAATCCTCTGATAAGAAAAAATGAGCGGCAGGGGATTACAAAGCTAATGCCCACGGATGAAGGAAGGTCAAAGGAGCTTGAGGCAAGAGAGGATTAGAGAGACAGGATCTTTCAGGCACTTCCCCCAAGCATTAATGGAATAATAATGGTTCCCTCTCAAATGAAATGCCAGGTCTACGTTAAAATATTAACATGTGTGACAGCTTTGGAAACGGTACCTTCTGTTCACTGACTGACAACTCAGAATAGCGTTTGGCTTCTGTGAAGGATAAACAAATTGTGTCCCAATAAATTAAATGGGATAAAATCTAAAATGCTGCAGAAACAGACCATGAGCATAACTATCCCTTCTTTCCAGGACAGCGTAGCTGAAGAACAGAGCACAGCAGAAGTGGGGAAGGGATCATCCTCTCCTGCCCAGGGCCTGATATCGTAACTCCCCAACCCACACCACAAAACAGGCACTTGGCACTACAGGTCCAGGCTTTCCTGTTGCTGCTTTCCAGTAACTACTCTTTCCAGAGAAGGTGCAAACTTTGTTAAAACTAAGTCTACAAACTATCAAAATGGCCACAAAAAGACAGAGTGAATAAACGGAAGTAGTAACCTACCATCTACTCCACAGACTGAGGTTAGTAGCACTGAAACACACATAATCATTATTATCTCAAAGAATACTAAACAAATTATAGAATTTATTTTTTTGGCCTCTACACTTAAGAAACACCACCTGCATTATATTTATATCCAACGAACAGTGTGTAGCTGCACTGGTAGTGACCGTAGTGATAACAGGGATTTGTCTGCATCACTACAATAAACCTCAGAGCTCAACCACAGCTGAATGTTGCCTTGTTTCCCTACACCTTCTGTTCTGAGCATGCTCCTCAAAGTAAGTTGGTCAGGGTTTATTTAACGAGGTTAGCAAGCATTGCTTTGGAAAAGAACACCCTGGCATGACAGAGAGACAAGCTTTGTTCCACGCAACTCAGACTTCTATATTCATAGAATCATAGAATCACCAGGTTGGAAGAGACCCACCGGATCATCGAGTCCAACCTTTCCCACCAATCTCTAAACCATGTCCCTCAGCACCTCATCCACCTGCACCTTAAGCACCTCCAGGGAAGGGGACTCAACCCCCTCCCTGGGCAGCCTCTGCCAGTGCCCAATGACCCTTTCAGTGAAGAATTTTTTCATAATGTCCAGTCTGAACCTCCCCTGCTGGAGCTTGAGGCCATTCCCTCTCGTCCTGTCCCTTGGGAAAAGAGGCCAGCTCCCTCCTCTCCACAACCTCCTTTCAGGTAGTTATAGAGAGCAATGAGGTCTCCCCTCAGCCTCCTCTTCTCCAGGATAAACACCCCCAGCTGCTCCTCATCAGGCCTGTTCTCCAGCCCCTTCACCAGCCTTGCTGCTCTTCCCTGGACTCGCTCCAGAGCCTCAACATCCTTCTTGTGGTGAGGGGCTCAGCCTAGATAAGAGCAAAAACACCACCGAAAGGTGAGAGAGGAGTTAAGGGGGTAAGATTACCCACCACCTCTCTAACAGCACCTTCTTGATCCTGACAGAGGGAGCTGTGACACCAACAAAGGGCCAAAACTTGAGCTACATGACAGGCAGGGTGAACATCAGCCCAGAACCATACTCTGACAGAGCAGAGAGATTCTGTCCCTGCCTCAGAGTAAGGGCATCCCCTCGGGCATACGGCTTTGCTCAGGACTAAGGAGAAGACAGCACACAGAAAACCCGTGTGGTTTGGAAACTGGCCCACCAACCTCTGGTTTAGCAGGCAAAGCTTGAGCTGGAACGCAGCTCAAAGCCAGGGCGAGTGAGTAAATCAATGCGCTACAGTGATGGGCATGACAAAAGCCAAGAGAGAGGGAGAGAAAGGTCTGAGAGCTGCTCCTCAGGATGCGAGTGAAATGTTGGTGATCTTGCCTGCTCACAGGAGTGGTGGCATCCCTGTCACTACAACTGTCAGCACTAATGGGAAGCCCTGCAGGCATCCTCAGGGATTTAACACACTGAGGAATAAACTATCTCAGTCCAATCGGCTGCCTCTCCACTTTGGACACTGGCAGCATCTTGTGCAGCCGTGTCAGCTCAGAGGGGACCTACTCTGAAAAGGATCTTAGGCCATTTTCTTAATTTGTCAGAGACAGAAAGTTACAGACACAGCTTTGGGTTTTGTGTCAGACCTCAAAGAACACCAGGAGCGCTCTGGTTACCCTAGTCATTTTCCACACAGCTCATTAAAGGCCGGGAACTTTACAGGTGCTGTAGTTAAACTCCAATAAGCCCTCCAGCATTTCTCACAGCTGTACAGCTAAACCAGGCCATGCTCCCCACCTCCTACAGTGATTAACAACTCTAAAACACAAAATCATGCTAGGACAGCGCCCCAGATGTCCCTGGAAGCGCTCGGGGACCATTTAGAATCATAGAACAACCAGGTTGGAAGAGACCCATCGGATCATCGAGTCCAACCATTCCTATCAAACACTAAAACATGTCCCTCAGCACCTCATCTACCTGTGCCTTAAACACCTCCAGGGAAGGGGAATCAACCCCCTCCCTGGGCAGCCTATTCCAATGCCCAATGACCCTTTGTGTGAAAAAATCTTTTACTCCCTAAAAGATAACTGAGCCCCGAAGTCTCTGCCGGGACAAGTCCCCGGGTTGGTTGCCGGAGGGCCTCTCCCGGGCCGCCCCCTCGTCCGCACTCACCGTGTGTCTGCCGGACGCGCACGAGTAGGTCCCACGCGGCCGCCGCCTCCCTGTCGAGCGCGGCCACCAGCCTCAGCTCGCCGCTCTCCCGCCCCACCCGCAGCGGCGACTCCGCCTCGGGCGGCGACAGCAGCTCGAACCGCGCGGCGGGGAAGGGCGGCGCGGGCAGCGCGGCCACCAGGCTGCCGGGGCGGGCGTCCTCGGGCACCGAGAGGGAGCGGGGCAGCAGTGGGGCTGCGCGGCGGCGGCGGCCAGGGGCGCGGCGGGGCTCAGTGGAGTCGCGGGGCCCCGGGGCGGTGCGGGTGGCGCTGCGGGGGTCGGTGCCGTCGCGGAGCTCCGAGGCGGTGCGGAGCTCGGTGCGGCCGCGGGGCCCCGGGGCGGTGCGGGTGGCATCGCGGGTATCGGTAGCGTCGCGGGACTCCGGAGCGGTGCGGGTGGCGTCGCGGGGCTCTGGAGGGGTACGGGTGGCGTCGCGAAGCTCCGAGGCGGTGCGGAGCTCGGGGGCGTCGAGGGGCTCAGCGCAGTCGCGGAGCTCCGGGGTCGTGCGGAGCTCAGGGGCGTCGCGGGGCTCGGGGGCGCCGCGGAGCTCTGGGTCGGCGCGGATGGAGTCGCGGGGCTCAGTGGAGTCTCGGGGCTCCGGGGTCGTGCGGAGCTCAGTGGAGTCGCGGGGCTCGGGGGCGTCGCGGGGCTCCGGGGTCGCGCGGGGCTGGGCGGAATGGCGGAGCTCCGGGTGGGCGCGGGTCTCGGCGGCGGTGCGGGTCGGCGGGAGGCTGACGGGCTGCGGCAGCACCCGGATGAGCAGGGGCCGGCTGAGCCGCGGCGGTCGTCCGCGGTCCCTGGCGAAGAGGCTGAGCGCGACGGGCGCTCGCCGGTGCAGCAGGGACCGGACGAGCACGACGCGGCCGCTGCGCGGCACCACGAAGAAGTGCGGGCTGGGCGGGAGGGCGAAGTAGCGCAGCTCCGCGTTGGCCCCCGCGTCCTCGTCCTCCGCCCGCGCCCGCCACACCTCGGAGCGCAGCGCCAGCGTCTCGGGCGGCCGCAGCGGCGGCGCGGCCGGCGGCACGAAGCGCGGAGCGTGGTCGTTGTCGTCCAGGACGCGCACGCCCAGCGCCGCCAGCTCGGCCGGGGCTCGGCCGGGCTCGCAGCGCAGCGCCAGGCGCAAGGAGTACAGCGGCCGAGCCTCGCGGTCCAGAGGGCGCCGGGTGCGCAGCCAGACCCGCCCCGAGCGGGCGTGGAGGGCGGCTCGGAAGTGCGAGCGACCCTCGCCCAGAAGCTGCAGGTGCCAGCGACGGCCGCGCACCTCGGCGCACCACGGCTCGGGCCCCAGGCGGGTCAGGGGAACGCTCAGACCGCGCACGCGGGTGCCCGCGGGACGGTTCTCGGGCACGTCGCCGAAGAAGGTGGGGGTGCGGCGGGAGGGCAGCGCGGAGGACGCCAGGAGAAGGCACAGCAGAGCCCGCGGAGCAGGACCCATCGCGGATCCGAGCGCTGAGTGGCACCGGGAAGGGGGGAGCGCGGGGGCTTGGAGGCCCTGATGCCGTGGGAGGTGGCCCTGCCCGTGGCACGGGGTGGGACCGGCCGGTCCCACCCCGTGCCACGGGCAGGGCCACCTCCCACCGCATCAGGGCCTCCAAGCCCCGTTCATAGAATCACAGAACAAGCAGGTTGGAAGAGACCCATCGGATCATCGAGCCCAACCACTCCTGTCAAACACTAACCCATGTCCCTCAGGACCTCGTCCACCCACACCTTAAACACCTCCAGGGGAGGGGAATCGACCACCTCCCTGGGCAGCCTCTTCCAGTGACCCTTTCTGTGAAAAACTTCCTCCTGATCTCAAGCCTAAATCTCCCCTGGAGGAGCTTGAGGCCATTCCCTCTCGTCCTGTCCCGTGGGAGAAGAGCCCAGCTCCCTCCTCTCCACAACCTCCTTTCAGGGAGTTGTAGAGAGTAATGAGGTCTCCTCTATGATAAGTCTCCTGGAGAGGTTTCCTAGACTGAGGAGTGATTCGCTCCCAAGAGGTACAAACCAAAGTATTAAGTACTACACTTCGGCACATCTAACAGTCCTCACGCCAGATTTACACAGAGTATCCTCTGGAGTTAATGATTGTTTGAATAACTAGGAAGAGGTGAGGGTACCAAATACAAGATTCTGTGAACGTATCACGAGCATAAACCCACTGTTTCCACATGACAATTAAAAAGTCATAGAATCATAGAATCACCAGGCTGGAAGAGACCCACCGGATCATGGAGTCCAACCATTCCTATCAAACACTAAACCATGTCTCTCAGCACCTCATCTAGGTCCTAAAGACTACAAAGCAACTCAACCAGTATTGAAAACCCTGTGTCTATTCTTTCAGGTTTCCACATCCAGAGCTCTCCGGTTTGCAGAGTAATCATAGAATCACCAGGTTGGGAGAGACCCACCGGGTCATCGAGTCCAACCATTCCTATCAAACACTAAACCATGTCCCTCAGCACCTCATCTAGGTCCTAAAGACTACAAAGCAACTCAACCAGTATTGAAAACCCTGTGTCTATTCTTTCAGATTTCCACATCCAGAGCTCACCGGTTTGCAGAGTAATCATAGAATCACCAGGTTGGGAGAGACCCACCAGGTCATCGAGTCCAACCATTCCTATCAAACACTAAACCATGTTCCTCAGCACCTCGTCTAGGACCTAGTCCTAAAGACTACAAAGCAACTCAACCAGTATTGAAAACCCTGTGTCTATTCTTTCAGGTTTCCACATCCAGAGCTCTCCGGTTTGCAGAGTAATCATAGAATCACCAGGTTGGGAGAGACCCACCGGGTCATCGAGTCCAACCATTCCCATTCCTCTCTGGATATAAAAAAGAAATGAGGCATCTGTGTAGCCAAAACCCAAACACAACCTGAAGCAGCATGCGGCCTCTAGATTTTTTTTCTTTGTGATCCAAACTCTCTTTTTTTTCTTTTCCTTCCTAATTTCACTTTGTAATTGACAAGAACTACAATGATATCTCGCAAAGCATGTAAACTTATCAACTGCCAGCTGACAAACTAATTTAAAGCAGCTTATCGAGACGTAGACTCTAAGCGTGTGAGCAAGTGATGTGCCACACGTATCTGTAAAGCCAGATGAAGAATTAGGATCCCTCCAGCCCTCTCCGACCGAAGCGAAGCATATGGCGGTATAATGGAGCGTGAATTTATAGCAGCAGAGATGTACGATATAGATTAAAGCTTAGGCTGTGAGAACACGCTGCACTGCGAAAGAAACATTTTAGTTTCCTGGTTTACAAATACTCTTTTGTGGAACTGGGGCTCCCTCTGCTGCCAACATGGAAGGGGAAGCCCAAACCTTCCTTGAAATCTACTTAAAACCTGCTCCTGAAAGAGATCCTGATTTTAAATTTACTGAGGTGTAAAGCGTATGGATGGACTCAGGGTGTTAATTCTCCCCTGGTACTTAGTACTGGTGAGGCCACATCTCGAATCCTGTGTTCAGTTTGGGTCCCTCACAACAAGAAAGACGTTGAGGGGCTGGAGCGTGTCCAGAGAAAGGAATGGAGCTGGGGAAGGGTCATTGGGCATTGGAATAGGCTGCCCAGGGAGGTGGTTGATTCCCCTTCCCTGGAGGTGTTTAAGGGACGGGTGGACGAGGTGCTGAGGGACATGGGTTAGTGTTTGATAGGAATAGTTGGACTTGATGATCCGATGGGTCTCTTCCAACCTGGTGATTCTATGATTCCATGATTTGGAGCATGCAGCTTCAAAGGAAACAAATTCAACTCTGCTAATTCCATCTGCGTTCCTGCAGGAGTTTGTAATGAAACAAGGGCAGGACAAGAGGGAATGGCCTCAAGCTCTGCCAGGGGAGATTTAGGCTGGAGATTAGGAGGAAGTTTTTTACGGAAAGGGTCATTGGGCATTGGAATAGGCTGCCCAGGGAGTTGGTTGAGTCACCTTCCCTGGAGGTGTTTAAGGCACAGGTAGATGAGGTGCTGAGGGACATGGGTTAGTGTTTGATGGGAATGGTTGGACTTGATGATCCGGTGGGTCTCTTCCAACCTGCTGATTCTACGATTCTATGATTTTATAATTTGGAGCATGCAGCTCCAAAGGAAACAAATTCAACTCTGCTGATTCCATTCGCGTTCCCACAGGAGTTTGCAATGAAACAAGGGCACGATAGCTTCTGCTTCTTTCTGAAACTAGCCCAGAGGTGGCCACGTATCCTCCTGGAAACATCTCTTTTGAGGGGGGTTACAGCTTGTTCGGCCTGGTAGAAAAGCCCTCGGTGTCGGGTTGGCTAAATGAAATCATAAAGCGAGTGAAAGGCACGCAGGGCTTCACAAGAACGCGTGAGCGACCAACATTAAAGCCGAGATTTCAGACGTTGAAGCCGCCATTGAACTGGGCTGAGGGGGCGGGAAGGGGCGCGTGGGCGGGGCTGGGCGGGAAGGAAGGGGCGCGTGGGCGGGGCTGGGCGGGAAGGAAGGGGCGCGTGGGCGGGGCTGGGCGGGAAACAGCGCGCGCCGGATTGCGGAGGGGAGGGAGGCGGGAGGGGGGGGCGTGTCACGAGGGTGGAAGCCTCGCCCAGGTAGGCGTGGCCTGAATAGTGAAGTGAAGGGGGCGTGGCTGCGCTATCGAGGCTCCTCCCCTAGATGGGCGGGGCGGCAGCGCGAGCGAGACCGGAAGCTCATGGGGCTTCGCGAGAGCAGGCGGAAC